>CM062820.1:1578618106-1578956936 GCA_031772625.1 Pinus tabuliformis
ATAATATGATGTAAAGGTAACTAATGAGAGTTAAGGAACATAAGAAAACAGACAGTTAGACTTTTGAAACTATCTCGATAGTCTATATATATTTACACCTTTATAACATGTGATGATAGATTTGACATATAATAATAATAATAATAATATATATTTGTGTGGATTGGCTACCTCTCCATTACTGTGTTCTCGTATCTCTCTATGCTTATTTTATAATTGCTTGAAGTGTATCTACTGGTAACAATGCATGTTTTTCCATCTCATCTCCTCCACCAACAAGGATAAAATTATTTCATCAAATCTCAAGGTAGTTGTTGTTATCACTCCATAATTTTCCTGACCGTGGAGGGAAATCACTGAGGTAACCTTACCTTTAAACCATACTTTAAGATTGGAAGTTGGCCCTTCCAATCTAGAGAGGGATCTCTCTTTGACTTTGCTACTCGAGGTCACAACAGTAACAGGTCTTTCATACGCTTAGTGGCCAGATAATGTAAAACAATGATAGATTTTGGTTGGAGAGAGGAAAATAGACCATTGGGCATGGAGTCATGAAGGTCAACTCAAAAACTCTCAGGACTGGTTGGTGGACAAGTGCTCTCAAAAGGCTTGATAGCCAGCTAGTTACTAGACATTTTAACCATTAAAGCATGAATAGATGAATGAGAGAAAAACAACATAACCATCATAGAGCATATAAGATGAATTCTATAATAGCTATGTAGACTGAAAGAGTGAATATTTGAACATAAAGGTGTAGAGCATCATATGATGAATTCCAGACCTATAGCTTATTGTTTCAAACATAGAGGAAAAAACATTGAATGATAAACGAAGAGGGAAAAAACAAGCACATAGAGACAAACCATAACAGCTGAATGCAGGAATCTTATGAGACACAAGCCAAGTACTTCTGCTTGAAAATTTTTGATTAATTTCACCCAAAAAATGAATACACAAAACCCAAAGGTTTAATTGCTCAAGGTCCAACCCTTGGTTCATTTTCATAAACAGCTTTATAGAAAATTACATTCTGATCAAGATCCAAAGATAATGGATCTCAAACATCTTCATCTATATTTAGCTTACTAAATCAAAAATCAAGGAGGAGATAATATCTGATCCCCAAGTCGAATTGATGAAGTGGCTCTGCAACTGAAAGTTGATTGGGTGTTTTTCTAAAAATAGAAAAAATTAAATCTGGCGAATTTCTAAAAAAATAGGCTTCAAAGATCCATTCAAATATTCCAAACCATGAAATCTATGTAAAAAATGAAAGAGATTTTTGTAAATGAGCTCATTCCTAACAAAATCCTCTTTTATATTTGTAAAATTCATTTTCAGCTTCTCGAAAACTGTGCCCAAAGTTAATGACTAAAACAGGAAATCATTTAATATTTAAATCTAGAAAAATGGGTTGCAAATATTCCTTTGTATCTTCCAAACCATGATACCTGTGTAAAAACTGAGATATTTTTTTGTGAATGGGTCCATTCCAGCCAAGAACCTATTTTGGTTTTCAAAAAATCATTTTCAACTGTTCGAAAACTGTGCTTGAAGACGGTGGCTAAAACAAGGAAAAACATAGTGTTGCCATCTAATTTCATAGCACCTTTCAAAATATTATTTTACTAATCCCTGAAACTTGAAACAAAAGAATCCCAACCACACTTCACATGACCACCTTTCATCATCATGATCTGTTCCCTTTATGATTTTGAAAAATTTCCTGGTACATTTTCCTTGTAGGAACTTGTGCCATTTTGTTTGGTGCTCCCATTCCTCCTTGTGTTTTCCTTGTCGCTAAGGTTCCCTTGTTGATCTACCATGTATGAATATATCCCAGCTTGATATTGTATTACCAAGTGGCCATGCTGACATCAATATTACCTTATCATCTTTATGCAGCTACTGCTGGCAAAATCTTACCGAAATTGCTTATCGTTGGATTTGAAACTGCCATTGTGAAATCATTTCATAGCGCCCTTTCCCCCTCCTAGGATCACAAAATATGGGAATATAAGATTAACATGCTCCAAATAAACTTTTTATCTGATTTGTTCCACATTATCCAGAAATGATTTTCTAACTATGAATTTTCTTCTTCCATGTTTTCATTACTTGTATTTTTTTCACTCAGAAGCTCACCACCAGCAAAAATGCAGTCTTTTTCTCCTTTGACAATTTGGAAATGGTTTATCCCTTTTGAGCGCCCTACCTTTCATCAATCACAATGAGTGCTACCAAATTAAAAGGCAGTGCTAATGGAACTAGCAAAATGGCATTGTTTTAAGACCCTAGAAGACATTGTCAAGCTTAGAAGAGTTTCATTTCAAGAAATCTTGAATGTGATAACAATTGTATTGCTATCTATGGAAATAACTAGAATAACCCATGAGTCTGGTAGAGAACACAATAAACCGATGGACTTATCTTCATCTAAAATTTTAATATCAACATATAATATCTGACTTACCACAATATTAAAGGAATTAATATGCTCTGTCACCGAGTCTCCATCCCTCATCCTTAGGTTATACAACTTTTTTTGTAAGAAAAAAATGTTCACTAAGGCCTTCGATTGATACAAAGCCCCTAACTTGTCCCACAAAGCATTTATTGTAGACTCTCCTGAAACATTCAATAGTACTGAGTCTGAAAGACATAGTCATATTATGCTCTTTTCCTTTTGATCCAACTTAGTTTAGTCTTCTTTCGACATTATTGTTGATTTAGTACCTAGATCCATTGCAATCCACTAATCTTTATCCACCAAAAGATCCTCCATCTTGAGCTTCCACAACTCAAAAATTTATCCATTGAATTTCTCGATCTTTATCTTTCCATTGTTCACCATTTCCTTTCACCGCAAGAATTGATCTCATAGATCCCCCACTTTAATATGGTCTACCACAGGCCCAAGAAAAAACTCTCAGTTGCAAAGGCATCCCCTTGAAGCCAAAATTGGCTCTGATACCAAATGAAGTTTTTAACCCTGTATAGAAATTACCTATAAACAAATTCTTTAAAAAATTGAAAATATCCAATGGCGAGAATAGAAAATATACACATAGATTTTTCTCTTGGATCCCAAAACCTGGAAAACCAAATTGATTTTTCATTATATTGCTTTCAATGTTAGAATAAATTACATATATATTGAAGAATTCATAAACCCCATTCAATTAACCCTTTATGAGAACATAGATGTAGTTATCTTGACTATATCTACAAAATACAATGGGAAAAACAAGTATGCATAAAACCACGCCTAAAACCATGGGTGGGTTTTCACCCATCCTTGAGCATGCCCAAAAAACAAATTCGGGGCACTGCCCCAGACCCCGTGGAGGGAGGCTACTGTCGCCCCCGCTATGTCTAGTGCAATGTAACAACACCGGGTTTGATTGTGTAGAAAATATAACACATACCAAATAGATAATTCCTTCAAGGTGGGAGAGAGAGTATGGTTATAGTTGAACAAGGAGAGGTTACAGGGTCCTAGTAATCAAATCAAGGCTCTACGATATGGTCTCTTTGAGATACTAAAAAGGTGGGAGATAATTCCTATAGACTCAGTATACCCCTATACATACGGATTTACTCAATTGTGAATGTAGTGAATCTGAAACCCTATGAACCTTCCTTGTTATATCAGGAAGAGGAATAGGTCCTACCTATTATGTATGTGTTATATTATTTTCACGACCAGCCCCAAGTGTTATTACGTTGTGTCGAGTGCAGCAAGTGGGTTGTAGGGTGGGCAGTAGCCCCCCCATTTTAGGGGGTTTGTAAGGTGATAGAATCCCCCCTTCATGGGGTTCGATGCAGCACCCCAAAAAAAAGGAAAAAAAATTCAGACCTAAGGATGGTTGGGAAGAACCAAGGATAGGGGAAAATCCCAAGGTTTATGAGCATAACCACCCATGGTTTTGCACATGGTTTTGGGCAAGATGTTTTTTCCCATGGTATTATGTAGATACGATGAAGGGAACTACAACTATGTTCTAATCCAGGGTTAAATGATTAGGTTTTATGAATGCTTTGACATGTATATAATATATTGTAACATTAAAAGGAATATAATGAAAAATAAATTTGGTTTTCCGGTTTTAGGTTCCACGAGAAAAATAATGTGTATATTTTCTATTCTCACCATTGTAAATGTTCTGCTTTTTGAAGAATTCATTTGTAGGTAATTTTTGTACAGAGTTAAAACCTTCACTTCCTTAAGTAAAGGATTTGGCACCAGAAGCTCAGGAAGAGTTCATAGAAGATATAATTTTGTAGAAGAGGTCCAGAACTACAAAACAAGGGCATCATTAACTTTGGTAGATTCGGTTGAAAGGAAAACTTCAAAGCAAATCTAAATGGTACATGTAAGAGAATGTGGAGGAAAAATTTCCTCGCCCCATTTAGTAGAAGCTTTTGGGGACCAAAAGCCTCCCAAAATGGGGAGGTGTGATCTAGATTGGATCATTATATTGTTTTTCATCCATCTCGATGCTTTTAGAGTGGAAAAAGTGGAGGAATCAACTCATAGGAACATTTTTACCACTGGGACCCAGTTTGGCAGATTGGGGTCTAAAACCTTTTTGGAGAATTTTGTAATGTACCTTTTACCAGACGTTGGCAGCAGAGACCATCTCAGTAGCCTATCCATTCTTATGAGTTGAAAATTAAAACAAAATTTTGGAAAATCGGGGATGAGTTAATTAGAAAGGTGAGTAAGGAAAAAGAACATTATAAAGCCACTTTATTTAATGAAGTAAAAAGTGACCCATGGTATTCGTATGACCCATGGTATTGACCCATGTTATTTTAATAGCCATTACAATAAAAGAAAGATAGGAGCTCATTGACGGAGTATGATTGATGTTTTGGTAAATTGATATGTGGGCTCATAGAGCTTTGCGTAAGGGTTTTAACCCTGAGTGTGGATAATCTTCGATGGTTAAACATCCACCCTACTGATGAATACTGGTTTTGATGTTGCAACGATACACCCTAGCCAATCAACAAGGAGGAACCATCCAAGTTTCTCACTTGAACTCAATTGGTGAGTTTTATTTAATTGTTTTCATTGGGGATTTGGTGAGTATGTTGAAGCATCCATTGTGACAAGTCATGGAACAAGGGTATTTGCAGTTACAGTAGAAGGAGCTCGGGTTATCTTCTAAGTAAGGAGGTCCAACTGTGTGATATCCCCTAACTTAGTTTTTATTTGTGAATATTGTATATGTCAAGTGTGTTGATGTTGTGACTTTAAGATAAGAATGGAACTGGTTATCAATATTTTGTTACTGATAAGTTACTTTATGTAAATATGTTTTATTAAGTTTTTAATAAAAAATCTAGAAAATAATTCTAAGGCTACAAATGGCTAAAGAGAAATTATGGACTGCAAGCTAGTGGTTGGATTTAATTACCCTTGATGATGTAAGACCTAGGCATCTAATATGAGGATTATTATTTAATTATGGAAAATTTATTAATGAATAACTCTACGAAGAGGACAAGATGTTGTCTTACGAATCTAGGGAGAGTGGAGCTCATTAATGAGATAGTAACTACTTGCCACCTAATGGATAAGGAGGAGGTAGTTACTAACTACCAATAGAATCTTGGAAAATGGTATTTTTTGTCCTATACTATGGCTAGAGTCACTTGGTGTTGAGCTAAGGTGAGGAGGTATATTGGACAAAAAAAAAAAAATTGACTAGTTGGCAATCCATTGAGCTCGAGGGGACTCTTCCAGGAGGAAGAGTCAAGGTTGGGTAGAGCATTGCAACTCCAGACTTATTTTCCAAGAAAAACATTTATCAAGTCAGTACATTTAATAACTTGGTTCTTGTTTTATGTTAAGTATTTTAATGATTGAATATATGTGAAATAGTAGTGATATTATAGTGAGAAGTTTATTCATATAAATGAAAAAGAAGATAGAAGTATTTTTCTCAAGTAATTTCCATATACATAATGTACTATAAAACATGTTGTAAACAATTGAATGGAATGTATTTTATTATTGATTGTAAATATTCACTTGTACAATTCCTAGAAAATAATTTACCATCTGAATGCATTGACGTAAGTTTTAATTTAGAGTTTTTAGATACATGCAAATAGGAAAGATTAAAACAAAAATTGCTCATGGAAATAAATTTTAATATAGTTGCTCAAGGTACATTGTTAGTGTCCCTTTTGTGTGTGATATTCTAGTGTCAACAAGAATGTAACTATAGGGTTAAAACAAATACAATGATAAATCCATTTTGGCTTATATTTAAAAAAAAATATGGAATGGAATTTAGAGCCATGCTTCTATCGCAAACAATTTAACAATGAAAATATAGAACATACAAAGAGAAAACTTTCTAAACAATAGAGAAGAAAAAGAGTTATAGTTTATATAAACTAAGGGACCAAACCCTTTTAGTAGTCAAAACATAGCTACAACAAAGTTATGTTATATATAAAGATAATACTATTAACTGGAATGGTCAAGATACTAGTGTAACAAATTGAGTAGTACATCCATGGACTAAAGGCATTGCAACCTTAGTAAATTTCAAAGAAATTACAAAGGTATTGCCTGAAATTGTCAAATTTCCCTCAGAATGAAACCTCAAAACAACTTTCAAGATAAACAATTTCAAAATTCTAGAGACTCAGTCTTCGACAAGAGATTCATAGAAGCATATAAGGAGACCACGGGGTTCAAGAGCATCCATCCTTTAGGGTGGAAGCCAAACTTGTTAAGGTGTGGAAGGTCTTGTGCTGAATAAGAGAAGAGATGCATGTGATACGCCAAAAAAATACTATGACTAAAATTGTTGACAAAGCCAAAGTATGAGTTGCGAGTCAACAAATTGAGTAGAAAGTTAATGGAAAACCCATAGAACTCTTTGGAAATAATTGTACTTGATAAATAGAATCCATTCAAAAAACCAATATTCGTCCTCTGTAAACATAAATAAACTATGTTAAAATTATTGCAAAGAAAGGGACAATTATTGAGCCGAGAGGCTCATTCTACAACCCCATATGAGGGAGATGTGTAAGTTTGTCTGCCCATCCATCCCCCTTTAAAATAAAATTAAAAATTATGTTCTAAATAGAAAAATAATATCGATTATAATAAATAAATAAAATGATTAGAAGTAAAAAAAAATTGTATGAGTAAGATGTTTAAATCTTATACTTTTCAAAAATATTTCAACAAGAGATTTAAACAAACTATTTGAAGATCTAAGTTAACTAATTTATGTCGATATCGACGAAAAATCATTGCTAAAATAAAACATTTTAATGTTGTATATAAAAAAATATTCAATGTGAGTTATCAATAAAATATTTTAATAAGAATTAATATTGACATATACTTAAAAATATATTAATAATTAAAAACCATTTTAATTTGCATGGTAAAATATCTTGATGTACATGTGATGTAAAATATTTTAATGTAAACTATGTAAATATTATATATCATTTAAAAAAATTATGTATATATCATGAAAAAAATTAAGTTTTATGGTTAAATCGCTTATGTGGTCCTATATTTTTATAATTTAAAAATACAATTTATTAAACAACGAAATAACGCATTGTATTTTGCACATGAAGAAATTTGATCCCTCTTGGCTCATGTAGATTCGTACTTTAAGATGGTTCTATGCTGGTTATATATTCAAGCAGGGTAAAAACCCTATACGTTAAGTAACTCTTATGAAATTTTTCCATGATATAGCTAGATCAGAAGCAGCCATGGCCAAACAAATTAAAATTATAAACAAACAGTGCATGGATGGTCTAGAAGCAACCATGGTTAACACTTAATTTAAGATTCAACCAAAAACCAACAGAACAATACCATTGTAGGGTCTCAGCAATTAAAAAACCCTAAATTGTAAATTAATCCAAGAAATAATAGTGAACATATAAAATAAGGGTGTGCTAGGGTTTCAAATCCTAAACTCTATTCTCGTAATCGACCAACATATGGGAAAAAGAAAATGCAAACAAAGAAAAATTAATAAGGGTTTTATTCTCTTCACAAGAAAACACTACGTTACCTTCTGGAAACAAAGTTATGGTCAAGAGAAAACTTTTTCCAAGGAAAGGCTGAGAAGTTCAGTATAGTTCTGTTATGAACTTGCAAATGAAAAATTGGAAGAGTTAAATATAAACCCTAGTTCCTTAACCAACCAAAAAAGAAATGTATTTAATTCAATTGAAAGATAGCAATGTGCCTGGAGTAGTAAAAAGGATGGATATGTCATGATTGCATTAAGTTATTAGAGTAATCTTATCAAGGACCAAGCTCGAGAAAAGTCTTAGAGTCAATATGGAAAAATGTTTTATGAACCGAAAACCCAAGAAAGATAAATAAGTGGTTAAATTAATAGCTTGAGAAGTATAAGAGCAAAGGAGAAGAAATACATAAAAATATAACTACAAATTCCTTAGAGGGATTTGTCACTCACCAGTTCGAATAAATGAAGCGAAAAAAATTTCGCCATAGAGAAATGAATATAGATTGGAAAGCGAAAAAAATATCAATGGGGAAATCTGGAAAGGTAATCAGCTCTAACAGCATGACAAATCTTATAAAGAAAGAACAACGGAGTGTAATTTCACAATTATGTTCACTAGAGGTTCCCACATCAAAATCATCTATTTCTTCAGATCTCCAAAAACAATTGGACAATCATTCCAAGGTATTTGAGACTCCCAAATGCATTCCACCTATTCATGATCATGATCATGATCATGATATCATTTGATTCTAGGAAGTGTTCCCCCAAACATCAAGCCTTACAGATATCCATATGCCCAAAAGAGTGAAATTGAATGTATGGCTGCAGAAATGCTAGAGATTGGTATAATTCAACCTAGTCAAAGTTCTTTCTCTACTCCAATAATATTGGTGCACAAGAAGGATGGATCATGGCACATGTGTTCGGATTATAGGGAGCTTAACAAGCTCACTATTAAAGATAAATTTCCCATTCGTGTCATTGATGAATTATTGGATGAATTACATGGAGCATATTACTTCACCAAGTTGGATTTTCATTCATGATATCATCAAATTAGAATGAAGACTAAAGACATTCCAAAAACAGCATTTATAACTCATGAGGGTCATTATGAATTTTTGGTCATGCCTTTTGGCCTTACCAATGCACCTTCTACATTTCAAGGTTTGATGAATTCCATTTTCAAACCCTTCCGTAGAAAAGTTGTGTTAGTATTTTTTGATGATATACTAATCTACAACAAGTCTTGGAAGGATCATGTTCAACATGTTGACATGGTTCTCAAACTATTGGAGGAGAAACAATTATATGCAAAAACCTCCAAATGTTTCTTTGGAGTACAAGAGGTGGAATATCTGGGTCATATTATATCTCATGAAGGTGTTAAGGTAGACCCTAGCAAAATTAAAGCCATTAAGGAATGGAAAATCCCCACATCCATAAAGCATCTGTGAGGATTTCTCGGGTTGACAGGGTATTATCACAAGTTTGCTAAGAATTATGGGAGAATAGCAGCACCTTTAACAACATTACTAAAGAAAGATTCATTTTCTTGGACTCCAGAAGCAACAAAGGCCTTTGAACATCTTAAAGAGGCAATGTGCCAAGCACAAGTCTTAGATACGCCAGACTTCACAAAAACCTTTATTGTGGAATGTGATGCCTCGAGAAATGGAATTGGTGTTGTTTTAATGCAAGAAGAAATACCCATTGCTTTCGAAAGTCGTCCAATCAAAGGAAAGTATTTACACAAAGCTATTTATGAGAAGGAAATGTTGGCAATACTACATGCAATTAAGAAATGGTGACCTTACCTAATGGGAAGACACTACAAAGTGAAAAAGGATCATGATAGTCTTAAATACTTTTTAGAACAAAGATTATATTCAGAAGAGCAACAAAAATGGGTCACAAAGATGTTGGGTTATGACTTTGAAATCATCTACAAAAAAGGGAAGCAAAATGTTGTTGCAGATGCACTCTCAAGAAAGGATGAGGATGTGGAAGCATTGCTTTGTGCAATTTCTATTATCCAACCAGATTGGATAAACGAAGCAAGGGATGAATGGAAGAATGACAAAGAAGTGTGGGCACTCATTCAAAAGTTATAGCAAGATCCCAGTACATCTGATACATTTAGCTGGAAAAATTATTCGTTATGGTACAAATATCGTTTATAAATCTGTAAGAATTCCCAAAATCAAACAAAAGATTCTTCTAGAATTGCACACCTCTCCCTGAGGAGGGCACTCTAGATTATTAAAAACTTACCACAGGGTTAAGAAGGATTTTTTTTGGGATAGCCTTAAATCTGATATTCAAAATTTTATGGCGAAATTTTTGGTTTTCCAACAAAATAAATTTGAGACAATTAATACCTTGGGTCTGTTACAACCTTTATCCATTCCAAATCAATGTTGGGAGGAGGTTTCAATGGATTTTATCACAGGTTTACCCAAGTCCGAAGGAAAGAGTGTCATCATGGTGGTAGTTGATAGACTTACCAAGTATGCACACTTTTGTGCATTATCTCATCCATTTTAAGCCAGTACAGTTGCTACTGCATTTATGGAAAAAATTCAAAAGCTACCGGAAACCCAAAGATTATTGTAAGTGACAGAGATCCCATTTTCACTGGAAATTTTTGGACAGAATTATTTTATTTTCTGGGTACTTAGTTAGCTCATATCTCATCTTATCATCCTCAATCTGATGGGCAAACTAAGATAGTGAACAAATGTTTGGAAGGATATATTCGTTGCTTTGTATCTGATAAACAGACACAATGGGTCAATTGGTTGCCTCTGGCTGAATGGTGGTATAACACTTCCTTCCATACAGTAGCAAAACTGACCCCATTTATGGCACTTTATGGGTATCACCTGTTATCACTCAGATTTTCCTTGAAGTTATTGGGAAGAGGAAAAGGGTCTGAGGTAACCACAAACCAACTTTTAGGTACAGAATCTAGCCAATCTATACCCAGAGAGGGCTCTCTCTTTAATTTTTAGCTTTGTTTTGAAGGATATTAGGCTAGTTATGAAAGTTTAGGAGTTTTGATTGTGTTTGGTGGTGAAATTCAATAGTAGAGGGGTAGGACTGAGTAGTTTAGGCCATTGGGCTAATGGAGTCAAAGAAGATGGCTTAACTAGATTTGGTTTCTTAACAAGGGATGGTTTCACAGGGCAAGGTAGCTAAATAGGGAACAAATAGAGACTTAAAATAGATGGAATGGACTCAAAAGGGATGAAGGGAAATTAAGAATCCTTCAACATATTTGAAAGAGGGAACTTGAACGATTACCAATAAAGAGCAACAAAGAATTCTTTACTAAATAATCAAAGTGAATAAACTAGGAAACAAAAGCAATTAAGAATTCATTGTTCATGCCATTTTAGAGGAAAACATTAAGAACAAAAATGATTGAAAATAGATTGCATTCAAGCACTTTCTGAATTATTTTGTTTCGTTTGTCATTCAAATATGCAACACAGTTGATATAATAAACAAGAAAACTTTAAAACATGAGATATAGAAGACTTATTGATCCGGTGTTTGACACGTGAATCCTGTGGAAAGTCCTTTGCATCAATTCTTCATCCAGCTAGCCATACAAAGATTTTTCCAACAACACTTTATTCCAAAATAATCAGTATTACAGCAATCTCTAAGAATCCACCCTCAATACTCCAATTGAGGGAGTATTTATACAAATAATTTTACAAAAAATATCTCACAACAAAGTGAGATATATTCTAGGATGACTATGAATAAGCTACAAGAAAAATAGAGACAGATGATCTCGTAGATAGAAGAAAAGGAAAACTAATGTTTTGTTGTTCCTATTCTTATGAATGTGCTGGAGGCAGGCCCTATGATTTGGCATGCTGCTATCTTTTTGGTAATTTTGTGCTGGCTGCCATGTTTTCACTGATACTCTTTACCTGCTCTGATACTCTTCTACCTGCTTGATCTCTATTTATCCTCTTTACCATTACTTACTGTAGTAAATAACCAAAATTTTCCCAAGGATAATTTACAAAATTTCTAACATTTCTTCCCACCATTGTGGTTCAGGTATTCTGGTTCTTTGAAGTTTTCTCAGGGTCTCATCAGTTTCGGTGTACCTGAAAAAGGTAGGCTGAATTGGAAACAAGTGCTTTATCTCATGCTCGACATAGAATAATTTCTCTAGATTGTCACAGAGAACTCTGCCTATAGGCAATGCCTTTGATGTTGATGCACTTATTGATGGACCTTCCTGGTTGCCTACATATTGATTTAATTTCTCCGCATAGTCTATATGCCTCATTAATTTTCATTAATAACTAAAGGACTAGGCAACCCTTTACTCTGCAAAATATCAAATCTTTTCATGAAAGCATTAATTTCTTCACCAATTAACATGGAGTGGCAATAGTGATCATAGAAAGGTTGGGTGTTCCTTCAGAGGTAAGATCAGATTGTATGGAGTTCTGCAAATGTCTATAAAGATGTGAAGTAACAACTTCAAGTTGTAAATCTTCAATAAATACTGGGTCTTGAACCAAGCGGACCAACTCAGAGTCAGAAAATGTTACAAATAAAGAGGTCTCAAATTGCTCATCAAAGGGTTCATCCTCAAGGTAGATCCACTTTACAGGGCAGGATCTTGATCTATAGATGGGTCGAGAACTAGTAGAACTTTCTTGGCTTTCCTGTCTCCTAAGAATTCTGGGGATCAGATTAGGATTTTCAAACACAGGTGGTGGATTTGGATCACGATTAGCTCTAGTGTAAGGAGTCCTTTCTAAAGCCCGGTTTCTAGGTGTATTTTTGGTTTTTCTCTAAATGAGATTAACAACACAACTTCAACAATTTCTTTAAGAGGTTTTAGATATGGGATTTGAACTTTCTTAAAGACTTATTTGACAAGAGGAACTGGTCGAGTGTTTGAAACCAGATGTTCAATCCATAAACTAGACCAAAGATAGACTGAAGCAGCATTCATTTAATATGCAATTGCAAAGCAAGAGTAGTTCAAAGGCTACCTGGCTAACTTCAGGCTCTGTCTGTAGTTTATAAAATAAACAATAGTAACAAACAAACTATTTGTTCCCCAGTGGAGTCGCCACTATGTTATCACTCATATTTTCCTTGAAGTTGTTGGGAAGAGGAAAGGGGTCTGAGGTAACCACAAACCAACTTTTAGGTATAGAATCTAGCCAATCTGTACCCAGAGAGGGCTCTCTCTTTAAGTTTTAGCTTTGTTTTGAAAGATATTAGGCTAGTTATAAAGTTTAGGGGTTTTGATTGAGTTTGGGTGGTGAAATTCAATAGCAAAGGGGTAGGACTGAGTAGTTTAGGCCATTGGGCTAATGGAGTCAAAGAAGATGGATTAACTGGATTTGGTTTCTTAACAAGGTATGGTTTCATAGGGCAAGATAGTTAAACAGGGAACAAATAGAGACTTAAAAAGATGGAATGGACTCAAAAGGGGTGAAGGGCAATTAAGAATCATTCAACATATTTGAAAGAGGGAACTTGAATGATTACCAATAAAGAGCAATTAAGAATTCTTTACTAAATAATCAAAGTGAATAAACTAGGAAATAGGAGCAATTAAGAATTCACTGTTTATGCTAGTTCAGAGGAAAACATTAAGAACAAAAACGATTGAAAACAAATTGCACTCAAGCACTTTCTGAATTATTCTATTTCGTTTATCATTCAGATATGAAACACAGTCGATATAATAAACAAGAAAACTTTAAAACATGAGATATAGAAGACTTATTGATCCGGTGTTTGACTCAGGAATCATGTGGAAAGTCCTTTGCATCAATTCTTCATCCAGCTAGCCATACAAAATTTTGTCCAACAGCACTTTATTCCAAAATAATCAGTATTACAGCAATGTCTAAGAATCCACCCTCAATACTCCAATTGAGGGAGTATTTATACAAATAATTTTACAAAAAATATCTCATAACAAAGTGAGATATATTTCAGGATGACTACGAATAAGTTACAAGAAAAATAGAGACAGATGGTCTCGTAGATAGAAGAAAAGGCAAGCTAATGTTGTGTTTTTCCTATTCTTATGAATGTGCTGGAGGCAGGCCCTATGATTTGGAATGTTGCTATCTTTTTGGTAATTCTGTGCTGGCTGCCTTGTTTTCACTGATACTCTTCGACCTGTTTGTTCTCTGTTTATCCTCTTTACCATTACTTACTGTAGTAAATAACCAAAATTTACCCAAGGATGATTTACAAAAGTTCTAACATTTCTTCCCACCATTGTGGTTCTGGTATTCTGGTTCTTTGAAGTTTTCTCAGGGTCTCATCAGTTTTGGTGTACCTGAAAAAGGTAGGCTGAATTGGAAACAAGTGCTTTATCACATGCTCGACATAGAATAAGTTCTCTAGATTGTCATAGAGAACTCTGCCTGTAGGGAATGCTTTTGATGCTGATGCACTTGTTGATGGACCTGTCTGGTTGCCTACATATTGATTTAATTTCTCCACATAGTCGATATGCCTCATTAATTTGTCATTAATAACTAAAGGACTAGGCAACCCTTTACTCTACAAAATATCAAATATTTTCATGAAAGCATTAATTTCCTCCTTGCATGTCATGGCACCATTTTTTCTAAATTTTGCATCACAGTCCTTTTAGTAAAAACCCTTTTAACTTCTAGAATTTTCCTGTTCTATCTTGAATGCTGGTTTCTAGTTCCTTGCCTTTGAATGTTCCTGTGGCTGGTGTGCTGGTTTCCTGTGAATGTTGCTGAGAGGTTCCAGCTATAGAGGGACTCATCCTTGACCTTTGTACCTGCCCAAAAGAATCCAGGTCAAGTGTTTTCTCAAGATCTCTCATAACATTTTCAATATTGACCTGTTCACTATCATTTTCTACTAGGGTCCCTTCCCTCCATTCATCCATATTTGCAAATTGTTCAATCTCTGGAATCCTATGGTGAATGTATGGTGACAATCTGTTCTTCATTCTTCTATCACAGATAAAGTTGTTAGGGTCATATGGTATCCATCCAAAACTCTTTTGTAACTTAAGATGATCTTCTAAAATTATTTTTGCTTCTCTCCATGCCTCCCTAGTGTTACAGACAAAAGGGCCTAACTAATTCTTGATTTTAAGCTGAGCTTTCTTCTTGGCATTATAAAAATGGACCAGGTCTGAATTTATCATTTACCTAAAATATTCCAATGCAAAAACCTCATTGGAACATACTTTGGTAACTTAAAAGGGCAAAGCTCACACCCATATATCCTAATTTCTATATGGTTCTTGTATAGGTACCAATCACCTATTCTGTACTGCTTGGAGAGCTGAAGGATCTTCTTCATATCACCATTGATCCTAGGAGGGGAAACTCCTGTCAATAAGGTGGTTGCTGGATGAACAAATTGATCAATGAACTCATTGTATGAGTAAGGGGACTCTAAGGATGCATGGAAAATGGGACTCCAAAAGATGACAGACCTTGGATTTCCTTTGGTATCAAGTTTCATGACAGGGAAAGGGAAGTTCTCTGACTGATAATACAACATAAGATGATATATGAAAGTGGTGTACTTGAAAACTCCTTCATTTTCCAGTCTTAAGAACTGGTCATGAATCTTATTAGCAATATAGGAGGCATAATCATACTTAACAGCAGGGGGTTGTCCAGGAGTAAAAATTGACAACAACACTAGGGTTACCTCATCAACAAACTCACTAGTGTTGAATCCCATAATTAAAGATATCATATCAACAATGAGTCTTCCCATATCTGTGAAGAAAGTTTGTAGATAAGGAGGTGGGCCTTTGGGCTGATGTTTCTGTAACATGAAAGTCTGACAGATGCGGTTCAGTTCTGACTGAGACAATTGAGTGGATTTCTCAAGTAAATATCCCATGGAAATGGGAGTGAGAGCTTGACTGGAGTGGAATTGCAACATTTCGTTGATGGATTGAGCAGTTATTGGAAAGAGGAATGTTTGGCTTGGAGACATAACTGCTCTGCGGTTAGGGTCATAATTGGCCTGGCATCGGTGAATTATATCAGGGAAAACATGGACTGAGGGGAAAAAATACACGGGAAGGTTAGATTCCCACAATCCTAGGATGTCAAAGCCATTCAAATAGTTATCTCTACTTTGGCAAAATATTTTAAGGTGGTTTTTATCAGTGGATAAGTCTTTTATCTGAAAGTCTTTATCCGCAAGAGGCAGATAGTATAAATCTTTATGAGGAGCATTCATGGGTGCAATAGTCAAAGCCACAAGGGTTTCCATTTCTGGTTCTTGTGGATTCAGAAAGGAATTTGGGTTTTCGGTGAAAAATGGGCAAATTAACAGGTCTGGGAACTTATATGGTGAAACAAAGACTGAATTTGTAATGAATTTTGGCCTTTTATGTGGAATTGCAGTGTAAAACGTGAACTTGCATGGTTTCGACAGAAATTGGATAAATACCTATGCTCGTGGAGTGAACAGTGCAAAAACATGTGCATGCAGTAGCTAGCAGGTTCTGGGCTGCATCGGCTACAAGTTTCTTAGCAAGGTGGCGATTGGAAATCTTGGACAATTGACCTCAACGTTCTTTGCATGGGAGCATAGGTTTACGGTAAAAAAAATGAAAATGACATTTGTTTGTTTTATTAACAAAGTCATAGGTTGGCGGGGGTTTTTGGTTTTCGGGATGGATGACGTCAACAGGGAATGAAGTGATGTTTTGTCATATGTGGAACAGCGGCAAGCAGTTTCGTATCGCACTGCTTTTGGGGATGAGTGGTATTTAGCCGGGAGGCAGCGATTCCATAGATCGTTTGACACGTGGCGAAGGTACTGTGCGGAAACCTCTTGGTGATCGAGAGTTAATGCGCGGTCACCAAGGGTCGCGCGATATCATTAATAACCATCGGATGTGGAGAGCGTGATCGGACGGCTGACGGGAGGCGCGATGCGGCGGGGTTTAACAGTGGCGGGCCCAACACAATTAAGAATTAATTAATCATATCGGGGTTGTTGTGAATGGATGGGGAGGTTATTAATTAACCGTGAGGGTTAATTAATCCCTTTTCATGCAGCGGGAGGATTAGGCTGTTAACTAGTTACGGGTTAACTAGTTAATCCTGGTTAACATGTGTTTATGATTATAATTAACCAAAGGGGTGGGATATATAGACTTTTGGGGATTTTTAATATATTTAAATAATATGGGAAAAGGGTGAATATGTACGGGATTTATATAATATAAGTTAGAAATTAATATGAAAAATGTAATGAAAAAGCGCTAAGTAAAAACATTAGAATTGTGCATTTAACTTAGGCTTAAATGGAAAAAGGGGTTTTTATGTGATATTGTGTATTTTTCCTAAGTAAAATAGGATTTTACTTAGGAAAAGACTTATGAATGTGAATGAATGATTTATGGATGGTTTTAAGTACTTAGGCTTTTAAATTATTGGGCCGAGGGTCCGGTCCCTCCAGAAGTCAGAGAAATGCTCTGAGCCCCTCTAATTTTAGCAAATGCCTTAGTACTTAGGGGGAATTAGTGAAAATTTAGGGAAAGATGAGAAGGGGAGTTAATTATTTGACCTTGCCTTGCTTGAAATGCTTCCAGTGTAATGTCTGCCTTGCACTTGTGATGAAAGTAAAAATTAACACATTTAGAGTTATTATCCATCACATGTAATTCTGCAACATCATCTACCTACCCTACCTATTTTAACCTAACATTTTTTCTTCTTTATTTGGGTGCACTTAGACTGAAAAACCCTTATCACACTTTCTTTTCTTTTACATGTAGATATCTATCTAATTCTAACCTTATTACATCCAAGGGCTCAGATTAAATTGTTGAGCTCCTTTTATTCACTCTACTTATCTACTTATCCACCAAGTTTAAACAGTTTGTTTAGATTTTATTCTCTATCTCTAAAACATAAAATTCAAATATGAACTAGCCAAGTTTAAGCTGTTTGACTATTCATCAATTGTGGCATAAATTAACAAGCTGCACACAATTGTTTATTGCACAAGAGTAAAAAGTAGTGGCATTTAGACTTGCACACTTTCCTTGGTCTTTCTTTTGGTGGGGTTCATTTTCTTTCACTTTTTTGACCATCTTATTCTTTTCACCCTTTGATTTTTCTTTTAGGGTATACCCTCTTTACATTTTTTAAATTTTTTGATTTTTTGAAAATATGGAAAACCTTTGCAACAAGGAAAGGTATGAACATATTCATAGCTCATCAAGTCAATCATGAAATATGACACCTATTGGTATAGGAGCATAACACTATCTCCACTTGGGGATGGATTTTCGTAGTGGAAAGTCAAGAACAGTAGGTCAGATGGCCTCTGAATGATTTTGACTGAACTATGAATCTTCTTCTGCTTGTTGCTTTATTGTATGTATGACAGTGATACTTCTGAAGATTAAGGCCTTCTCTTCGGGCTTCAACTTCAACAAGTCACTATCCAATAAAAATTGTGACAATACAAAGGATAGAGTATGTATATGTAAACAATCAGGATACATTAATAAGTAGGATCAAAGTAATGTTTCAACATCTGACCATTAACTGGCCATTCTTTTGTTTCTGTGCCATCCAAGTTTTTTAGATAATATGTATTGTTTCCTTGTAAGGCATAGATAATATAAGGTCCTTTCCATAGGAAGTCAAACTTCCCATGTTTTCCTTATCCCCTCTCTTGGAATCCCATCTTAAAACTTTGTCTCCAAGGTAGAAATCATCTGCCTTGGTTCGATTATCAAATATCTTCTTAAGCTTCTCCTGCAACACTTGGGATCTTTGATACACTTCCTCTCTGGTCTACTGCAGATTGATGGTCTAGTTTATCCTCCTTTGAATATCATTAGGTTCCACCTGAGCTTCTTGAAGTAATTTCATTACAGGAACTCCTAACGATGAAGGGAATACAACCTCCATGCCATAGACTAACTCATAAGGACTAGTTCCAATAGATTTTTTGGTGGTGAGTCTGTCTGCCCATAGTGCATTTGTCGGTTTCTTGTGCTAATTTTTCTTGTTCTCCTCCAATAATTTTTTAATAATATTAATGAGGCTCTTGTTGGAGGACTCAGCCAGTCCATTACCTTGAGGGTAATAGGCTGTGGAATAGCCTAAGGTGATATGGTACTTGTTTCAGGAACTTATCATCTTCTTGGATTTGAAGGCAGTAGCATTGTCAGTTATGATTTTATCAGGACAACCAAATCTAAACAATATGTTGGTTTCTAAGAATCCTATGATCATTGTGTCATTGGCTTGTCTGGAAGGAATGGCTTCTATCCATTTGGTGAAATAGTTTGTGGCAGTGAGAATCCATTTGTGTTGGCCAGAAGAGGGAGGATGGATTTCTCCAATGAAGTCGAGGCCCCATTGTTGGAAGGGTTTTTCAGTGGAAATTGGTCTCAGGGGTAAAGGTAACAATTTTCTCTTGCCTTCAAAAATTTGACATTTATGGCAAGCAGTGACAAATTTCTTTACATCAACGAACAAGGTTGGCCAATAAAATCTAGCCCTTAGGATCTTGTCTACAGTTGATTTCCAGTAAAGGTGTCCACCACAGTCTCCTGCATGAAATTCTTGGAGAGCCTTGTCAGCTTCTTCTTTTAATAAACAATTCAATAGAATTCCTTCATGATTTTTCCAAAAAAGAGCATTATCTAAAATACAAAACTTTGAAGCTTTCATCTTTAAAAACCTTTTCTTTGTTCTAGATAACCCTGGAGGAGCCTGCAAGTTTAATAGTACATAAATTACATCAGCATACCAAGGTGAATCTAAGAAGGCCTGGCTGATTTGTGGAGTCGCCATCTCCTGTTTGTTATCCAGTTCATTAATGTCTAGGGCTTGACAATTTGTTTCTGTCATGAGCTTGGCCAATCCTTGTCCTTTTATTAGCTTTGTAGGTTTTATTTCAATATCATATTCTAATATGGTAGCAATCCATTTACCCCTTTTGCCCTCAATTCCATCCTGGGTTAAGATGTCCTTGACAACAGCATTTGGCACATAGGCTATCACATGGGAGTACAATATATAGACTCTAAAGTCTTTAATGGCTTTTACAAGTGCAAAAGCTTGTTTCTCCATGATTTTGTATTTTAATGATGCATCCCTAAGTGCTTTACTAAAAAAGGCTATGGGTTTCTCACATCCTTGATCATCCTTTTGTAATAAAACAGCTACTATAGTGTGTTATGATGTGAACGAAAATATTATGAAGTCTCTATCAAATTGTGGATTGGTAAGGACCAGTGTTCTAGTTAAAGCCATTTTAATTTCTTCAAATGCTTGTTTGGCTTCTACTGTATATTTAATACTTGAATCCTTTTTTAACATATTATTAAGCAATCTAATTAGTTCAGCTAAGTTAGATATGAATCTTCTCAAAAAATTTATCTTTCCTAAGAAAGCTTGAAGTTCTTTGATATTTCTTAGATGAGGTATTTGTAGAATAGCTTCTATTCTGGCAGGATCAATTCTAATGCAATCTTTGGAAATGATATGGCCCAAGAGTTTACCTTCCTCTAGACCAAATAAGGACTTCTTTGGATTCAAAGAGATACCATATTTTCTGCATTTTAGGAATACCTTTCTGAGATGGTCCAAATGCCGGTGATCTGATTTAGAAAAAACAGTTAAGTCATCCAGATATATAACAAGAAAATCATGAATTTCTTTTGCAAATGCTATGTCCATTGCTCTTTGGAAGGTTGCTCCTGCATTTTTAAAGCCAAATGGCATTTTTATGTACATGAATGTGCCCCATGGTGTTGTAAAAGCAATTTTTTCTTGGTTGTCAGGATGAACCAGAATCTGGTTATACCCTGAGAACCCATCTAAAAATGAAATCCTAGAAGCACCTACTACCCTTTGTAAAATATGATCCATATTAGGTAAAGGGTAATTATCCTTCAAAGAAACCTTATTTACATTTCTTAAATCAACACATAATCTAATTTCCCCAGTTTTCTTCCTAGTAGGTACTAGATTAGACACCCACTCTGAAAACCTAATAGGAGAAATTACCCCTGCTTCATACATACGTTTGATTTCTTTTTCAATCAATGGTAGCAGTACAGGGTTAATTATTCTAAGTTTTTGTTTGAATGGTTTCTGATTTTCTTTCAAAGGTATTGTATGCTGAATTATAGAGGTGTCATATGATTTCAAGTCCTCATAGCTCCAAGCAAAGATATGCTGGAATTCTCTCATTAGTTCAACATATTTTAGTTTTTGGTCAGGGGGCAAAGAGCTATATAACTTTATCATTTTTGGATTTTCTTCAGTCCCCAAGTTATATTCTTCAATATTTGCTTTTAGTGGTTCCATCTTAGGTTTCTTTGGAATGTCATTAGAATCAAAGAGGTCTTCTAGAGGAGTTAATCCTTTAGGCAAATGATTGTCTTTTAAATTAATGACTTCATATTCTCCTTCAATAATCTCATCAATATCCATTTGTTTAAGGTCCTGCATTTCTTTGTTGGTGAAATTTGTGGGATGAAGCATTTGAATTGTACTCTCTTCTGAAATGTCTGTTTCTACCTCATTTGTTTGATCAAATTCAATAATTGTATCTACATCTATGTGATTGTTAGAAAATTCTTCATCTAAAGTCAAGAAATTATTAATCTGCTCATCACTATCAAACACTTGCCAGTTCTTTAAATTTTCGGGTATAGCTGGTCTATGTCTAATCTCAGTTGTGAACTGATGATTAGGTTCAAATGGTAATTTGCAGGTGCTGGCAAACATTGCCAGACTATGGGCTTGCAAGTTGTGTTTTCTTAGTATTTTAGCAAGCTGAGTTTCCAAAAAATTATTGAGAATCTCTATAATTGTTCCTCTGTAGTATCTCAATCTGGGATCATTTGTTAGATACTTCCCTTTGATCTATTGAATGATTAAATCAGAATCTCCTATGACAGATACTCTAATTGCCCCTAATATTTTGACAAGTTTAAGACCTAGCAAGAGAGCTTCATACTCTGCCATATTATTGGTGCATTTAAAGTCTAATCTGTAGGCATGGCCTTCAGCATGGTCATTTTCAAGATTGTACACCCAAACTCCTACTCCTACTCCTAATTTGTTGACTGAACCATCAAATTCTAAGTGCCAAAGAATTTCATGTTCGTAATTGGTATCAGGAGTATCAGGAATTTGTTTAACAGTGAGATCTGGTTTTTTACTTTCTTCTGGTCTCTCTTGGGTATCTGATGTTTCATTGTTCTTAGAGATTTCCTGGATTTGAACACTAGACTTTTCTTTTATAATTTCTTTTGGTTCTGCTGCTAAAACTTCTAATTCATTGGAGGGATAAATTTTAGCATTGTAAAGAATGAAAGAATCCATATCAGAGTGTACTGAGTAGATGGGGAAATTTTGGGGTTTCTCCTGACTACTTACTACATATTTCATTAAAGTTTCTCTGTATAGTTTCTTAGGTTGGCCGAAAACTGAAATAGTAGCATATGACATATCCAATTAAAGAGATCCTTGAAGCTTTGCACCCCAAGATCTGGACAATAACATGCCATACTTTGGTGGAATATCTGCTACTACTATGTCCATTAAGATTGTCTTTGCAGGGTATTGAACTAGTGAAACACACAAGTCTTTTATTAATCCTAAACATCTCACCTGACTCGAATCGAAATAATTGAGGTCTTTGTATGGCCTGGTGATGTCTAGGTCTAATTTTTCCATTACAAACTTGGGCATTAGGTTGTGAGATGCCCTAGAATCAAACATGGCATTATGAAGTATTTTATCATGTATGTTTAAACTTACATAGAAAGGAGGAATTCCTCCATCTAAGGGTTTTCCATTTACTTCAAGGCCAAAGAATAATTTAGGTTGGTCATCAAAAACATTTACTAAGTCTTCACTTCCAGTGCTTTTGAGTGATTTATTGATTTGGCTTCGATAGACATCATGTTTAACTAACTGAGATAATGGAACAGCTATTTTTAATTTTCCTACTTCAGTCTCCAGATTAAAAGGTTTTTCAGTCTGAGTTCTTGTATTTCGGACAATTGAATTCTCTTTATCTTCTGTATTTTCTGTGTTTTTCTCCTTCTCAGCAGTGGGGTTATGAGCTGAAGTTTTTTCCAAATCAACTTCTGGAGCTTCTTCCACATTTCCTTTGGGAGGAAGAGAAGTGGAGAGTTTTCTGTTACTAGGTTGATTATAGGATACATCTTCAATAATTGGATTAGCAAGATTAGGATCTGATCTAGAAAGAATATGTACAGGTGTAGTATTGGTCTTACCTTTGATGGGCTGCTTTGTAGCTTTCTATTTGTTGGTTTCAGGGACATCAATTCTTCTGCTCCTTAGATTATATTTCTTGTGGACTTCATAAATGGTTGTATCATATCCCTCCCTAAAGTCAAAGGATTCACCTGACTGAGTTTGGAATTGTTTAAGAATGTGAGCTTCTTGATCTTCTTGGGTCAAGAAAACTTATTGTTCATTATTGAGTCCCATCAAGTTTATTTGAGTATCTTCTGTTGGTTCATCATAATTTGAGGCTTCAGCATAATTTTCCTGGAATGGGGGCCTAATTTTTTGGTCAGGACCAGTCTTTCGAGTGTTCTGGTTTTGATTTTTCCTGAAATTTGGATTTCTTCCAGTATTGGTCGGCTGACCATCCCAAGGGGATTTCCTTTTAATTGTTTCTACTCTATCTCCTAGAACATCCATCCCTTTAATAATAGCATCTAGTTTCTGTTCAAACACTGAGGGTTCTTATTTCAATGGTATCCTCCTTTCACTTCTGGCCTTGGCTCGTTTAGATATCAAGTTGGCTTGAACACTGACAGCTATACTTTGCATATCTTCTAAAGGTTGAGGAGCTCTTTCCCTAAGTTGGTATGCCATGTCAAAATCAAATCCATCAAGGAATTTGATTAATGCTAAATCTAGAGGAGGTCTGAGGTTTTGAGGGATAGCAATGTAAACATTATTGAACCTAGTGCAATAATCTTGCACAATTTCTTGTGTTCTCCTCTTTAGGTTTTCTTATTCTGATAAGATTTGGAGAGGATCTTTCTTCTTTTACCATCTGTTCAAGAATTGTCTATAAAGAGCTTCTAGGTCATTAATACTATTTACAGGAAGGGCTCTAAACCAGGTCCTAACTTCTCCCGTCAGAATTTGAACAAATATTCTCATTCTTACATCATTTGCATCTATTTCATATATTTCAAAGTAATCAGTGATTTTTTTGGTATGTTGTTGTGTAGTGTAGGTACCAGAACCATCAAATGGAGTAATTTTACTTTGATAGTCTTGGGGCATAGCCCCTGGATTGGCTGGTAATACCAAGGGAGTATATCTGTTTGCCATTGCAGTAGGTAGTGATGAAACAACAGCTGGGGTTGGAGTGGGTGTTGGAGTGGTGGATGGAGAGGTAGAAGGGGTGGTTTGAGGTTGAGATGTCTGAGGCAATGGTGATGAACTTAGAGTGGCAATAGTGATCATAGAAAGTTTGGGTGTTCCCTCAGAGGTAAGATCAAATTGTATGGAGTTCTACAAATGTCTATCAAGATGTGAAGTAACAACTTCAAGTTGTAAATCTTCAATAAATACTAGGTCTTGAACCAAGCGGACCAACTCAGAGTCAGAAAATGTTACAAATAAAGAGGTCTCAAATTGCTCATCAAAGGGTTCATCCTCAAGGTAGATCCACTTTACAGGGTAGGATCTTGATCTGTAGATGGGCCGAGAACTAGTAGAACTTTCTTGGCTTTCCTGTCTCCTAAGAATTCTGGGGATCAGATTAGGATTTTCAAACACAGGTGGTGGATTTGGATCAGGATTAGCTCTAGTGTAATGAGTCCTTTCTGAAGCCAGGTTTCTAGGTGTATTTTTGGTTTTTCTCTAAATGGGATTAACAACACAACTTCAACAGTTTCTTTAAGAGGTTTTAGATATGGGATTTGAACTTTCTTAAAGACTTATTTGACAAGAGGAACTGGTTGAGTGTTTGAAACCAAATGTTCAATCCATAAACTAGACCGGAGATAGACTAAAGCAGCATTCATTTAATATGCAACTGAAAAGTAAGAGTAGTTCAAAGGCTACCTCGCTAACTTCAGGCTCCATCTATAGTTTATAAAGTAAACAATAGTAACAAACAAACTATTTTTTCCCTAGTGGAGCCGCCACTATGTTATCACTCAGATTTTCCTTGAAGTTGTTTGGAAGAGGAAACGGGTCCGCGGTAACCACAAACCAACTTTTAGGTACAGAATCTAGCCATCTGTACCCAGAGAGGGCTCTCTCTTTAAGTTTTAGCTTTGTTTTGAAAGATATTAGGCTAGTTATAAAGTTTAGGGGTTTTGATTGAGTTTGGGTGGCAAAATTCAATAGCAGAGGGGTAGGACTGAGTAGTTTAGGCCATTGGGCTAATGGAGTCAAATAAGATGGCTTAACTGGATTTGGTTTCTTAACAAGGTATGGTTTCACAGGGCAAGATAGTTAAACAGGGAATAAATAGAGACTTAAAAAGATGGAATGGACTCAAAAGGGGTGAAGGGAAATTAAGAATCATTCAACATATTTGAAAGAGGGAACTTGAATGATTACCAATAAAGAGAAATTAAGAATTCTTTACTAAATAATCAAAGTGAATAAACTAGGAAACAGGAGCAATTAAGAATTCACTATTTATTCTAGTTCAGAGGAAAACATTAAGAACAAAAATGATTGAAAACAAATTGCACTCAAGCACTTTCTGAATTATTCTTTTTCGTTTATCATTCAGATATGAAACACAGTTGATATAATAAACAAGAAAACTTTAAAACATGAGATATAGAAGACTTATTGATCTGGTGTTTGACTCAGGAATCCTGTGGAAATACCTTTGCATCAATTCTTCATCCAGCTAGCCATATAAAATTTTGTCCAACAGCACTTTATTCCAAAATAATTAGTATTACAGCAATGTCTAAGAATCCACCCTCAATACTCCAATTGAGGGAGTATTTATACAAATAATTTTACAAAAAATATCTCATAACAAAGTGAGATATATTCTAGGATGACTATGAATAAGTTACAAGAAAAATAGAGACAGATGGTCTTGTAGATAGAAGAAAAGGCAAACTAATGTTGTGTTGTTCCTATTCTTATGAATGTGTTGGAGGCAGGCCCTATTATTTGGCATGCTGCTGTCTTTTTGGTAATTATGTGTTGGCTGCCCTATTTTCACTGATACTCTTTACCTACTCTGATACTCTTCGACCTGTTTGATCTCTGTTTATCCTCTTTACCATTACTTACTGTAGTAAATAACCAAAATTTACCCAAGGATAATTTACAAAATTTCTAACATTTCTTCCCACCATTGTGGTTCTGGTATTTTGGTTCTTTGAAGTTTTCTCAGGGTCTCATCAGTTTTGGTGTACCTGAAAAAGGTAGGCTGAATTGGAAACAAGTGCTTTATCTCATGCTCGACATAGAATAAGTTCTCTAGATTTTCATAGAGAACTCTGCCTGTAGGCAATGCTTTTGATGCTGATGCACTTGTTGATGGACCTGTCTGGTTTCCTGCATATTAATTTAATTTCTCCACATAGTCGATATGCCTCATTAATCTGTCATTAATAACTAAAGGACTAGGCAACCCTTTACTCTACAAAATATCAAATCTTTTCATGAAAGCATTAATTTCCTCCTTGCATGTCATGGCACCATTTTTTCTAAATTTTGCATCAGAGTCATTTTAGTAAACACCCTTTTAACTTCTAGAATTGTTCCTGTTCTATCTTGAATGTTGGTTTCTAGTTCCTTGCCTTTGAATGATCTTGTGGCTGGTGTGCTGGTTTCCTGTGAATGTTGCTGAGAGGTTCCAGCTATAGAGGGACTAATCCTTGACCTTTGTACCTGCCCAAAAGAATCCAGGTCAAGTGTTTTCTCAAGATCTCTCATAACATTTTCAATATTGACCTGTTCACTATCATTTTCTACTAGGGTCCCTTCCCTCCATTCATCCATATTTGCAAATTGTTCAATATCTAGATTCCTATGGTGAATGTATGGTGAAAATTTGTTCTTCATTCTTCTATCACAGATAAAGTTTTTAGGGTCATATGGTATCCATCCAAAACTCTTTTGTAACTTAAGATGATCTTCTAAAATTATTTCTGCTTCTCTCCATGCCTCCCTAGTGTTACAGACAAAAGGGCCTAACTGATTCTTGATTCTAAGCTGAGCTTTCTTCTTGGCATTATAAAAATGGACCAGGTCTGAATTTATCATTTGCCTGAAATATTCCAATGCAAAAAGCCTCATTGGAACATACTTTGGTAGCTTAAAAGGGCAGAGCTCACACCCATATATCCTGATTTCTGTATGGTTCTTGTATAGGTACCAATCACCTATTTTGTACTGCTTGGAGAGCTGAAGGATCTTCTTCATATCACCACTGATCCTAGGAGGGGAAACTCCTGTCAATAAGGTGGTTGTTGGATGAACAAATTGATCAATGAACTCATTGTATGAGTAAGGGGATTGTAAGGATGCATGGAAAATGGGACTCCAAAAGATAACAGACCTTGGATTTCCTTTGGTGTCAAGTTTCATGACAGGGAAAGGGAATTTCTCTGACTGATAATACAACATAAGATGATATATGAAAGTGGTGTACTTGAAAACTCCTTCATTGTCCAGTCTTAAGAACTGGTCATGAATCTTATTAGCAATATAGGAGGCATAATCATACTCAATAGCAGGGGGTTGTCCAGGAGTAAAAATTGAAAACAACACTAGGGTTACCTCATCAACAAACTCACTAGTGTTGAATCCCATGATTAAAGATATCATATCAACAATGAGTCTTCCCATATCTGTGAAGAAAGTTTGTAGATAAGGAGGTCGGCCTTTGGGCTGATGTTTCTGTAACATGAAAGTCTAACAGATGTGGATCAATTCTCACTGAGACAATTGAGTGGATTTCTTAAGTAAATATCCCATGGAAATGGGAGTGAGAGCTTGACTGGAGTGGAATTGCAACATTTCGTTGATGGATTGAGCAGTTATTGGAAAGAGGATTGTTTGGCTTGGAGACATAATTGGTCTGCAGTTAGGGTCATAATTGGCCTGGCATCAGTGAATTATATCAGGGAAAACATGGACTGAGGGGAGAAAATACACGGGAAGGTTAGATTCCCACAATCCTAGGATGTCAAAGCCATTCAAATAGTTATCTCTACTTTGGCAAAATATTTTAAGGTGGTTTTTATCAGTGGCTAAGTCTTTTATCTGAAAGTCTTTGTCCGCAAGAGGCAGATAGTCTAAATCTTTATGAGGAGCATTCATGGGTGGAACAGTCAAAGCCACAAGAGTTTCCATTTCTGGTTCTTGTGAATTCAGAAAGGAATTTGGGTTTTCGGTGAAAAATGGGCAAATTAACAAGTCTAGGAACTTATATGGTGAAACAAAGACTAAATTTGTAATGAATTTTGGCCTTTTATGTGGAATTGCAGTGTAAAATGTGAACTTGCAGGGTTTCGACAGAAATTGGATAAATACTTGTGTTCGTGGAGTGAACAGTGCAAAAACAGGTACATGCAGTAGCTAACAGGTTCTAGGCTGCATCGGCTGCAAGTTTCTTAGCAAGGTGGTGGTTGGAAATCTTGGACAGTTGACCTCAACGTTCTTTGCATGGGAGCACATGTTTACAGTGAAAAACAATGAAAATGACATTTGTTTGTTTTAGTAACAAAGTCATAGGTTGGTGGGGGTTTTTGGTTTCCGGGATGGATGACGTCAACAGGGAATGAACTGACGTTTTTGTCATATGTGGAACAGCAGCAAGCCATTTTGTATCGCACCGCTTTTGGAGATGAGTGGTATTTAGTCGGGAGCCAGCGATTCTACAGATCGCTTGACACATGGTGGAGGTACTGCGTGGAAACCTCTTGGTGATCGCACGTTAATGCGCGGTCACCAAGGGTCATGCGATATCATTAATAACCATCAGATGTGGAGAGCGTGATTGGATGGCTGACAGGAGGCACGATGCGGCGACGTTTAACAGCAGTGGGCCCAACACAATTAAGAATTAATTAATCATATTGGGGTTGTTGTGAATGGATGGGGAGGTTATTAATTAACCATGAGGATTAATTAATCCATTTTCATGCAGCAGGAGGATTATGTTGTTAACTATTTATGGGTTAACTAGTTAATCCTGGTTAACATGTGTTTATGATTATAATTAACCAAAGGGGTGAGATATATAAACTTTTGGGAATTTTTAATATATTTAAATAATACAGGAAAAGGGTGAATATGTATGGGATTTATATAATATAAGCTAGAAATTAATATGAAAAATGTAATGAAACAACGCTAAGTAAAAACATTAGAATTGTGCATTTAACTTAGGCTTAAATGGAAAAAGGGGGTTTTATGTGATATTGTGTATTTTTCCTAAGTAAAATAGGATTTTACTTAGGAAAAGAATTATGAATGTGAATGAATGATTTATGGATGGTTTTAAGTACTTAAGCTTTTAAATTATTGGGCCGAGGGTCCTGTCCTTCCAGAAGTCAGATAAATGCTCTAAGCCCCTCTAATTTCAGCAAATGTCTTAGTATTTAGAGGGGAATTAGTGAAAATTTAGGGAAAGATGAGAAGGGGAGTTAATTATTTGACCTTGCCTTGCTTGAAATGCTTTCAGTGTAATGTCTGCCTTGCATTTGTGATGATAGTAAAAATTAACACATTTAGAGTCATTATGCATCACATGTAATTCTGCAATATCATCTACCTACCCTACCTACTTTAACCTAACATTTTTTCTTCTTTATTTGGGTGCACTTAGACTGGCAAACCCTTATCACACTTTCTTTTCTTTTGCATGTAGATATCTATCTAATTCTAACCTTATTACATCCAAGGGCTCAAATTAAACTATTGAGCTCCTTTTATTCACTCTACCTATCCATTTATCTACCAAGTTTAAACAATTTGTTCAGATTTTATTCTCTATCTCTAAAACATAAAATTCAAATATGAACTAGCCAAGTTTAAGTTGTTTAACTGTTCATCAATTGTGGCATAAATTAACAAGCTGCACACAATTGTTTATTGCACAAGAGTAAAAAGTAGTGGCATTTAGACTTGCACACTTTCCTTGGTCTTTCTTTTGGTGGGGTTCATTTTCTTTCACTTTTTTGACCATCTTATTCTTTTCACCCTTTGATTTTTCTTTTAGGGTATACCCTCTTTACTTTTTTAAATTTTTTGATTTTTTGAAAATATGGAAAACCTTTGCAACAAGGAAAGGTATGAACATATTCATAGCTCATCAATTCTATCATGAAATATGAAACCTATTGGTATAGGAGCATAACATCACCCACCATCCATCACATCATATTTAAAAGAAAATTCTAAGGATCAAGCAGTGGAAGATCACATCGAGCATCAACAAAAAGTTCTCCAACTCTTAAAGGATAAACTTACTTTGGCGCAGAATAGAATGAAACAAAAACCAGATCAACATCACAACGAAAGAAGTTTTGATGTAGGTGATTGGGTATTTCTATGACTACAATGATACAAAAAAAATGTCCCTCAAGCAAGCTAAGAAGGATAATAAATTATCACCAAAGTATTATGGTCCGTACAAGGTGTTGCAAAATATTGGTACTATGGCATACAAATTGGAGCTTCCTGCATCTTCTCGAGTGCACCTAGTTTTCCATGTTTCATCCTTAAATAAGGTTATAGGTGACAAGCTCCTGGTTCAAACAATATTGCCATAACTTGACGAGGAAGGAAAAATCATATTGGAACTTGAAGTAGTCACAAAAACAAGAAATTGATAGCTATGAAATCAATCAATTTCTGAGTATCTCATCAAGTGGAAGAGCTTACCCATTAAAGATTCCACATGGGAGGATGAGAATTTTATACTGAAGCATCCAGAACTACTCAAGCGTTGAGGACAACACTTTTTTGAAGGAGAGGGGCATGTTAGGTCCCTATAATATTAGTGTATTCCCTTATTATTATTGTCACAGTAGCCCCTTATTATTATTGTTGTGCCCATGTTGTCCCCATATTGTTATTATTGTGCCCCATAGAAGCCCACTATTGTTATTGTGGTGCCCTTACATTATTATTGTTATGTCGGCTCTGATTATATTGTGACCCCTTAGACTCCTATATATAGAAAGGAGGTTTTGTCATTTGAATCATCGAAGAATTGTTCATTCGTTTAATTTAAATGAGGTTTCCCCCTCAAAGAAGCTAATTTTGAAGTCGTTGATCTCTCTTTTCTTCTATTTTGTGAGTTGGTTGCATATCACTTTCCACAAGAGGTCTGGAAGCTAGAGTTTAAATAAATTGCAAGGATATTTGAATAAATATTTATGACTGAATTTTATTACCTTGATAGGTCGATATTTGTTCCTACAAAACCTTACTTATTTGGATGCCAAACCAAATTAATATTGTACTCATGGATGAATTAATTAATTGTTGAACTTGTTACTTGAGAGGTTGAACCTGTACATTAAAGGGTTGAGTATAACATGGTTTCAAACATATTTCGAGAGGTAGAGACTTTGAGGAGAATGAAATTTACTTATAGACTGAGTCTCCCTATTTGCAAAGTGTCATCTTTAGTAGAGGTCAAGAGAAATTGTGCATGTCGAGTACAATTTTACAGTATCTCTCGATACAGGGCTTATTTTTTATTTGGAAGGGGTAGATTTTAACAACAACAGTGATTGAATTTGAGGTTAATCATGTTATAGCCAATACTCTTTGCACAACAATTCCTCTCTTCTACAATCTATATTCTCAGTACTTCTTCAATCATAACATAATAATTGCAAAGGAAAGTATACAACCAGGTTTCTCATTATCTTCTATATCCATTTTGTGCATTTTTTGGAGAAACCTAACATGTTCCAAATCTCATTATAATATGGTCACATTGTTCCTCAATTCGTCAAATCGAGTCTTAGTGGCAGAGTAGAAGAATTTTGGTGTACTAGTGACTTGAACCCTTGGCTATCAAAGTTGCAAATTGGACTGGTAGACCTCTAAGGAGAAGACATTGGGTTTCATCCAATACATATAACCCCTAATATTTATCTATCAATACCAAAGATATTCACATCCCAGAAAAAATAAATCTACAAAGGAAAATAGGAGAATTAATTTACATCGATCTCAGTAAAACTTCTTTGGCAACCCACAAAGCAGAAGCACTTCTGAAGAAGGTAGTTTATCAGCTCAAGCAAGAAAGATAAAATTCCATATCCATTCATACTCAAAATGAGTAGTATAATAATTCAATTATTAAACTTCGAATAAACCCTGAAGACAAAGCAATCATACAAGCTCTGATTCAAAGTGAAGAATCAAAGGTTCAAACCTTAAGGAAAAAATTAAAAATGCCTGCAATAGAGCATGTGCAGACACCTGAATTAGTTCAGGTGGAGAAAGAGAAATAGGTTTTGACTAAAGAATTATTGGACAGAAACCAAGAAGTTGCAACCCTTAAACAAAGGAATGCATAATTGCTACAAAGAATAGAAAAATGTGTGTGCCATGGTAGTATCAACTAATTCTCAGGTTCCAACAGAAAAGTTGACTAGAGTCATGATAGAATTAATGATATTAGAAGATGAAGTAAAGAAGCTACAAAAATATTTGAATGATACTAGAGAATAGTTGAAACATAAAGAAAGGTAGCTTAATATGGCAAGGGATAATGCAAAACACTAGTCAGCATGTGAAGAAATAAAATAACTGAAGGAGAAGCTTAAACGAAACATGTCTTTGATCCAAGCAAGGTAGATAATATGGGACGACATAATTCAACAAATTTGATCAGTTTGGGGGCATATTAATGTCATTGCAAAAGAAAAAGTTATGATTAAGGCCTTTGAGGTAATTATTCATACAAATAAAAATCAAGCACAGGAAAGCGCACAACTGGCAAAGAAAATCATTGATTATTTGAATGCCAAATCCTCTCAAGAACTGAGAGTTGTGGACATTTCAGATAGGACAGTTGTGGTGTTGGAAATAAGTAAGATGGTCCAGAGGAATATGTATAGAAAGTAGGTAGAGAGCAAATTCTATAAGGTTAAAGAATTAGTGGCATCCTTCAATTCTAACTTTGACAAAAGTATTAGAGCAGGGTTGCGAACCTGTTGGGATCAACAAGGAAACCTTCTTTCCTGAGAGCAATACGAAACATTGTTAGTGGAAACTAAAATCAAAATCAATTATTCACATGAAAAGACTGCATTTTTAAAGGGGTCAACGACAGTTAACTATTTGCAAATGGATTTTCAACTACTTTGGCAAATAAAGACCTTATTTACAGACAAGTCGAGTTACACCAAGTTAACCAATTTGAGAATGGCTTATAGTAGGATGCTCCAATGTCCAACTATTGATTTAGAACTATGGAAAAAGTGTCAAATCCTTGTCTCTCCATAGAATGTTCAAGTTATTGAGCTTGGGACTACATCAAAATAAGCATATATATTAAAAGGAAAAGATGATGATCTTTACATTTGCTACGAATTCAAACATTTATTTATTGTAAATACTTCATTTGAAAAGTATACTGATGTAGATGAATCATATAGGTAAATGATTGATCTTGGTTACCCAGTAGATGAAGAGTGGGAGCTATTGGTCAAAGTAGTTGAACAAATTTTTGGGCTCTAGAGAGTAGTTTTATTGAATCTTGTTGTGTAATTTGCTCAAACTCTTTTGAGAAGTTAATGGAGAAGTTTCAAATGATTCCTGGTATCTGATGTTTATATTATGTGTTCTTTTCTTAGTAACTTTTCATGCGTGTTATTATTCTGTTGAGACTCGTGTAATGAAGTTGTTGGTTTCTTTCATTAACAAATTTATCAATGTTGTGTGAATAGTTGAGATATATGTGACTTTTATCTAAGAAACCTTAATGAATCTCTCTACAGTCTTCACATCTTGTTTTCTTTCATTTCATGCTCTCTATTGTAGATCTAATGCATAGGATTTTGTTTATCCCTATGCTTTAAACCTCGAAATTCTTTATGTTCTTCTCTCCATACTACAATGTCAATTTTAAACGTTGTAATCATAGATAAGTAGGCTATGTAAATTTATTCATTAATTTCTCCAAAAAATAGTTCACATTACATCTAAAGGTATTTCATCACCTGGCCCACTTGCATGATTGTTTTAGGATTTATAAGGGTCTGATAGAGTTGGAATAGTGAGAAAACTTGTGCTATACTCTAGAATGTAGGAAGAATTTTGTTTTGAAAAATCACTAAGTTGTGTGCTAACCATACTCCCCATAGGACTAGAAAGGGAAGTGTCCTATAGAGTTTTAGGTCCTTTCTTTCAAATCAGGCCTTCAAAGTTCAAACAAGCTCCAACACAGGCCTACATCGTAAATGTTCCTATTCTAATAGCCATGTCCCTACATATCTGCTTAATTCATTCAATATATATAGATAGATATATATATATATATATATATATATATATAGATATATATATATATCACTACAAAACAAATGTTTTATACCTCAATACACCCTTCATCCTACCATATGGAAAATAATTGCTAAGACAAGTGTTAAGACTCAAGATCATCCCTAGTTCTAGCATTCATCTTCATTTCTTCTCTAGGGTTTACGTCACAAACTCTAGGTCTTCCTCTATTGCATCACAAAAGAACTAAGAACTCTCCTTGACAATTATATATATGTAATAATGAGTACAGTGTAGACAAATACATTACACAAGTGGACTAACAAGCAATTTAATTTAATGCACAGGATAAGGTCTCTGAGTGAAGTGCTCTCTCTCCAAGGTATACACGTCATGAGACCAATCCTCAAGTGGTGCACTCTCTAAGCATGGGTTACAAGTGTCAAGTGATATTCATCATAAGGCTTCATTCTTTCCAAGACAATCATCCCATGCTCCTCAACACATGTATCTTGGGTCCATAATCAATCCCATGTAATTTGCTCTCAACCCAAGCATCTATAATCAATCCCATGTAATATGGTTTGTTATCAATGGGTTATATATTACATGGTATTGTTTCTCTCCTTTGGCCTAGGGTTTTTGAAAAAGGAATTGAAAAAGCCATGATTGGATATTGATTTCTAAGGACTTGATCGTAGTGAAAGGTTGGTAATTTATAAGGGTGTTATGACCGATGGGAGCACAAAAGAACTCAAGCTACACATAAATAAACAACTCAACACAAGAAATGAAAATTGACATATTAACACAACAATATCCAACTAAGTTATTCAAAATCAACTAATTATATCTTATTCTCCATCCATATAACAAAATTGGACCACTTTTTCTCTTGTATCATATCAAATTCCAATTGTGATGGATAATGGCCATATTATTGCTCCTGCCAAAACATGGAAAATGGACTAGTTAAAGTAATTAATATCCAATCATTTCACTTTTTGTACAAAATTAAAATTATATATAATTTCATATATTGAATATACTTACAAATTTGCATATTAAGGCTTCTAAACCTGTTTTGCCACTGTGATGCGTGGCACGATATTTGGCAAGCCTGGCCTTCGAGGCCTTGTCCTGAAACATACATTAATTCAATTTAATTTTGTACCAGTAAAATATAAAAAATGTTTAATGAATTTGAAATAATCTTATGACCAAATTTAAATACCTATGTTATCTCCTCGTCGAACTTCCTCTATGCATCTACTCTATCATATGCTTCCACGAGATCTTTCCATACTTTCACACTTACATCAACTAGCCTTCTTTTGTTCTTTTTGTCAAGAGGAATTTGTTTTATATTTCTTGTTTGATTGCAATAGAATCTCTTGCAATTTTGAGTCATTTGTTTTCTTACTTGCATTACTGACCAACCTGTCCCAAATTCAGTCTGCATATCATGGATGACTGCCTTTTGAAGGTGCACGAGTATCTTTGATAATGGAAGATGTATATGTTTTTTGAATCTTTGAAGGCATGATTCCTTCAACCTACAATTGAACACTTTATCGGAATTTTTCATTCTTATATTCCCAGAGACAACATCATATTCTACCTCAGTTTTGTATGTACCAATGCAAGATGCATAACATGTATTGGTGGTCTATGTCCCAGGAATGGTTGAAACATTGAATGTCTTTGTTCCCTGTTCCACATTCTTAGAGGTTAAACTGATTGATATTTTCCAATATCTTTTGGTTGATCCAGGAGTTGATGGGGAATCAATTGATTCCCTTTGACAAGGTTGCTTTGGTTGGACTGTTTCAGTGCCTTTAGTAGATCGTTCTTCCACGAATTTGGGAAGCATGGACAAGTCCATACCTTCCAGTTGTTTCACTGCTTCTACCCCCAATATCGAATCCATTCCCCATTTCATATTCTCATTATCATGTCCCTATATATGTACAACAAAAAAATTTACTTTAAATTTAGAAAAAAAAAAACAAAAAACAAAAAACAAAAAAAATTAATTAATCCTTTTATAATTTTGAAATTAAAAACTAAAAAAGACAATTCAAACAAGCAATGGAAACATGTAAAAATCTATAAATTGAGTATGAAATACCTCATTCTGGAAAGAATCAAATACCTTTGCTCATTTCCCTTTGTTGCTTGACATTTTTTGGCATCCTAGGGCGAATTGTTTTCCTCCAGACTATGGAAAATTTATTCTCTTTGCTCCCTACGTTTTTCTCCCTTCCCTCTAAATGTTTTAAACAACAGCAGTGAAAAAAACATGGACAAGGGTTTGATTTTCGTCTCTGGTAGGGGATGAATGAGATGCACAAATTTATTTCATGACTACTAGAGGTTGAATCACACCCACAAATCAATTTTTTTATTGAAATACACAACTGGGGAGGAGAGGTCCATCAATATCTCTACCCACCATCAACATGATCCAATCGATTAGTTATTTGCTTTCATGGCCTCAACCATTGCTCCAACCATGGTCTGCTCCAAATCCACGTAGAACTTCAAAGCTCCCTTGATTTGTAATTAGTGAGTATGATAATGGAAATATGGTGAATGTATTACATTGTTTTGGTTGAATAGTTGGGATACACAATAGGTTTATCCATTGCGGATGCAAATTATAGATTGGCGGGTTTTTTTTTATTCAATTTGGTTGAATATTCGGAGCTAAATTGGGCATCATTAGCGTCGGATTTAGCGCTGACTATTGGCTAAAAAATGTAGTTGGTTTGGGGCGCCAAATGGGGTGCTAATTGCGCCTAATTTAGCACCTATAATATTGCATTTTTTCTCTCTGTCTAATTTGTATTCATTGTCATATTTGCACTTTGCAATGTCGATGTGGGAGGCTTCCATGTTATTGTCATTTTTTATGAGGTTTGAATACCAATATTGGATGTGCAATGTGCATAGGCACATGGGATAAGTTGAAATGTTGGTTGATGTAAAGCCCTATAAATGGTGTTTTAACCCTATGAAGGGTATTTTATGTCATATTTTCCTAGCCCACTAATGAATTTGGTGTGATTTCAAACTTTCTAATTTTATTTTAATAGTGAGTGACTCATAATGTAACAATCCATTATTTATAGTCACATACACACATTTTCACATTTAAAGGTTGTGTTGCTCATGACTATGTATACATATGACACAAACATTTTTTATCTTGCTACTCACTCTTTACTCCTTTATAAGGTGGATGGTGGCACTGAAAATATATCTCATCCACCAGTTAACTTATACTAATTATTATATTATATATTGAGTTTATTTAGAAGAATTAAAAATCAAAATTTGAAAATAGTATATTTTCTAACATATAGGGTCAAAGGATTTTTTTATATATATACAAAAATACAAATAATTGGCGGTTTAAAATTATGTATGAAGGGTTTGAATTAAGTTAAATGAAAATATGAAGAAAAAAAAAAGTTATTCCATTAGTTTTCATAATCCTCGTCGAGTTGTGTCATGTCACCATATTGGGAGTAAAAATTAACAAAAAGGGTATATATTGAAAATAGGGGAATTTTAGTTAGAAAGGTGTAGTGAAAACCAACTGAGATTAAATCAATTGTGTGTTTAGCCAATTGGACATAGAAACAATGAAGTGCATAGATGTTATCATTTATGTGACTAATGTCATTGTTGTGTATTACAAGATCTAGAGGAGGCCATGGACAGAGGACATGGACAATGTAGACCTACTAAATCAATGAGAGGAAAGTGGGTGACCATAGAATCACATACAAAATTTGCACATACAATAAAGGTAAGAAGACAAAGCAACCTCAACTAAAGTAGGATGGTGTTTATGAATTCACACATGCTACAACATAGACGAGATAAAGTTATATAAACTATGTTGTTGTTGTTTTCAAATCCAAAACATGATATCAATATGTCAAATATATGAGTAAAGTGAGGTTTCTTGTTGGATGTCATATTGGTTGAAATGATATAATTGGTTTATTAAACATCATTTACTATGTTATGTATTATAGGGGAAAGACAAGGCCATGGTAACAGATTGTGTCATATCAAATAAGGATACAATGGATGTCGCAAGACATCCGGTAATCAAATTTCGACTTAACTTAGGAAGGATTTTGTGATACATCCATCCTTTATTATAGTATTATTAGAATCTATATTGTATTATACAAGCTCGAAATAAATTAATGCATGTTGTTGATATTTCAGATGGAGATTGGAGCAAGTGCACAGCCTAAGTGTTCAACTAGCAAAAGAAAAAAAAAACATATGTACGTGGGCGTGGACCTAAAACTGTTAAATCACAAAGAACACAATGGGTGGAAGAGGATATGACAATGGATCCTCCAGACACAACAAATAATTGCACTGAAGAATAGGTTGGTCAAGACTATAGTACATGGGATGGGATTTGTTAAGTGATATTTGATTATATTTCTTTGAAATTGATACATTTATGATTTATCCAATTCTTTCCAAACATTAAATAATGGTTGTGTTTGTCGATAGGTAGAAGATGATGATGAAAGAATGACTACTAATACCCAAGATCCAACTGGGCTATTAATATTTGGACAAGATGATCCAAACCATCCTTTAAACCATACCAAGGAAAAAAGAGCATATCTAAAAAGAACTCTACCACCTGATAAATTTCAACAATTGATGAGATTAGCATACATTGATGGCATGCCACCTAGCCTTAATGATGATGATCATGATAGTGAAAATGCAGTGCATGATAGCCCACAGGGCTTTGGATTGACGGTGAATGGGTGCACTCTTAAGGCACTCATTGCAATAGGTCACTGGTTCAAATCCCCCATGGGTGCTTACCTACCAAAGAAAAAAAATGCAGTGCATGAAGAAGGATTGAATGAAATTCTTACGAGTTTCTTTGGTGATAGAAACAATGATGACAATAATGATTATAAGGTTGATAGTAATGATGGCAGCATGGGTAATTACCACCAACATAATGTTGATGATAAAAACTTGAAAGACTCCATCAAGCAAGCAGCAAAGACACTCATGTTCAAATCAGGTGCAAGAAGAACCTCAAAATTGGCATCGTTATGCAACAAGCTCACAAAATGGAAGAAGAGATAGATCAACACCTTTAAAATTAGCCTCTTCGAGGGGGAAACCTCCTTTACATTACACAAATGAACAATTCTTTGATGTTTCAAATGACAAAACCTTCTTTCTATATATAGGAGTCTAAGGGGTCATAATATAATCAAAGCCGACATAACAATAATAATGTAAGGGCACAACAATAACAATAATGAGCTTCTATGGGGCACAATAATAACAATATGGGTACTATATGAGCACAACGATAACAATAAGGGGGATACACTGACAATAACAATGATGGAATACACTAGTATTATAGGGACCTAACATGCCCTCCTCCTTCAAAAAAGTGTTGTCCTCAATGCTTGAGTAGTTCTAGATGCTTATGTATAAAATTCTTATCCTCCCATGTGGAATCTTCAGCAGGTAAGTTCTTCCACTTGATGAGATACTCTGAAATTGATTGATTTTTCGTAGTTGTCAAGTTCTTTTTTGTGGCTGCTTCAGGTTCCAATATGATTTTTCCTTCCTCATCAAGTTCTAGCAATATTTTTGAGCTGGGAGCTTGTCACCTATAACCTTCTTTAAGCATGAAACATGGAAAACTGGGTGCACTCGGGAAGATGCAGGAAGCTCCAATTTGTATGCCATAGTACCAATATTTTGCAACACCTTGTAAGCACCATAATACTTTGGTGATAATTTATTATCCTTCTTAACTTGCTTGAGGGAAATTTGTTTGTATGGTCGTAGCCATAAAATTACCCAATTGCCTACATCAAAACTTTTTTCGCTGCGATGTTGATATGCCTATTGTTTCATTCTATTCCTTGCTTCAGTCTATTTATCATATACAAAGCAATGAATATATCCTTCCAAGCATTTTTTATACCAAATGTTATGCAACCAACTCACAAAATAGAAGAAGCGATAGATCAACGACTTCAAAATTAGCCTCTTCGAGGGGGAAAACTCCTTTACATTACACAAATGAAAAATTCTTGGATGATTAAAATGAAAAAACCTCCTTTCTCTATATAGGATTCTAAGGGGTCACAATATAATCATAATCGACATAACAATAATAATGTAAGGGCACAATAATAACAATAGTGGGCTTCTATGCAGCACAATAATAACAATATGGATACTACATATGCACAACAATAACAATAAGGGGGCTACACTAACAATAAAAATGAAGGAATACACTAGTATTATAGGGACCTAACAAGCATTCACATTAATATTATTTGAAATCAAGTCACTATTTGGTGGGTCAGACAAAGGATTCACCACCCTACTAAATTGAGTAAATCTATTTCTTAAAATGCATTGTCAATTGGTGTAGGCAATTCATAAACATTCATAAACTTCATTTATATTTCTTTAAGGGGATTTAAAACCATATATTGTATATGAATAGTCATAATATATATTAACATATCAAAAAATTTCATCATAATACAAACATTCAATTGATCTAATCTTTGGCAATCTTATAGGGCACTAGAAACTAAAATATTTCCTGAAGAGAATGTGTTGCCATCAACTTGCAGAGAGACGCATTAATTGTTGGTTGAGCTGGGGATTGAATATAGGAAAATTTATTCATTTAGAAATGATTGGATTTTATACAAATATGAATACCAGGACAAGGTAGAATTACATGTATGCAAAGAGAAGAGATATTGTACAGATGTACAAGGTCCTACAGTTCCAAAGAAGGTCTTACGTCACGTGCCAATTATACCTAGACTTCAACGAATGTTTCATTGCAAGTCACTTGCACAATTGATGGAATGGCATGCAAATAATAGGAGTAAAGATGGATTCATGCAAATTACAGCCAAGTCCAAAGCATTGAAACACATACAGGAAAAATGGCCAAGAAAACTCAAAGATGAACCCTGTAGTATCAAGTTTGGTCTTGCAATTGAAAGAGTGTGCCCATTCTCTTTCGTGGGAAAAAATTATAGTGTTTGTCCGGTCATATTGATAGTATACAATATTACCCCATGGATGAGTGTTAGAAAGGAGTGCCTTATGCTGACTCTCATTGTTCTAGGAAAACATCAAGTTGAAAACATGCATGTTTATCTTGCACCTTTTATTAATGAGATGAAACTGTTATGGAAATACATAAGAATGTATGACATATCACGTCCTCCTTCAAATAGGTCCTTCATGTTGTATGGTGTTCTATGTTATACTATTCATGATTTCCCAGGACTTGGTTTTTGTTTCGGTAAGATAAAAAAGCTTACATATTTACACTCATAATTTATTATCGTTCCAACTTTCATACTTAGTTTTATACTACTATTTTGATGTTATCAACCTAACTTATTGAATTGTAGTGATCCAAACAAAGGGGATATTTTCATTTCCAAGATGTGTAGAACAATTTCAAGGGTGATACGCTAATGATCTACATAAATTTATTTATGTAAACAACAAGGTTTTTCTACCACCATATCATAGGTTACAAATTGCCATAAGAATCAATTTGATGGAAAAGTTGAAAATAGAGGCCCTCTCATGATAATGGTTCTAGTTAATTGGCTTAAGTATGAAGATGTTGAGTTGAAATATTGGCATGATTTTTTTATGGGGGTGATTCTATTGAAGAACCAGAACAAGTTGTAACTAAGATGCCAGAAGGGATGAAAAGGAAATCCATATTTTATGAGCTCCCATACTGGAAGGATATATTAATATATCACCTGATAGATCATATTAACCTCTTCAAAAACGTCCTAGATTCAATTTTTCAAGATATAGCAGGAAAAGAGAAGGACACCTTGTCTTTGAGGAGAGATATTACTCTTTCGTGTACCAAATTTGATAGAAAAAATTTGTGGCCAAAAAGGGGAATGAAAAATATGCAGAAGCTCAATGGATTTTGAAAAAGAAAGAGCTAGACCAACTAAAAAAATTCATACATTCAATAAGGACACCTAATGGCTATGGCTCATCATTAGATAAAGCTTTTACTGTTGATGGACATATCACAGGATTTAAAACACATGATTTTCATAATTTTATGAAGGTATTATATATCACCATTTAACATTTATTGGTAAAATTGATTAGGTACTAAATATATTCTGATATTCTATTGTGTGACAAAAATAACTAATGACCTTTAATAAATGTGTTTGACAGCATATCATGCCATTGGAAATTAGGGGGGATTCATGTCTTACTGTTGACTTGAGGAATGCCATATGTCGATTGTCAGCATTTGCAAGGTATGTGGTATGGAATTTTCATGTATGAGAGACATAGAGATATTGTATTGCATTTAATTTTTACCTAAAGGTTTGTACTCATTTATTATTCTTATATTAGGTGGGTGACATCCAAGGAGATCCACGAATGTGAAGTGCCAAAATGGAAGAAGGAAATTCCAAAAATTTTATGTGTATTTGAGAAGGAGTTGCCTAAAAGTTTCATGGACCTACAAGTCCATTTACTTATACACTTAGTCGATGACATTGAATTGATGGGTGTCGTATCGACGAGGTGAATATTTTTCTTTAAGAGGCACATGAAAAATCTCAAAAGATATGTCTGACAAAAGGCACATCCAAAGGGTTGCATGGTTGAAGGGTATGTATTGAATGAAGCATTTTTCTTCCTATGTGAATTCATTACTAAGGATTTCGAAGATGGGCCACGCTTTTGGGATGAAGAACAAGCATTAGATATTATTGATGGAGAAAAACCAAAATCTAATGGTGTTCAAGTAGAAATTAGTAAGTAAACTCATGATCATTTTGGTTTTTTTTATTGCAATTATTAATTTACTCTATAATTTATTTGTCAAATTAACAACATGGCCTTTGGAGTTTGAAATAAGCATGTTGACATGTAATAGGTGTAGATGAAAGTGTTATACTCAACAAGTTCATTCTATACCACATGGACTTTATGAACAAATGGATTGATTTGTGTGATAAAAAGAGAGAAGAAGTGTTAGAAGCAAGGAGGAAATTTAAGAGATCAAACCCAAGGAATACCCCATTACCTATCGATCTGTAAGGGGAACGGGGCAAAGATTTCATACTAGAATGGGTTACTGAACAAATTCAAAATAAAAAATAAGATGCAGGTATAGATTCAAACATAACAGAAGATGAAATCGACATGTCTAGAGGATGTGAAAGAAAAGTACAGTTGGAATTTTACAAAATATTTTTTCCTTACAGTTTTGACACTATTAACTATTTTAATATTCGACATTATATATATTTTAACTGAAATAAATTGTCTTTCACAGGCAAGGAAATATCCAACAATGAGGGCATATGGTCGACATTATCGTGTAGAACGTGTAGATGTAAAAAGAAGTTCCTTTGATTATAGCATCATGGTTGACTTCAAGCAATCGAGTCGATCAAGCTCAAAAGATAAGAATATTATTGGAGGGAATCTACAACATGTTGGGAAAAATAAAAGAAATTATTGAGTTGGATTACCGCTCTTTTAAATATTGTATTTTAAGTGTAGATGGTATGAAGCATTTGAGAGGACACGAGGACATGATACCCATAGTGGATTTTTTTCTATAGATTCCTCGAAGTTCCTACTGGAGGATAAGGAGCCTTATGTTCTACCAATTTATTGTGAGCAGGTATTTCTTTAACTCAAAGAATAAGTGGTAATAATCAATAATCTATTAATACATTGTTTATTGTGAATATATACATGTGTTTATTAATCAATAAATTTGTTATAACATGCGTCTAATATATGTATGTACTCGTTCATGTGCATGTATTTTTCTATGAAGATATTTTGGACCCAAAATGGATATTTGTCATACATTATGATATAATATTAAGGCATGTATTTGATGATGCATTAGTGGATACTGAGCAAAAAAATGATAGTCAACAAAATGAGAGAGAGGGATTATAGAACATCAAAGAAATTAACATCCATGATGATGTTGAAGATGGTTATGTCCAGGCACAAGAAGACAACAATACAAAGTTAGATGATTATGGAAGACAACAATATGGATGGTATAGAAAATGATGATCCAAATACATGTGGTAACAATATGGATGGTCTACAGTCGGATTTCAATGATGATGAAGATGATGCAGGTCAAGATGAGGATGATGATACTATTAACTACATGAAAGATCATATGATAATTAACAATGATACACTGGATGAAATTGTTGCAAACAATGATGTTAATGACCAAGACTTCTAAATTTTCAGAATTATTTGTAATCAATGTTTAAACAATGATTATTCTTATGGCAATTATGAAGGTGGTTGTTTGTGACAGGTTGGGCAAGTTTAAGTGGGGGCAATGCCCTGTGCTCAAGCTCATTCCTTGCAAATTGCTTGTTTGGGATCATCCCATTGCCTCTGTTTGAATTCGGGTTCTCTTGGAAGTTTCTGAGCCTTCGAAAAGGAAGCTCTGGTTGGCCCTTCAAGGACAGCTCCTCTAGCACATTTCTTTCCATGGGAGGGCTCTGGGTCTGAGTCTGAAGATTCTCGGGTGGGTTTGTTATCTTGTTTTCCCTGTCCTGGGCGCCGGCTCTCATGGAATGAGCCTGAGTAATCCTCTTACTACCTGCGTCCCTTTGTTCCTCAATTCCGCCTTCCGTCTGGTCTTCAATTTGGGAGAGAGGGAGATTGGCCTAGTCAATCCATCTGGTATTCTAAGGCATTCTCCCGGGCCCCCGAATATAAGTTGTTCTAAGCTCCAAGCGCACTGCAACTTTACCATTACCCCCTGTCCAATGGCTTGTTTACGTCAGAGAATGGGGTGCCGTAGAGGGAAACCCCGGCGCGCTCCAACTGGTTCTTCCTCGGACTCGCCCACCCCCACTAGTGAACTCTTCACTGGTCGTTATCTGGGAACCCGAAGTGGGCGAGGGAGACGGCAGACTTCCAGCCATTATCGTGGGCCTCCATCCTTGACAGGCTCAACCATTTTCACATTCAATAGCTCCCTGCATTGGCCTCGGATAACCGCCCATATTTCTATGTTCTTCTATGAAACCACTCAGCTGGAAGGTTTTGATTCCTATCCGGAGGGCTCAGGAGCGATTGTTGGTCCCTCCTCTATGATTCACTTTGGCATTGGAGTAGCGCCGCTGCAGGCGCAAGAAGCCCAGGATGTAGCACGCAGGATGCTGAGATGGTGCCAGCGGATCCTGGACCCTCCAATCAGGTAGCTGCTCCTATTGATGATGTGCCAGAGTTCGGTTGGTGCCAGATCGTGGAGGAAACGCCTGCTGACTAGTTTGTTCTCGCTAACGTGGGTTTGTCTTTTGGTTTTTGTTATGGTTCATTTCAGGCATGTCAACTGTAGTTCTAGTGTAGAAAGGCAAAGGTTTGCCTATGTTTTTGCTATTTTGGGTTCATGTGGTTCTCCAGATAAGCTGCATCCTGATCCCCTGCGTAGGTTCTGCTACTAGTTTCACATCTACTTTCTTGGGAATTTTGGCTCTTTTCAGAGCTTTGTAATGACTATGGTCCCTATGTAAATATTTTTCTTCTTTTTAATAGATTTAGCCTTACTAAAAAAAAAAAAATGATGATTCTTATGGCCTAAAATTTGAAATGCTTCAATGTTATTTATGTCAATACAAATTACCTATTACAATATCATTAAAGTTCAAGATATGGTATGAATTGTTGGCAGAAAAAATTAGGATTACTTGAATGCTTCTTCCATTCATTTTGTATCAAAATATGTTCGTGAAGACATAAATGTTAATAAAATATGAATTCACATATCTCACAATGATTTGAATAAGCAACTTTTGTAACTTCAGTATTTTTATATTTTTTGCATTTTAATGTTGGTCGACCTGCTCTTACATTTAATTATCGATCCAGGTAGGCTTTAATTTTTACAAGATTGTCACACAAAGTCTATGCTAAGGCAGATGATGACTAGTATAAAATAATCTCAACCCAAATTCGTTGCACACACACTCTCAACAATCAACAAAACTATTACAGACTCCATGCAGATGCAATGCGATGAAACACTCCAGAATAAGCTACTTTGTTATTCAACCACTCTCACAACGCTCCTAAAAACCATCACTCATTCAATCTGCACACATAAAAGGAAGTGCAATCCAAACTGAAACAACAAATAAAATACTTCACTGCCACACTAAACTGAGGGACTAGTCCATGACTTAAGTTATCACACCATCCAAAGCTTTACTTTAATTAATTAAATTACATAATGAATCAAATGTAACAATAGCATTAACAACAATCACATGGCTAAGAAATATTTAGTCAATTAAGTATTCCAGTCTAATTAAACAATGATCCTTGCTACAAAGGAGGGCCCTTCTTCCTCAGCAGGGGTTAGTGCACTAAAAAGCACACAAACGACTAGGAGGAAATTATTGATCCACAAAGTTGAGAACTACATTAATGAAAGTATTAGGATTACATAGATATGGTGTTTCCCCTTTCCAATCCTATTCTCCAATTCTTTGCTCTAGCCCTCGCGGGCAAATAATCTTCTATTTTATAGATCTTAATTACAATGAGAAGATCATCATGAGAATATTTCGATTCTCATGTGATCTTAAAATAAAACAATATCTTAATAATTACACAATGATTTCCATGGAAGGGGTAAAATTATAATAGTTTCCTTTAATTGCAAATAGAGTTACAAAATATCTCAACCAAATGATCTGCATGCTCCACAAATATCTCCAAGTGATGAGTTCTTTCTTTTTACTTTGATGCACTCCTAGATCTAGTCTCATTAGGAAATTCAGCATGTGCTTAAGCAGTTGTCTGTGTAACAGCAATAGCTCCCGGAACATTAATTAATCCAAATCAATAAAGGAACTTAAATGTAATCCTGAAAAAACAAGCTTCGACAAACCAGCCAAACCTGAAACAAACCATACTTTAATTTTATGATGAAAAGCAACCTAATATAGTAGTTGTAATTTCAAATTATAAGTAGAATTGGACTAAGAAAACGATAAGTGAAAAAGGACATACTTAGGTGAATAAGGGTTGTTACAATAATAATATATGGTCTTATTGGTCAAAAAGGGATAAAAGAAATAGGAAAATAAGTAGAAAAAATATGACAATTTTGTCACCCAACATATCCCCCCAACTTAATCTTCTACATGTCCTCATGCAACCTCATGCCACCGATGCTTGACATGCTGAGAGTGAAGTTGTGTGGCGTTGTAAGTTCTTGCCATGTATTCACCTCTTGATGAGCACCAATATTGTAGCAAGAATGCTACAACTCTTGGGGCTACCAACTTTACTTTATCAACCTGGGGTTCGTACAAACTTGGAAGTGACAGTGTTTTATACACAAGTAAATGTGATGGGTCTGCTCTTTGTCACTGCTAAGCTGGCAATAGACCACTAAGTTTTTTCAAACTAGACTTCTATGGATTTAGAAGAAGCTTGATTACCAATGAGAGAAAGAGAAATCTACTCTAAAAGAAAGCTTGTCTACTGCAGTAAGGAAAAAGACTGAAATCAAATGCTAAAACACACCATTTTCTAACTAACTGCTAAGAGGCTTTGCTTCAAAAGAATGATAAGTTAACATGTATGCATTCCTACTGTCCTAAGCATCCAGATTCAAACCATCAAACCTTCTATTGTTATGCATGTAAATGAATAAAATAAATCTTTTCTTATTTTTGTCTTTTTCTTATGTGAGAGTGTGAAAGCTAATCTCTTTTGGTGATGTGGCAGGTGGCTTAGGGATGATGGTGAATGGTCAGAAGGCTTGGGAGACAAGTAGGGACCCTTTGCTAGCTTCCTAGAGGCTTTTTCCTCAATTCTGCCTCAAAACAAGCCACTACAGGTCAACCTACAGGATATCCTAATGCGTTCTACAAGATGTCCTGAAAACCTACAAGATCCCCTGTATTTCTACAGGATACAGTTGAGAGCAAAACGATGGGTGTTGAAGGAGATGGAAGGCTTAGGAAAAGTGGTTGGTGGATGGAATGAGGCAAGGGAGTGCCTAGGACCACTTCAGAACTCAAAACCAAAGTTGGGAGATGGTTGGATTTGTTCAACAAGCTTGGAGAAGTTTCCCTATGAAAGGATGAAATTGGTGAGGATTTTAGTGAAAGAAAGGAATGATAATGGATGGATGAAGTTGTGATGAGGGTGCTGCTATGAAATCTCATTGTACTTCTAAAACACATGCACTACATCATACATGGACATTTACCCAAAAATCATGCAAACAAGAAGAATTTCATGAGCTAGTTGTCTAATTCATGCATGAGGAAAACTTGCAGAATAAGATGGAACATTGATGAGATCTAATGTAAGACTAAAGATAAAAGAAATGATCACTAAATACTACTCTTGAAAACTAATCAAATGCTGGCCTAAGTACAGAAAACCCTAAATTCCATGAGAAAGTAGAATTCTGTCTTTTTGGGTTGCATAGGAGTTCTTTCCTCAAACCATGATCCTTGAAGGAAGGAGTGAGGCCAAAACCACCTACTGACATATTTTTGATGTTCCTTTATCTCTTCTAAGCTACTGCTGAAGTAAAGCACAAATGGAAGCAAACTAATAAGCAAACTGATCAAATCTACACTACTTGCAATGAAATAATTCTAAAGACAATTCAACCATTAATCTATGAAATCAATCTAAGCATAAAAATACAAGAAGAGGAGCCTTTGCTGCTAGGGTTGGGCCCTAACCCAAGAGCTTCAGCCCTCTGAGTTAACTCAGTGCTGGATCAAGGAATTGCTCATTCTCATTATCAAAACAGAAAATTACATAACAATGTCTTCCACAAGTCTTGAACTCGAAAATGACTAGTGTTTTTACAGCAAAAATTCGAATCCTAATGAGGCTCTAGGCGTCTTTATTTATAGAACTAAAGTCTCCAATGACTTCCTTAAATATAGGTAGGCTTGGCTCCCAAACGCAAGATAAACTAGCTTTTTAACTGTCACTTTCTCGGCTGCCTTTTGATCTCCATGACTTGGTTTCTTGTACTCCGAGCTAGTGTGATTAATGAAGGAATATTCGAATGAGGGAGGAGTCAATGAGGAGGATCTTCCTCCTACAATCTCTCCTCCTTTCCCCATTCAAGTTTCAGCCCTTAATTAGCCAAAATTCCATGATTTTCTCTCACAAACCTACAATCAATGCACATTATTCCACTAGGCATAATATCTCACTTTGACTCATCTCATTAAACAAAATACAATCAAAATATGTAATAAATTGTGAGAATAGTTGATTTGACTAAGATAGGAGGTGGATTAAGGTCCATATAGTTAACCAATGTTGAGGCTCATCATCACCTCCCTACTAAAATTGGTGCTCATCCTCTGAGCAACTCAATCAATATCCATGTCTTTCATGGCTCTAGTGGCCTCCCTGACATCCCATGCTTCTAATGTAGTTTCATCTTCCTGTGCATAGAATCTTGCCTTCCTTTCTATCTCCTCCCACTACTTTCTTTCTTCCTCTTCCTTCCTTCCTTCCAACATTCCTAAGAGCAATGGTGGACTGAGTCTCAAGCCAATCCAATTGACTTTGAGTCTTTGGAGAGCTTGCTTGTACATGGGTGTCCTGTTCAGTGCTTCTCTCATTCTTTGAGGAGAATGGTACTCTGTGATTTTCAAACTGTAGGGAAAAGTATTCCATCTCCTTTGGCAAGATTGAATGTTGTCATCTCCTAACAGCTTGAACATATCCTCAAAGTGCATAATTGCTTGCTCTTGGGCAGCAAGGTACCTAGGTGCAAGTTGAGGGTCATTTGCAATAAATTTATGTGTGTTGATGACAGCCATTGGATTTGACTACTCAGCTCTTATCATGAGAGGTTCTGTTTCTTTCCTTGCCATTATTTTCTTCATTTCTGCATCCCTTGCTTCCTCATGGTTCATCCATGATGCCAAAGCCATCAAATGTAAGTACCCTAGTTTTGAATTAGGGTCCCATACATTCAGATCTATCAAGGATAAATTATGTAGGTAGAACTCAGACATTTTAGCCCTATCCTCTTATGTGATTTGATCACAAAGATCAATGAACTATCTATAATCCTGGAAGGGCATAGTGCCTCTCTGTTCTAGGGCCTTGATTTGGAACTGTAGCTATTGTTCCTTAAGGTATAATGCATAGGACTTAGCTGGCATCCTACACTGGATTTCCTCTAAGGATAGACTGGCCATGGATGCCAATTGATTCTCTCTTTCTTGTAGTTGTCCCCTTAACCATGCATTTTCTGCCTCCAACTAAGCTTTCATCATTTCCTCTCTATCCCTCAGGCTACTCAGTTCTCTGCCCATCTCTTTAACTTTTTCCTCCATGTGACCTATGTCCTCCACTCCTTTGGATTTGGAAATCTGCATCCATCTATGTGTTCTTTCCCTTTCTTTCTTGATCTCAAAGAATAATGGGATAGAAAATTTCTGTGGAATGACCCTACCCCCTTCAATAAATCTGTAGGAGGAGTCAAGGTTAGGTTGAGGACTAGGTTCCCTTAGCTCTGGATCTTCCTTCTTTTTTTCTTGCTCCATACTCCCTTCTTTATCCAATTTCTGAGTTTCTTGTAGGTTTAGAAGAGTTTCCTGTATGTTATCAAGAAATCTAGTGTCTATTCAGAACTGCTAGTCCCACTAAGACGGGTAGCTATCTTAGAAACAAACAGATTAAAGTCACTTGTTTTTTCCTTTACAAGAGAGAGATGAGAAAGAAGTAGAGAGTACCAACCTCAGTCTTCCACTTGGCTCCTTGCTTGTTTCCTTTCCCCTTTGACAGAATCTCGCCACTGCTTCCTTACTTGTCCCGCTTCAAAGAGCACCTATAGATTCACAGCAGCATAATACCAGCAAAGCATAGAGTTCTTTCACTGTAAACAATATAGGATCACATATATATTAACCATACAAATGCATATATCACCACAATATTCAGAGATACACAAGAATATGGAGGAAAACTCAAATAGATTTATTAGTAAAAGTAGTAGAAGAGAGGATTACAGCCACTTGGCCTGACCCAACACCATCCTCCCAGCTTGAAAGCCCTCTTCACCTCATACAAAGCAAGATCATCCAACAACATCTTCAAAGAGAAACCAGCAACACCTCTTTGCAAATTACCAAATTCCAACCTCTGGATATCTGGGATGAGGGATCCATTTATAGATATTTGCAAGGGGGTGAGTCAGCTTCTGGGATTTTGATTAGTGTCATCTCTCTAATAGTTCTTGGTTCCATTTGGAGATTTCATGATCTCTTACTCATCCTTGGGCGAATTCAGGGAGGCAAGTGTCAAATGAGCAACTTCTAGAAGATTCTCAGGGTCTCCACCTAGCAAACTGCTTGTGCCATTTGTCTGCTCTCACTCATCGTACCCTACAGAAGGGCTTTCCAGTATGCATTACACTTTTTTCATGTGGCAGGTGAGATGCATCGCACCTTTTGCACTAGGTAGTCTGTATGGACCTGCTTTGACCAGTTCTGAGTGGTTTTTCATGGAAAACTTCTGGGAGATGATGTAATCAGTTGACCTTACTCCTTTAGGGTATGAAACAACACTTTTAGGGACTTAGAAGCCCTTGTTTTATGGACATATGTGATTGGGGTTGCAGTGCCCAAATATGTCTATAACAGTTGCCCCCTAAAGCATGAGGTCATAAATCGTTTGATGTCAGGTGAAATGCTTTATAATGAGGATCTGAGGTTTTTTGCACTAGAAGGTGACCTGTAATAAGATACAATACAATACATTATCTTCATAATATTTTCATGATCTAGCTGAGGCGGGCATTCCCATGCTCAGCTTTGATAAATTCATTTTCATGTACATAGGACAGACAACCGTCTGTGTGCAGACTGATGATTTTGGTAGAGCCATCATCCCTTAGTTTGGATGATTATCTGTGCAGCAATGATGTACATTTGATGTCTTTATTCTCCTGAATATATCGCAGCCCGGATGGATGAAACTAGATCTAGGGTCTTCAAAACTCATTCAATCTTCGCCCGAAGGTACAAGTCGATCCATGTGAAAAAGATGTTTTGATGTCAAACATGGAAGGACATCGCCTGATTACCAACCAATGATGTAAGCTATTAACAGATGGGAGAGGAATCACCGATGATGGTGATGACCCTCAAGGTACTGTAGTACAATTCACATGGTGTGAATACATGAGTTGATGTCGAACACCACGCAAAATCTTTCAGTCGAAGGCCATTAGTGTAAACCTGTCGCTGGAAGTGAGAAACTTGCCATTGAGGCATGCAAGCTTCAAAGTACTGGAAGGGTTATCCCTAGGTCAGCTTCTTGGATAATGAGTTGATCTCGACAAGAAGTGACCCGTCGTAGGAGGGCATTAATGGATCCCACATCTACGACATGGAATGGAGCAAATGATTTTGTAGAGGTGAAAACGATCTGATGATACAAGGTTCAGGGTGGCGGTCATGAAAGAATGAAGCGTGAAGGTATTGTAGCAGATGAGACACAATCTGGGTAGTTGAATTCTCTTAGCGACTTCTCTTGAACATATCAGCGACACTGAAATGGATTGTTAGCGTTAACCCCAAAAGTGGATGGTACGGTGGACCAATGGTGATATGACCGGTGAACTGAATAACCCAACCTGACTCAATCATGGTGATGGAGTGAAAGTGTCATGTTGAAGAGCGACCTGATACCAATAAAGTTTCTTCAAGTTTTCTTCCCAATTTTCCCCAGTCATTTCTAACCAGTACCTCTTTATTTTTGTCAAGCTTGAGGAGGATAACATATGCTTGTTCTATAATTTTCCCTTTGGGAAACCAGTCGATATGTTTTAATGAGCCTAGCGACAGTGAAACTCATTCTTGTCTGAATGGACAAGTTTGTCACTATTGTTTTAACAAGTTTAACGACAAGGATAACTCAGTCCTTTTCAATTTTAGAGAGTCTGAAAAAGAGACGGAAAGAAAACTCCAATATTCCTTTTTCAGAATATAATCCCTTAAGTCCGAAAAAGTATAAAACAATGCGAAAGGGATGACTTTTCGATAGTTTTAACAAGCTGAACAAGACAAACGCTCGATCTTTTTGTGTAATAATCCCTCGGGTCAAAAAAGATTAAAATCTAGAGGAGGGATAGCACTTCCAATCACTTTAACGAGCTGGAGAGGCCAATTGCTCGGCAATCTTTTCATATTTTACGAGTCAGATGAAAAGAGCTTAAAGGAGACTCGTTTTTTGAGGAATGAGTGATGTTTTCAGATAGCAGCGGGTTCCAGGTAAGGTTTGGAACTTTCCAATCACGGCAGTGTAAAGAAGGTGGCGAATAGGATCACTCGTTGCAGTTGTTCCTCAAAACGGGTAAACAATCAAATGGAGGCGAATGATCTGTTAAAGCAGAGTGGAGGTGATGATAAGAACACGACCAAGGCTCAAAAGCTGATGATAATCATTCACAATGGTTATTTACCGGAGGTGGGTTCATTTTTTAATGAGCTTAAACTCTAGTGGAACATATGCTCATTGTTAGGTTTAATTTTTAACGAGCTTGAACTTTGCATAAAACTGCTCGTGCCAGTCGTATAATAAGGATGTCTCATCGATAGGTTCATTTTTTTAGGGAGCTTGCACCATTTGAAATTATGCTTCGACTCCTTTTATTATGTAAGCTAGGAAAAACCAATCCTAGGAGTTTAAAGAGTTAAGAACCTAAAAACTAAGAAAATAAATGGTCGTTTTTCACTTTCACACAAAAAGGTTTGCATGCCCCCAAGTATAGCGAAGTAGAGTTTCCCAGGTTACCCCTCAATATGCAGACAAAACATTTGTTCTATCGGGAAAGGCCTACCTTTTCAAAGTTACCCTTCAATTTGCAGAAAAAACATTTGTTCTATCGGGAAAGGCCTACCTTCTAACAGAGGTATCTTATTCTGGTCTAATCCCATTTTCCTAAATGAACGGGTGTGTCAAACCAGTCATATATCCTCTGCGGAAACCTACCCTATACCTAAAGTTTTCCTGCTGAAGCAGACCAGGGTGCATGCCCCCTAGGTTTCAGTCACGACCACCGAATCACTCGTGCTCATCAGGTGGACGGATTGGAGATTGATGAGACATTCCTTGCGCAAAAAGACCTGTTAGGGATGGCATTTGACTATTAGCTATGTGTGAACCGGGGAATGAAATCTGGTCTACAAGTTGGACCACTCTGCCTTCATGCGAAAAACACATTGCTCGAAAGAGTGAGGAGACAATGGCTCCCATGCTATAAATGTAGTCACGCCCAAGGAGTAGATTGTAATCTAAAGGTCCTTGGACTACCATTATGTTCAAATAAACGGTTTTCCTTCTCAAAGTTATAGGAAAACTTGGAAGGATCCCTAACGGTCGACTGGTTCCTTTATTGAAGCCTGTCAGATTTTGCATCTCAGGCAAAAGCAATGGTGAACCAAGCGCTTTACAAGAAATTGAGGAAAGGATACTCACAGAAGCCCCTTCATCTATGATGGTACCAACCATGACCATTTTGTAAGTTTGCACTATGATTTGAAATGGTACATTAGATGGTAAACAGGGTCTACCTAGTAGATTCCAATCGAAGGAAATGACTAGGTTGCTTGGAGGTGGGACCGAATAAATGGCCGGATACAACTCTGATGAATTTCCTTCCTGCGGTAAAGGAATGACCAAATTGCCCCCATGTTCATCGGAGTCTATGTTTACGAAAAGAATTTGAATGGTGTTGTTCTCATTCTCTTTGGTGACTGTATCATCTGAAGGTAAATCTTCTGAAGCCAAGATGGGGTCGACTGCCGTCTCGACCTGTTGACTTTGGTCCGATGTGGACTCAAAGGGTTTATCTTCAATGATAGGTGCTTCAACCGACACCAAAGGTGGGTCAGTCGGATTTTCAACTAGCAATGGATTCGGGAAGAGTTTCTTGTATCCAGGAGGGAGTCACTGCGGTGATGCAGGACGATTATCCAAGACTCTTTTAGCTTCGTCCAGGAAGGGAAAACGGTGGAGGGCATGATCGCCTTCACACAGTCTGCAGGTAAATTTAGATTTCCCTTTCTGTCCGGTGACTTCGCTTTCACTAGTTGACGATGTACTTTCAACATGATCATTAGAGGTTGACGACACCGGATTGTGCAAGCAGGGAGACCAGTCCCTTAGGATCCACGGGATGCAAGGAAAATCTCGGTGATAGTGTATGGATTTTCGCTAGACAATGCATGGTTGCCCCTTTTTTCCTTTGGCTCCTTCTTCTTCTTCTTCTCATTCCCCTTATTCTTCTTCTCAGTTACTTGGTTTTTAGTTTTTCTATCTTCACCAAGCGAAGAGGAAGAAGGAGAGGGAGAGACAAATGAAGTAGAAGGTTGGGGGGGAACTCTTGTATCATCTAGTTGCTAATTCGATTGTTCAGGAATCACGGTGCTTTGAACGACAGAGGTCGAGAAAAGCCATACCAGTAGGCCAATTGTCAATCCTAGAAGGGACAATGTGGCCATATGAGGTGCACCAACATCCCCCCAAGAGGAGAAAGGACTAGGATTTCCCCCAAGGGGAAATCCTTGGTTGGTGGACTCCATTTTCTCAACCTAAGACCAACGAGGGAACAGTGATGTTATTCCGATTAAAATAAATTTTAGACGCTTTGACACAACTCGCTTTTTCAATTTTTAAGAGTCGAGAAAAAGCTAAAGATGACTCTAGTCACCTTCGATTTTTAATGAGCCTAAAGTGACAAGTGCTCAGATGGACCTTTTCCTTTAAGGAGTCTGAAAAGGAATGAAAGAGACTACTCTGGAAATCTAGACAAAGGGATTACCAAACCAATCGCAAAACTACAGAATACCTTTTACGGTATGGCAGTCAATCTTCCTGAATGTTGTGTTCAGTGCATTTCGATTGATAGGGCAGTAGACACGGCTTCCTAAGGATAAAGGATATAGCCTATTGTGGTCTCCCAATATATACTCGACGCTACGTGGGAGCACAAGTCCGTACTGGCACTTGTCGTCTCAAAGAGGAGGAATCACCCAACCTACGACGAAAGCGACGGTTACCAGGCTTTACGACGCCGGAATATGTCTCTAGCCTAGACTTCTAGATGTTATGTGTTAGGTTCCAAAGCGTTTTTATGTTCGTTGAATTTATTTTACAGTTGATCTTTCTTAAGAAGTTTTCCTTTAAGGTTCACCACATGATGTAGATATACAATTCCTAAAATGCAATATAATATGATAAACAGTCGTTTAATCTTCTTTTTGCAATGAAAATCCTAGCTACTAAGGAAAGAGAAATGAAATCCTTTCAACATAGAGCAAAGAGCGCACACTAGATGCACTGTCCTAAATCAAAATCAACAAGAAGTCTAAATGCAAAAGCACATGCATGTATTTGTTTTCTCTTTCTTAATATATGAATGAAAAAAAGAATGCTAAGTACAAATCCGAATTATTCCTTATTTCAAAGCGACAGTCCTAATGATTTTCTTTTCAAAAAACGAAAAGGAGACAAGACAATACTTTACGATTTTGAATTGAAAACTAATTTCGACACTTGAAATACTACTAATTCATATCAAATACAAGAGTAACAGTGTAATCGATTATCAAAAAGAGAAAGATTCTTTTATTTGACTGAAAACAACACTTGCGACACTTTCAAATCCAAAGATGGTAGTTCGATTAAGCTACCATTTTGTAAATGAGAACTATGAATGGCTAAAAATACATAAAAACATTCACAAATATTTGCACAATGGAGGTTGGATGATGCAAAGAAAGGGGGTTTCAACAGTGGTCTACTGATCACAGATAGCAAAACTCCTAAATAAAGCTGAAGAGAGTGAAGAAAAAACCAAAACCTGGAGGCAGATCCAATATTGTCTGATCATCACACCTGTAACATAGGGAAATAGGGATGCATCCCACCTACTGCACACGGGAGGTGCGATGCATCCAGATTGCCAAGAAGACAAGGTGCGATGGTCTAGGGACGATACTTTAACTTGGTTTTTGGTCACAGTTTGCAGTTTAGTTCAGGGATTTAGGCTGAGCAAATGATAGTCATTAACTACAAAGTACAGGGGTTGATCTAATGAGGTTACTCAAGCTACCTCTAGGGCACTTAGGATGTTTTCAAGTCAAGTTTTCAGTTCATAAACAAACCCGGAGATTGACTGAAGCAGCATTGATCTACTTTGCACTTGCATAGAAAATGCAGTTCGAAGGCTAGCTGGCTTAACTTCAGGCTCCATCTGTGGTTTACGAATCAAACAAATAGAGACAAGCAATCAAACTAATCGATCCCCAGTGGAGTCACCATTTTGTTATCGGGAAATGTAGTGTCTATTCAGAACTGCTAGTCCCACTAAGACTGGTAGCTATCTTAGAAACAAACATATTAAAGTCACTTGTTTTTTCCTTTACGAGAGAGAGATGAGAAAGAAGCAGAGAGTACCAATCTCAGTCTTCCTCTTGGCTCCTTGCTTGTTTCCTTTCCCCTTTGACAGAATCTCGCCACTGCTTCCTTACTTGTCTCGCTTCAAAGAGCACCTGTAGATTCACAACAGCATAATACCATCAAAGCATAGAGATCTTTCACTGTAAACAATATAGGATCAGATATTTATTGACCATACAAATGCATATATCACCACAATATTCAGAGATACACAAGAATATGGAGGAAAACTCAAATAGATTTATTAGTAAAAGTAGTAGAAGAGAGGATTACAACCACTTGGTCTGACCCAGCGCCATCCTCCCAGCTTTAAAGCCCTCTTCACCTCATAAAAAGCAAGATCATCCAACAATGTCTTCAAAGAGAAACCAGCAACACCGCTTTGAAAATTACCAAATTCCAACCTCTGGATCTCTGGGATGAGGGATCCATTTATAGATATTTACAGGGGGGTGAGTCAGCTTCTGGGATTTTGATTAGTGTCATCTCTCTGATAGTTCTTGGTTCCATTTGGAGATTTCATGATCTCTTACTCATCCTTGGGCGAATTCAGGGAGGCAAGTGTCAAATGAGCAGCTTCTAGAATATTCTCAGGGTCTCCACCTAGCAAACTGCTTGTGCCATTTGTCTACTCTCGCTCATCGCACCCTACAGAAGGGCTTTCCATTATGCATCGCACTTTTTGCATGTGGCAGGTGAGATGCATTGCACCTTTTGCATTGGGCAGTCTGTATGGTCCTGCTTTGACCAGTTCTGAGTGGTTTTTCATGGAAAACTTCTAGGAGATGATGTAATCAGTTGACCTTGCTCCTTTAGGGTATGAAACAACACTTTTAGGGACTTAGAGGCCCTTGGTTTATGGACATATGTGATTGGTGCTGCAGTGCCCAAATATGTCTATAACACTGTAGGATTGCCTCTGCTTCTTGTAGGTCCTTCTGTGTATCCTATAGGATTCCTTTTCCTTTAGATGAGGCAGATCTAGTCACAGGCCTGTTATAGACATTTTTGGGCACTACAACCCCAAGCATAAAATGTCCATAAACCAAGGGCTCCTAAGTCCCTAAAAGTGTTGTTCCAACCCCTAAAAGAACAAGGTCAACTGATTACAGCTTCTCCCAGAAGTTCTCCATGAAAAACTACTCAGATTTGGTCAAAACTGGATCATTTCACCTACTCCATAGGCAAAGTGCATTGCATCTCACCTAAATACACACAGTGGGTGTGTTGCATTTCAAAAAGCCCTTCTATGTGGTGCGATGAGCGAGAGGAGACAAATGGTAGTGTCAATCCACGAGGTGGAGAAGCATGGAATCTTCCAGAAACTTCTCCTGTGACACTTGCCTTTCTGAATTCGACCAGGGATGAGTAAGAGATCATCAATCTCCAAGTGGAAGCAAGAACTATCAGAGGGAAGACACTAATCAAATCACAAGCTGACTCATCTCCCTTGCAGACATCTATATATGGATCCCTCATCCCAGAGATCCAGAGGCTGGAATTTTGCATCTTGTAAGGAATTGTTGTTGGTTTCTTGAGGCAACATCATAGTGTTGGGTGATATAAGCTTTTCATGAGGTGAAGAAGTGCTTACTTGTTGAGAGGATGATGCTGGGTCAGAACAACTGGTTGTAACTCTCTTGGCTCTTTCTTGATTATCAATAAAGTTATTCAAGTTTTCCTCCATACTCTTGTGTAATTTATGTTTTGTGCATTTGTATGGTCAATTTACATCTGATCCTAGATTGTTTATGATAATAGATCCATGTTCTTGTATAGTGTTATGCTGCTTTGATTCTACATTTACTCTGTGAAGCTGGGTATACAAGAAAGCAAGTAGCAAAGGACTATCAGAAGAGAGAGGAATCGAGCAAGGAACCAAGCGCAAGACAGAGGTTGGTCTCCTTTATTCTTCTCTAATCTATCTTCCATAAAGGAAAACGAAAGTAGTTTTACTTTGTTTGTTTCTAAGGTAGCTACCCGCCTTAGTGGGATTGGCAGTTCTGCATAGACACTTTTCCCTGTAACAAAATGGCGACTCCACTGGGGTGCGAATAGATTGATTGTTTATCTACATTTGTTTACTTTATAAACTTACAGATGGAGCTTGAAGTCAAGCCAGCTAGCCTTCGAACTGCATTTGCTATGCAAGTGAAAAGTAGATCAATGCTGCTTCAGTCAATCTCCGGGTTTTGTTTATGAATTAAACAATTGATTTACAAGCTTTCTAATTGCCCTAGTGGTGGCTCTAGTAACCTCCTTATATCTACCCCTGTGATTGATTTACTGATTACCACTTGCTCGGCCAAAATCCCTGAAATGAACTGCAAACTATGACCCGGAACCCAATCAAAGTCTCATCCCTGGTCCAGCGCACTATCTGTTCTGTGAATCTCAAATTCAGCGCACTTCCCAAGTGTAGTAGGTGCATTTCATTTCAGTTTCACTGTGTTACAGGTGTGCTGATTAGACTAGACATTGTTCCTAAATTTTGGTTTCTGTGTTCACTCTTTTCAGATCTATTCAAGAGTTTTGCTACCTGTACTCAGTACACCTCTATTTGAAACCCCTTTCCTTGCTGTTATTCCGCCTCCATTGTGCAAAGAACTATAAATGTTTTTATGTATTTTTTGAGTCATTTTCAGTTCTCCTTTACAAAGAAGTAACGTAATTATACTATCGTTTCTTGATTTGAAAGTGTCGCAAGTGTCGTTTTCAGTCATAGAAGAGAACCTGATTGTTCTTGATAATCGATTACCCTGTTACTATTGTATTCGATCTGAATTAGTAGTTTTTCTAGTGTCGAAAGCAAGTTTTCATTTCCAAATCGCAAAGTGTTGTCATTGTCTTTATTTTGATTTTGAAAAGAAACTTGTTAGTAATTGTCGCTTTGAAAAATAATTCAGATTTGCGCATTAGCTTTCTTTTTATCATTCACATATTAAGAAGGCTGAAAAAAAATACATGCATGTGCATTTTCATTTAGACTGTTTGATTGGTTTGATTTAGGACAGTGCATATAGTGTGTTCTCTTTGCTCTTTGTTGAAAGAATGTTGTCTTTCTTTCCTTAGTAGCTAGGATTTTCATTGCACAAAGAAGATAAAACGACTGTTTATCATCTTAGATTGCATTTTAGGAATTGTACATCTACATCACGCGGTGAACCTGAAAGGCAAATTTCTTAAGCAAGATCAACTATAAAATAAATTTAATGAATATAACAACGCTTTGGAACCTAACGCACAACATCTAGAAGTCTAGGCTAGAGACGTATTCCGGCGTCGTAAAGCCTGGTAACTGTTGTTCTCACTGTTGGTTGGGTGATTCCTCCACTTTGAAACAATAAGTGCCAGTACGGACTTGTGCTCCCACGTACCGTCAAGTATATTTTGGGAGACCACAATAGGCTTAATCCTTTATCCATAGGAAGCCGTGTCTGCCACCCTATCAATCGCAATGCACTGAACACAGCATTCGGGAAGATTGACTGCCATACCATAAAAAGTATTCTGCAGTTTTGCGATTGGTTTGGTAATCCCTTTGTCTAGATTCCCAAAGCAGTCCCTTTCGTTCCTTTTTAGACTCCTTAACGGAAAAGGTCCATCTGAGCACTTGTCACTTCAGACTCATTAAAAATCGAAGGCGACTAGAGTCATATTTTGTTTTTTCACGACTCTTTAAAATTGAAAAAAATAAGTTGTGTCAAAGTGTCTAAATTTTATTTTAAATGGAATAATCATCACCTTTCCTACGTTGGTCTTAGGTTGAGAGAATGGAGTCCACCAACCAAGGAGTTCCCCTTGGAGGAAATCCTAGTCCCTTCTCCTCTTGGGGAGATGGTGGTGCACCCCATATGGCCACATTGTCGCTTCCAGGATTGACAATTGGCTTGCCCGTATGGATTTTCTCAACCTCCGTCGTTCAGAACACCGCAATTCCTGAACAATCGAGTCAACAACTAGACAATTCCAGAGTTACCCCCCAACCCTCTACTTCGTCCAATTATTCCTTTCCTCCTTCCTCTTCGCTTGATGAGGTTGGTAAAGCCAAAAATCAAGTACCTGAGAAGAAGAAGGAAAAGAAGAAGAAAGAGAAGAAGAAGAAGGAGCCAAAGGCGAAAAGGGGCAACCAAGTGTCGTCTAGCGAAAATCCACACACTGCACCGACCAGGCCTAAATCGCCATGTGTCATTTGCAAAGGAGACCACTATCATAGAGATTGTCCCTGCATCCCTCGGATCTTAAGGGACTGGTCTCCTCGTTTGCACAACCCGGTGTCGTCAACCTCTGATGATCATGTTGAAAGCACACCATAGACTAGTGAAAGTGAAGCCCTTGGACAAAAAGGAAAACCTAAAAGAGGTAAACCTTTCCCGTAAAACAAATGTTTTGTCGGTAGATTGAGAGGTGACCTTGAGACTCTATTTTATACCTGGGGGCATGCAAACCTTTTGGCGTGCAAGCGAAGAGCGACCATTTGTTTTTTTAAATTTGTAGGTCCTCTAACCCTTTAAACTCGTAGGATTGGTCGTTTCCTAACTTGCATAAAGAAAGGATGTGGGGCAAAGATTTGAAAAATTGTCGTTTTTATATATGAGACATCCTTATTATGCGACTGGATTAATCGAGCAGTTTTAACGCGGACTTCATGCTCGTTAAAAAATAAACATAAGCAATAAGCAAATGTTTCCCCCAGCATTTAAGCTCAATAAAAAATGAACCAATTTCCAGTAAATAACCATCGTGAATGTAGTACTTCAGCCTTTAAAGCCTTGGTCGTGTTCTCATCATCACCTCCACTCTGTATTGGCTGATCATTCACCTCCATTTGATTGTTTACCCCTTTTGAGGAACAGCTGCAAAGAGTGATCCTGTTAGCCATCCTTGTAACGCTGCCATGATTGGAAAGTTCCAAACCTTACCTGGAATCAGCTGCTACCCAAATTTATCACTCGTTCCTCAAAGACGAGTCTCCTTTAAGCTCTTTTCAACTGACTCGTAAAATATGAAAAGATTGCCAAGCCATTGGCCTCTCCAGCTCGTTAAAGGGACCGGAAGTGTTATCCCTCCTTTATATTTTAATCTTTTTGGACCTGAGGGATTATTACACAAAAAGATCGAGCGCTTGTTTTGTTCGGCTCGTTAAAAGTATCGAAAATTCATCCCTTCTGTATTGTTTTATACTTTTTCGGACTTAAGGGATTAGATGACGAAAAAGGATTTTTGGAGTTTCCTTTACGTCCCTTTTCAGACTCTCTAAAATTGAAAAGGACCGAGTTATCTTTGTCATTAAACTCGTTAAAACCTAATAGCGACAAACTTGTCCATAACAAACAAGAACGAGTTTCACTATCGCTAGACTCGTTAAAACATAATGATGGGTTTGCCCGAAGGGTAAATTATAGAACAAGCATATGTTATCCTCCTCAAGCTTGACAAAAATAAAGAGGTACTGGTCAGTAATGACTGGGGAAAAATTGGGAAGAAAACTTGAAGAAACTTTGTTGGTAGCAAGTCGCTCTTGAACATGACACTTTCACTCCGCATCCAAGTCGGGTTGGGTCATTTCATTCACCGGTCACATCACCATGGTCACGTCACACCATCCAAATTTGGGGTTAATGCTACCAATCCATCATGTTAGTGTCGCCGATATGTTCAAGAGAAGTCACTCAGAGAATTCACCTGTGTCTCACCCGCTGCAATACATTTACGCTCCATTCTTTCATGACCGCCACCCTAAACCTTATATCACCAAACCGTTTTCACCTCCATTAAAATCATTTGCTCCATTCCGTGTCATTGATGTGGGATTCATTAAGGCCCTCCTATGAGGGATCACTTCTTGTCGACATCATCTCATTATCCGAGAAGTCGATCTAGGAACACCCCTTTCAGTACTTTGAAGCTTGCATGCCTCAATGGCAAGTTTCTCACTTCCGGCGACAGGTTTACATCAATGGCCCTCAACCGAAAGATTTTGCGTGGTGTTCGATGCCAAGTCCCTTATTCACACCACATGAATTGTACTGCAGTACTTTGAGGATCATTATCATGATTGGTGATTCCTCTCGCGCCTGTTAACAGCTTACATCATTGGCTGGTAATCAGGCGATGTCTTTCCATGTTCGACTCCAGAACATCTCTCGCATGGATCGACTTGTACTTTGAGTGAAGATCGAACGAGATTGAAGACCCCGGATCTAGTTTCATCCATTCGGGCTACGATATATATTCAGGAAAATAAAAACATCAAATGTACATCATTGCTGCACAGATAATCATCCAATCTATGGGATGATGGCTCCTCCAGAATCATCAGTCTACACTCAGACGATTGTCTGTCCTATGTACATGAAAATGAATTTATAAAGCTGAGCATGGGAATGCCCGCCTCAGCTAGATCATGAAAATATTATGAAGATAATGTATTGTATTGTATCTTATTACAGGTCTCCTTCTAGCTTGAAAGAACTTCAGATCCTCATGATAAAGCATTTCACCCGACATCAAAAAAGATGAACGACCTCATGCTTTAGGGGGCAACTGTTATAGACATTTTTGGGAACTACAACCCCAAGCATAAAATGTCCATAAACCAAGGGCTCCTAAGTCCCTAAAAGTGTTGTTCCAACCCCTAAAAGAACAAGGTCAACTGACTACAGCTTCTCCCAGAAGTTCTCCATGAAAAACTACTCAGAACTGGTCAAAACTAGATCATTCACCTGCTCCATAGGCAAAGTGTGTTGCATCTCACCTGAATACACACAGTGGGTGTGTTGCATTTCAAAAATCCCTTCTATGGGGTGCGATGGGTGAAAGGAGACAAATGGTATTGTCAATCCGCAAGGTGGAGAAGCATGGAATCTTCCAGAAACTTCTCCTGTGACACTTGCCTTTCTGAATTCGACCAGGGATGAGTAAGAGATCATCAATCTCCAAGTGGAAGCAAGAACTATCAGAGGGAAGACACTAATCAAATCACAAGATGACTCATATCCCTTGCAGAAATCTATATATGGATCCCTCATCCCAGAGATCCAGAGGCTGGAATTTTGCATCTTGTAAGGAATTGTTGTTGGTTTCTTGAGGCAACATCATAGTGTTGGGTGATCTAAGCTTTTCATGAGGTGAAGAAGGGCTTACTTGCTGAGAGGATGATGCTGGGTCAGAACAACTAGTTGTAACTCTCTTGGCTCTTTCTTGATTATCAATAAAGCTATTCAAGTTTTCCTCCATACTCTTGTGTAATTTATGTTTTGTGCATTTGTATGGTCAATTTACATCTGATCCTAGATTGTTTATGATAATAGATCCATGTTCTCGTATAGTGTTATGCTGCTTTGATTCTACAGGTACTTGTTGGAAATAATACTGAGAGGGGGGGTGAATCAGTATTATCAGATTAATCAAACTTTTTAAATGCTCAGAAACATATACGCTACTTCAGTTAAGTGAACCAGCGTGTACACGCTACTGTGACGAAGTAAAACAGCGTATAAGAAGAAAACTCACAATTTAGTTAGCTTATTCTTCAATTAAGTGCATCAGGACATTATTCACCACATTAACAGTAAACATGTGCAGTATAACAGAACAGATAAACAGCCACACACATGAACACCAAGATATAAGGTGGAAACCCAATGTGGGTGAAAACCACCTGCTGCAAGTTGTCTCTATCTTTCTTTAATATGAAACTTCAGTTTACAATCTTTTGTACTGGTGCAGCCTTATACCAGTACGCAGGCTACAACCTGCAGAAGGCTACAACCTTCTCTCGTTCTCCAAACTTCCTTGGAAGGGAGCTCCAACCCCCTTTGCTCTTGTACTAGCCAAGATACTAGTACGTAGGTGCTGACCTACAATCTTCCTTCTTTCAGGTATCACTTTTCATACATTTTCAGACTTGGATATTCCTGAAGCACAACATTACAATCTGAAGACCACAATTCATTCAATTTCCACAACAGATCATTGAAGCATAAAACAACCAAACTTTGAATCACTGCACCACTGAACCCTGTCAATCACCAGTTACCAGAACACAGAGCAGACTACAGAACTCTGCAATAACAGTCAGACCCCACTGTAAACCCAAAATCAAGCTTCAAAAGATATACGCTACTTCAATGAGCAAAACTCGCGTATACACGCGCTTTTACCGAAGCCAACCTGCGTACAGATCTAAAAATAAACTTTCTCAATCTGCAGCTGTACCAGACATTAGTTAGACCCAGAACGTAACATTGCGACAATATGCAGATCTAGAAATACGCATAATCAACCATATCATGATAGTGCATTTCAAACCATTAGATCCCGATCTATCCTTAGATCTAGTCTTCCATCAACCGATGTGATCTCTCCTTAGCTCATATCAAGCAACCCGAACCCTGCATATCAGATCTCTTTCTCTCTTAGATATTCAAGCCTTGTCCAAAAGATGATTTTGCCTAATGATCTTCTTCTCCTTATATAGCCTTAGGCCTTGCTCAATACCAAGAGCCAAAACCATAGTAACACAATACCATCAACTTTAAAACTAGGGATCGACACGCCCGTCGAGACATAATGGTCCGAAATCATAGGCACAACTTCCAAGGACTAACCACCATGGACCAAAGGAACCTTTCCACATACACGCGCTTTTTATGAATCGAACTAGCGTGTACACGCGACTTGGGCTTAACGAAACGGCGTGTATGAGCTTCCTTGGCATGCTGTACAGAGATCTGTCTTCTGATTAAGTTGCCATCACCTGTACCAACCTCTGAGCACCTGTACCAACCTCTGAGTGAGTTGCCATCAAGGACAATACTTGAATCATAATGCCAACAGTACTCTGTGAAGCTGGGTATACAAGAAAGCAAGTAGCAAAGGACTATCAGAAGAGAGAGGAATCGAGCAAGGAACCAAGCGCAAGACAGAGGTTGGTCTCCTTTATTCTTCTCTAATCTATCTTCCATAAAGGAAAACGAAAGTAGTTTTACTTTGTTTGTTTCTAAGGTAGCTACCCGCCTTAGTGGGATTAGCAGTTCTGCATAGACACTTTTCCCTGTAACAAGGCCTTCTAACATAAGTGATAGGAGACTTGGGAGAGGCTTGTCCTGATGATCCTTCTCCTTGAGTTTTAATAATAGGAGCCATCTTCTCCTACTATTTGGATGAGTCTTCAATAACAATAGGAACCTTGGTGGGAGTTTGAGGTTTTCCCTACCTTATTCTTGTACTTTTTCTTGTCCTAAAGTACAATGGAGTTTGTCTCTGTCTTTTCCTTTTTGTTTGATAGGGGTACTAAGGGCAGTGAGGGAAGTTGCTGCCTCTTTCTCATTGGCTTCTAGTGATTCCTCCTTGTCTTTTGCATCCTCTTTTCCATTCCCCCTCTCATATTTTTCTTTCTCCTATTCTTCTCCCTCTAGTTCCTCACTTTGTTCATCAGTTTCCTCCTTTGCATCTTCTTCTATCTCTTCATCACGTTCCTTCTATTTTTCTTCCTCTTCTTCCGCATCTATTTCCTCTTCATCCCTCTCTATTTGTTCTTCCTCCCTTTCAGTTTCTTCTTCATCCCTTTCACTAGCAGTGGGGCTCTTGTCATATTCAAGGGATTTTATATCTTCCTCTGTCTGCATGTCTCTAAAATTTTCCCATGTGATAGGGATTCTGAGGTTTTGGAGGGCATCTTCAATGATAAGTCTAATTAACCCATGATGGGCTAGTTGTTTATGGTTTCCTTCCTGCACCTTCATGCTCATATCTATCACTGATTAAAGAAGGAAGTAGGGTATGTTGAGTCTGTTTTGAGGAGGTGTGTCTGCTCCAAACCTCAATTCTTGGAGAAGCCTAAAATGGTATCCATATACCACACTATACCTACCTTCACATGAGATATAATTTATAAGGTGGTAGCTAATTTCATTCCAAGGATAGGGTAGGCTTGCTCTTCTCACTCCATTTTTGTCTTCCATGGCCTCCTCTCCTTCTAAAAAGAATTTCTTCTTTGCAGTTTGGCTATTTCCCTTATCCTCCTTTCTCCAAGGCACTCCTAAGGGAATTGTGGTAATTCTACCTATGATTCCAGTTGTGAGCTCTATGGAGAGTCCTTTCACCATAATAGTGGCATGGGTCCTAGTCAATGGGATGAGTGAGAGAACTAAATCTTTGGCTACTTCATCATCATACCCTCTCAATTTCTCAAAGAAACCCATCCAATTGTGCCTTGTGAATATCTCTAGCACAGGAGGGTGTTGATGAATCCTCATTGTGTTGATGGGTTCCCTCTTATTAAATCCCCCTGTCATTTTCTCTTATGGATGGAGGGGTGTATATGTCTGATACAAAATTTAATGAATGAGGAAATTTAAATGAAAATTATGTGTATGCAATTCCCTTATGCTGCAATCATTTCCAACAAACTAGAAGGTTTTTTTTTATATTTTTTCACTTGGAAAAATGTGGGGAAATATAGAGCCTACCTCCTTATCACGGCTTGATGAAGCCAACCCCTATTTTTCCCTTTTAAATATGCTCATTGCCAATCCTGTAGGTGCTATATTGTATCCTGTAGGATCCTGTAGGTGGTCCTGTGGAGGAGAAAAATGAATTCTACCTTTCCTGTAGATTGCTTGAGGGCTGAGAGCGACTTTGCTAGTGTGTAGACTTGAGAATGTGAATGCTTCTATGCATGGGGATCAACGTTTATTTCCTCATATGGGTGATTTGATTGGGGTGTTGTGCTAGCAGCTGAGGTACGAGTATCCTTTTTTGGACCGTTGGTCTCACTACCACATCATCATTCTCCTCACCTCGTAATCAAATCCCACTTCGGGTATCCGTAGATGAACTACTTTCAACCTCATCTCTTCTTTTCCTTGACTTGACTGCTGCCACGTGTGTAAGGACTAATTGTCTTCTCCTCGTTGACTGAGCGAAGGTGGCCAAGTTAATTGGCCACCTTTTGCTTATAAAACAACTCTTTGACAACTTTTACATGTTTGATCATATTATGCTAACAAGAGAGTGGAAGCGAGATACTTACCTGTGGTAATAATGCCTTGATGTTGTTTGTTGGAGAATGAAGTCTTTGTTGTGTGTTTGTTGCATGTGATTTTCTCCCTTTTTTTTATTGTCCTCTGATGATTTTCTTTGATGTGCAGGTACTTGGATATTGATGTTGATGATCCTGATGTTGTTGCTAGGATCTGGAGGAGCTTATTCTACCACTGGATCTCCATGCTTGAAGTTGACTGCAACCTGTGATTTTTGTTTTTTGGGATATGCTACTATAGGATGTCTTGTAGCTACTTCTCCCTCAAAAATTTTAATCATTTTCTACTGCTAGAGCCTGAGGATGGTTGACATGGGTAGAGAAGGGGTCCAGGGATTTTTGAATGAGGAAAAAATCCTTCAGGTGTTCTCCCTTTGTTCTCTATCTTCATCCTCTTTTCTCTGTTTTTTTCTTTGAAAACTGTAATTAAAAAAAAAATGAAACTGACTTTTTTAATGAATGCAGGGGTGATCATGGTGGAGAGAGGTATGGTGATGAGATGGTCAAGTAGAATTTTTTTATTTTTTTTTTTGACATGGGTGAGTCATTCCCTTGGTCTAGGCTTACTTCCTTTAAGATTCCCAAGCCACTATAATTCCTACAGGATCATCCTATAGGTTTTCAGGGAATCCTGTAGGTTTACAGGGAATCTTGTAGAAAACACAGAACCCTTGCAAACTAAGGTAAATGAGTGGAAAAATGGAGGGAATGATGGAATGATGAAGGATAATGAATGGAGAAATAAAAACATGAGCTAGATAGGTCCCTTTTGATTCTCTCTTGTTGCTTTAATCCTCCTCCTGCTGACCTGCAAACAATATTTTCAAAGTTTTCTTTTCTCTTTTTTTTTATTTTTGTTTTTTTTTCTTTTTGAAAGCAACTAGTCTGCCTCCAAGAGGTTTTCATCCTAGCTGCTTGCCCTGGGCGCCTCAAAAGAGGTTTTCACCTAGGGATCTTTTTATTTCTCTTTTCTTTATTTTTTGACACCATTGGGATGCCTAAAGAGGTTTTCAACCCAACAGTGGGACTCAGGTGCCTCATGGAGGTTTTCACCTGAGTCTCCTTATTTTTCTCTCTTTTTTTCTTTTTTCTTTTTTCTTTTTTCTTTTTTCTTTTTTCTTTTTTCTTTTTTCTTTTTTCTTTTTTCTTTTTTCTTTTTTCTTTTTTCTTTTTTCTTTTTTCTTTTTTCTTTTTTCTTTTTTCTTTTTTCTTTTTTCTTTTTTCTTTTTTCTTTTTTTCTCTCTCAATGACTTGATGAGGTAGGAGCTGAGACTTGCTCCACCACCATCACTATTTTGTTTATGCCATCAACGAACTCTTGCTTTGACAATGGCTTCTTGTAAACCTTCAATCTATGCCCATTAACAAGTAAAGGAATAGCCTCTGCATCTATGGTTCTAATCTGCATTGAACCATTATCATGACATTTCTCTATGACATAAGGCCCTAACCATCTAGTCCTTAACTTGCCCTTAAAGTCTTTATATCTGGAATCATATAACAAAGCCCAATCACCTTCTTCAAATTGCTTTTCCTTGATGTTCTTTTCATGCCAGATCTTCCTCTAAATTTGAGTCACCTTTGTGTGTAGGAGGGCCTACATTCTAAGCTCATCTAACCCATTCAGTTGGAGCAATCTCTCTATTTGTACATTACTGAGATCTTGATCTAGTCGAGCTACCATCCTCAATGTATTGTACTCAAATTCAATGGACAGTAGGGCCTTCTTCCCATAGACCAACTCATAGGGTGTGAATCCAGTGGTGGTCTTCCAAGTGGTATTGTAGGCCCAAGTGGCCTCAACTAATCTATCTGCCCAATCTTTTCTTCTGCTGCAAACCACTTTGGCCAGAATGCTTTCTAGTGTTGTGTTGGTCACCTCCACTTGCCCATTAGCTTGTGGGTGATAAGGAGTGGAGGTTCTATGCTTGATCTTGTGTTGGCTTAACAAGTCTTCAATCATGTTGGATATAAACCAGCTGCCTTGATCAGTGACCAGTTCTCTAGGGTACCCAAACTTGTAAAATACATTTTCACTTAAGAACTTAGCCATCTTCTCCTCGGTTGCTTCCTTGATTGCCTTGGTTTCAGTCCACTTGGTCAAATATTCAGTGCACACAATGATGTACTACTTTTGCTTGGAAGGAGGGTCAATAGGTCCAATGAAATCCATGCCCCATGTGGCAAATGGCTCGAAAGTCACTTGAGGTTGCAGAGGAATTTCATCCCTTGGAGTAGGTTTTCCAATCCTTTGGCATCGATCACACTAACTAGTATACCTTCTCAGATCCTGATGAAGAGTGGTCCAATAATAACCAACTTGTAACACCTTGAATGTTGTCCTCTTCGCTGCAAAGTGGCCTCCACAAGGCCCATCATGATAGGTCAGAAGGATGTCAAAGACTTCCTCCTCCCTGACACATCTCCTCAGAATTTTATTCGGACCTAGTTTGAAGAGGTTGCCCCAATCCAAGTGAATGGGGTGCTCTTCCTCACAATCTTGCTTTTCTCTTTGGAGGACAACTTTGGTGGGAATTGTGTAGACACCAAATAGTTTGCTATGTCAGAAAACCATGGAGAGAGAACTGAAATGGCTAATAAGTTTTCATCTGGTAATTGATCATCAACCATTCCTTCCTCCCCTGCATGCAAAGTTAATCTGGACAAAAAATCTGCAACAACATTTTCCTTGTCAGGCTTATCAACAATAGTTAGATCAAACTCCTATAATAAAAGTAACCATCTAATTATCTAGGCATTCACATCAAGTTTATTCATTAAATATTTAATTGCAGCATGGTCAATATGTACAAATGTTTGATAACCTATAATGTAATGCCTAAATTTTTTCAATGAATGCACAACAACCAGGAGCTCCTTTTCGATCATTGTGTAGTTTAGTTCGGCCTTTGACAGATTCTTACTGATAAAGTAAATGGCATAAGGCAATTTGTCATCTATCTGGCATAGAGCTACACATATGGCTTTGTGTGAGGCATCAGCATGTATATGAAAAGGAAGGGCCCAATTTGGGCCTTGGATAATAGGTGTAGTGGTCAACTTGTCCTTCAGGATTTCCAAGGCCTCTTGACAGCTTTTTGACCATACAAACTCAGAGTCTTTGGCCAACAACCAAAATAAAGGAGAAGCTAACTTGCTGAAGTCTTTTATAAACCTTTGATAGTATCTATCTAAATCTAGAAAACTTCTAACATCTCTCTGTTTTGCGGAGGTGGGTGTTGAGTCCCAAACTTGCATCTTCCCTATACACCTTCTCAGCCTTCTTTTCCATTTACTTGACCCACCAAGTTGTCAAATCATTGCATATTAGTTTAAAAAGATCTTATAAAATGGTTTCCTAATTATGTCTTGTGACTGTTGTTTGATTTAGATTTTTGTTCAATCAACTGCCGAAACTTGTCACTTTCCGCAGCCAACTCAAGTTTCCACAGCCATTTTGTTGAAGACTATGTTACAGGTGTCCACTGGAGAATCTGGCCACATGGGCAAGCTGCAAATGATGTGTACATGGAGCATGTCCCCTTGGTTCAGCCGAATCACTCACAAACAGCCATGGTCATGGGCAGTCAAAGCAGTGGTCAAACCAAGAGTTTTGCAGTGGCACGACTCTATTTTTACCACGTGAAGATTTGCATGGCAAGTTCCTCAATCTTCGGAGGTGTGCTAACACCTGTGGATCAATCCGTGAACCAAATCAAACAGCCACCACTCCTTAGATTTAATTGTCACAGCTACCATACTACTAGATCTCAGGACGTGGTCATTCACGTGTCTGTTTGGCAGCGCAGAATTTAGGAATTAGTTATAGCATCCTCAATTATAAATAATGCGTTATCATACACTTGATAGTTAGCTTTTTATATGTAATCTTGACTGTTTTTATGAGCCCACTGTGTCGTGCTCTATCTTTGTCTTATGATTTCATTTTAATATATGAGAAGACAACGTTCTTAAGTTCAATTCGTGACTGAGTATTGATTGGCCGAGGTTGCAGAGGGCCCCTGTACACCAAGGCTCTGTAACTATTGTATAGTTTCTTGCTTGCTTTCATTATGTTACTACTTTTATAATCATTTGCTTGTATATATTACACTGTTCTGAATTTCATGTTAACTGTTGTCCATCTTTTCTTTTATGCTTTCTCATGATTGTTAACTGATCAATGTTTTCTTTCAGGTTCTTGTAGACAGCCCGGGCAATTTACATAGTTTTTAATGACTAATGACATGAAATCATCTTGTCCTTCTGTTGACTTATGTTCTGAGTTTTAATTCCAGCATTGTCATTCCTCTCAGTTCTGTTTTTCTCATTTACTTTCATGCAATTTAGATATGATATTACTCCATTTGTTTATGATTACCTCCTATATCCAAGCGACTCAAATAGTGAGGAATCAGAATATTAGTTGATGTAGTATGATTTAGTTCACTTTTCTGCAAGTTAGTGATTAGATTACTCATGTCATTTTCAAGAATTGAAATATGAATGCATAGTTTAATCTTAGTTTCATTTTATGCAATTTCATTTCCTGCAATTTAGATATCAGATTACTCAATTTGTTTATGATTACCTCCTATAGCCAGAGCGAGTCAAAAGGTGAGGGGTCAGAATATGAGTTGAAGTAGTGTGATTTAGTTTGCTTTGCTTACAGTCTTTGAATTGCTTTGAGTTCATTTTTTATTTTCTTTTTACACAGCAGTAAGGATACTGGGCTTCATTGTCACTAGCTCACTGTTTTGGTACATTTCTATTTTCTTTTAGGAATTGATCACAGCAAGTTTTGAAACCTTTTTGAGAACTTTAAAGTTTGGAAAATCATTGTAGAAGTCACCATTGCCATCCATACTTGACTTTCAATTCTGCCATCTCACGTTAGGGAATCAACAGAAGATAAACCCAAAAACTCAAAAACGACAAAGAAATAAGAAATCGGTTATCTTGCATATACAGTGCACTTCACTTTAGCAGTTTACGACTCTCGGATTGACATTTTAAATAGCAATTTAGGACACACTAAATTGACCAAACATTTTGGCGCCGTTGCCGGGGAAGTGAAACTAGGTAGCCAATTTCTTAAAAAAAAAAAAAACAAGAAAATTTCAAGGAAGGTAAAAATTGATAACTTCTCAAAGTATGCTCTCCTCTTGCACCTAGTGTGATCTGGAGGATCAGAAAAGAGAGTTATTGGTTTAATAATTTATTGAGTATGCTCTCTTCTTGCACCTAGAGTGACCTGGAAGATCAGAAAGAGAATTATTAGCCCGACTTGAAGAAAAATAAAAAATTACATGCATAGAGCAAGAGATTCTAGGGGAAGGTTTTTAGCTAGGGCCAAGAGTTCGATTTTTACAACTCCATCTACTTCAAGGAATAGACAAGAAACCATAGCAAACTGAAAGTTATCTATTCAAAGAAACACACATTCACACAGCCATTATGTTATTATAAGCAAATTCTATTGTAAAGGGGACGTACCTTAGGTCCTATGTTTGAGAAGGCCCTTAGGGTCCAAACGCTTCTTGGAGTTCCCTTCTTCTCTTTTGTCCTGCAAAACAACCAATTCCAAAGAACACAGCAGTATATGGACAAAACCTTATAAAGAAACCATCTTCATGTTATAAATAAATGTAGTTAGTTATGAAATCCAAACAACCATTTACATATGAATTCTAAACATGAATATCATAAACATAAAGAAGATTCATATCAGGAACCAAGACATGTGTTTCTTTTATTATAGACAAATAAAGTACATAAAAAGGAATAATTTCACTTGACTCACCTTCAGCAGGCTCCAAGCAAAGCTTCCTTCCGGATCCGTTCCAGCCTCAAGCCTTTAACAAACTCCTTCCATGCCTTACTCCATGATGTCATAAATGGTGGATGAGCATCAACACACAAGAAAACAAGGGTTTCCTGTACAAATGGGGGAAGTGCAGAAGGCAAAAGGGACTTCAAACTTGATCAGGGGAAAAATCTCAGCATAATAACCTTTCTCTCTCTTCTCTCCTCCCTTAGGCCTTCCCATTGAGGTCTTTTTATACATCTCCCAAATTACTTTTTTAGTTGGGAGTTGGTTGGGAACAATTGGGCCACGGGCACTAACAGGTGATCAGCAGGTAAAACCCGCGATCTCCGCCCGAAAATAAGGAGTTTTATATTTTTTTAAGTGTTTTAATACATATACACGGGTTGGGTATACACAGACCCGCATATACACGCGTTTAACTCAGGGCAATGTCGCGTATAAGAGATAAAACACTGTTTTTTAAATTTTAGGACCAGGTCTGGAAGGAGGGATTGCCCTAGGCCATGAGTGTAGCATCACAAACCATAAGAGTGAGATTTGGAGCTATAACAGATTCCCCCTAATATATGAGGTCAGAAGGGGTACATGATGGCCGAAATGTATTATGCAAGTACATGGAAAGGAAATTTGTCAAAAACTGAGGACTTCACCAGAATTCAGCCTGCCAAGCCACCGAAGGAGATCAGAAAGAAACACTGTCTGAGGCGGGCATACCCATGCTCAGAAAAAGTAAAGAATTTCTGCATATCAAGTACAAGCAGATCCACTAAGTATACAAGTATAAATGACTGGAAAATACATAATGGATCATCTGATCATGATCGAACAAGTACATGTCTGAATATCACATATAAGACTGTCAATGATGCTGAAAGATGCAACGGATCACTGATATCAAAGACTGATCCCAAAAGGTACCAACTGAACGTGATGGAATAGGATGGTACTACACTACAAACTTAGGTGACAGCGTATAGAATGTCGCCATGACTGACTGCAACATATAAGGTGGAATGGTATCAACTAGCAGCAACGGGAGAAACTGTCAAGTGAATCAATGAATGCTGATACAACCTGAGGTCTTCACCGACTGTCGTGGTACATTTCTACACCATGGGAATAAATGATCTGAAGTCGATCATGTGACAAATTGTTTGATTACCGGTCATTGATGTATACCATTAACAAACGCGAGACTACTCACTGATAATGATAATGAGCGTCAAGGTACCCAGTACAATCTAACAAGTGTGAATAGATGAACTAGAGTCGAACACCTGTAAGAATCTATCGATCAGGAGACAATGATGGTTTCCCACTGTCGATAGCGAAGGATCTGCCACTAATGACTGCAAACCCCAAGGTACTACCAAATGGACTCTAGATCTTTGCCCCAGAGCAATGAGTCGGAGTCGATAAGGAAAGATCCGCTAGAAGGAAGGTATTAAGGCATCCTTCATCAATCTAGCACGAGTGTAACCCGTAGGCCAATAATGTGGAAGGAATCGGACGAAAGAGATGTAGTAACCCGATCGAAGTACATCTCCGGTTTACACAAGATGTGGCTAGCACACGATAGAAACCCTCTGAACCAACCAATAATGAAAGCTGACACAGAGGCGAGGTATCCACCAATAGGGTCAAATGGAAACCAAGGTATTGCACGAATCCCAATGTGTGATAATGTAAGCTGATGTCGAACACAAGGGAAACCACTCAATCAAAGACCCATGATACTGATTGATGCTGAGCACAAGGTGACCTATCAATAATGAAAATAAGGCCAGGGTGCGGCTCTAGGCCTGTCCTCAGAGCAAGATGTCGTTGTCGATAAGGACAAGACCTGCCAGCAAGAAGTCAATGGGGACCTTCTCAAACCAGCACGAGTAAAGGACCAATATAACCAATGTGATGATAGACATGATACTGACAACCAGGGATGGCCAACTAGAAAATGAGTCAAGAGACACCGCAGAAAGCTCGACTCAGTCTAACTTCCCTTGAACAAAAGCACGACTCAATGTGACTATGTGGCAGCATATGATGACTCTGTATAAGTTCGTCATGCAGGAGGCACGAATGAACCCTCCATATGATTGGAAGAGATAACCGATCGGGGGAGAACTGACTCAATAACAAGGTTAAGGCATACCTAAGTCAAACTAAATCCCACCCAAATGGAGGAGACTTTGTTTTGGGTGCTTTGTTCAAGGGCGACACGACTAACTCTAGCTGCCAACAATAAAATGGAAATACTGTCCCGTTCCCGCTCTTTTTGGAATATTTAATTTTTTTTGTCTTTTTCTGTTAAGCTTGAAAAAGAATAAAAGAATGCTATGGTATAGTGGAAAGAACGAGTGTCGGTGAAATAGATGATCTAGTTCCTGGGAATGGAACGTTCCTATGCTCAATGCAGGGAGGCGAAAACTGGTCAGTGACACTCAAAGGTGCGTTCCTTCCACGGGTCAAGGTGTGTCAAGCTGCAGAAGTCAAAGGTATGCAAGGTTGATTTTGCAGTCGTCAAGGTCAAAAGTTGGCTTAAACACGAGTCCAAGTGAAGCCGGCTCTAGGCCAAAAGGTGCAAGTGGTCAACATGCAATGCAGTAGTACAACTCAACACAGAGGAGCCTCTAGGGCATAAAGCCAGAACGAAGTGAAGAAGCAAAGAGGAATGAGTCTTCAACGTATAAGTCATGGCGGGACTACAGAGGACTCCCGAGCCTACTCAAATCGAAGCAGCATGGGCAAAAAATGTCAGTGAGGTGCTAACTACGATGCCCATGTAAAGGATGGCTCTACCATCGTGTCATGATTTAAAGAATCGACGAGTGAAGATGGCTTATGAACCATAACATGATGGGGTCGACCCTATGGCAGATGTATCGGCAAATGGAAGCTAGTTTGCATAATGCAACGGAAAAATGGTGTCCCTAACCTATATTCCAGTGAGAAAACGATACCTGCCATGACGGGTCAGCAGTCATGGAACCGTCTCGAAACTATCGAAAAATGTCCAAAATGTCCTAAAAAACAAACCAATCTCGACATTCCAAGCTCCCAAGTTAAAAGTCACATGAGGCCAAACAAAATAAAATTTTGAAAAAAAATTGCATTTTCAAAACTTATAAAAGAGATTTTGGACTCACCATTTTTACCATTTGAGTTTGAGAGCAAAGGATTTGGAGCAAAAGGAGCAAACTTCCCATAGCCAGATTCAACCATTCAAATTCGTCAAAAACCTCCAGGTAACTCTTATACTTAGCTTGCAATTGATTGTGACTGGTTTTAAGATTTTTGATTAATGTTTCACCGTTGAATTTTTTGCCCAAAATTTCTCCGCGGCATATACGTGGGTTGGTAATATGAAACCCGCATACACGCAGGCCCTATACGCGACTGTGTGCACAGGGACCCGCGTATACGCCGCGAACAATTTTTAAACAAAAACTAACGGTTACAAATCATTTTTTTCTCAGAATGCCTGTCACGTGGCGTGAAAGAGAGCATGCAGCGGTGGATAATGAAGTTATGAACAGTCCAGAAGCTTTAGATGCCCTACGGGGATGCGGTTTGCTTAAATTCTTCAAATTGCCGAATATGAAAGCAAACACACGTCTGCTTGAGATGCTCATTGATTATTGGGACGTCGAGGAGGAAGCCTTTATGATCGATCAGATGCCACTCAGGGTAGAAGTGGAGGATATCTATTTCATCACGGGCCTTTCTTGAAGGGGAGAGGTAGTACATTCCCGGGGCAAGACACAGAGCAGTCTCACGATAGAGGACTATGTACAGATATATTGCCCGGGACATCCCAAGAAGGTTGGGAGCCAGATTTCCATCACACATGTGGCGAGTTTATTGCTGAGGATAATCCTGTTCACCATAGCTCGAGTGAACGGATCGTCCTCTCTACATTAGGCATCACGGCTAACCATGAGCGTGGCAGTTGACTGTCTCACTACTATGTTTGACTGGTGTACTCCTCTTCTGGCCAACATGAAGAGCCAGCTCACTTCTATCAGGAGGGGACAGACCAAAAACTTTGAATATGGGACTATCATGTGTACTTTCTTTTTCGAGAAGGTTCCCGCACTCCGCCCCAGGGTAGCAGTTTCCATCAGCACCCCACGTGATCCACGCATGGGTCGGTGGGCTGATCTGATGAAACGTTTGGGGGGTGGGGAGGTCCCAAGGACTGCCTTCGATGATGACTTCTTCACCTGGTGGGATCAGCAGATCATCGTCGTGGATGACTACCCCTATGCTGGGCTGGATTTCCGAGGAGATCCTAATCTAGCGTTACCACCGAACGCAACATGGGGCGAGATTGGTAAGAATTTTTTGATTTTATGATTTTTTGGATTTTTCAAATATAATGATGAATTTTGAAAAATATTTTTGATGAGATTCAAATGACTGATATGATGATCATGTTCTAGACATTGGGCCAGTACGACCAGATGGAATCCTGCGGCATGGACGGCGCGGTCGAGGAGCCGAAGAGGCGGCTGCTGATACAGAACGGACTCTAAACAACGTCCAGCGACACTTGGCGAGACTGAGCTACCGAGTACCGATGGCCACCATAGAGGACCTTCCTAAGGATATGTAGCGTCATGTGGTTGGCATGCCACATGACTGGGTTCGCACTTTTCGGCGTGTGGCCAATGCGATAGTTACCTACTTGGCCGCTCATCCTAAGCCGGGGCATTAGATATGCCGGACATGATTATGGGCATTTGAGTCCCAATTTTGTATATTTTTGGACACACATATGTACACTCGAGACGCTTTATGATATATCTATATATATATATATATATATATATATATATATATATATACATATACAGTTCGACTTTTTGATGCTTGATTTTATTGTGATGAATGATTGATGTGCTAGTCTAATGCCTGATTAGCGATAGAATCTGCTAACCAATTATGAGATCTTGGAATGTGCAAATAATTAATATAAGTAAATGATCTTTGCAACAACCTCACCCTTAAATACTGGCGATATAAACATGGATCCCTTACCCGATAAATGTTGTTTAATTGTGACACTATCAATTGAGAATCAAGATAAACTACCAACGAGTCGATCCCATGCGAGATTGCCTCAGATAATAAATTAATAACGGCAGTATACTCAGCCATATTGTTTGAAGTAGGACCGATGCATATGCCTCTTGATACCATCAATTGACCAGTTGGATAATAGAGTACCCAAGCTGCAGAAGCGAGATTCTGAGTGTGCCAACTAGCACCATCGGCGAACCCAAAATAGACCAAGTCATCCATCAACACCTGCCACAGCAGACCAAAAAGTGTTGATATCAAAAAACTCTCGATGATATATGTACAAATATACATAATGTACAAAGAATCCATTGCCTGGCCAAAACTAAGCAAAGTACTTCTTTAGGTAGAGCCCGTTTCGGGGCTCCGCCAGCTTGTTTCCCTCAAAATCGATTAACTCATACGACCCTTTTTCTAAAACTTGTTTAATAATGAAAGGATCGTACCACATAGGCTTTAATTTTCCTGCCCCCAAGGTGTCTTTATCTTGGTCATAGACCAAGACAAGGTCACCTTCAGAAAAGACTCGAGGACGGACAGATTTATTATACTACGTTTTGACCCTTTTCTTATGAGCCTCATTCGCTGTGGCTGCATCTCGACGCTGCTCATCGAGATGTTCCAAGTGAAGGAGGCGCTCTTCGAGACTCGAAGTCTCAGGAAGGAGCTCAACAGCTAACTTAAGAGATGGAATTTCACATTCAACCGGAAAGATAGATTCCATCCCATAAACCAACTGAAAAGGTGTAAAACCAGTAGCCGTTTTCACGGAGGTTCGGTATGCCCAAAGAGCCGAATACAACATAACGTGCCAATTGGATCGATTTTTGTCGATTGTCTGTTGGAGGATCGTCTTAAGAGTTTTATTGACTACCTTGACCTGTCCATTGGCCTGAGGATAATAAGGAGACGAATTCTCTTGCCGAAAACCCAATTTGAGAGCCAATTTAGACATCAGTTGATTCTGGAAATGACTGCCATGATCAGTGACAATCTCTCTCAGGATACCGAATCTTGAGATAACCTGATTAAAAAGGAACAATGTTATCATGTCACTATCATTCTTGTAAGTAGGCATGGCCTCGGCCCACTTCGTAAAGTAGTATACGGCCACGATAATGTACATGTGATTCACCGCTGAAGGCGGATTACAAGTCGTAAAATCAATACCCCACTTAGTAAAGGGACCGACGGTGACAACGGGAAAAAGAGGAGCTAGATGCGCGCGCATCTTCTGAGTGAAAATTTGACAAGGGTGACAGCGTTTGATCGCTTCCACGCAGTCTTTAAAGAGTGAAGGCCAAAAATAGCTGGCACGTAAGATGCTCTGGGCTATAGCAAGCCCTGATAGATGACCACCACAAGCTCCACTGTGGCAGTCATTTAGCACTGACTCTACTTCCTCTAAGTTCAAACAGCGCTGAAGGATTGAATCAACCCCTCGACGGTATAATGTGTCACCAATGATAACATAACTTTTAGCCAGGTGACATAATTTTCGACGTTCATCCTTAGAGAAAGTAGAGGGAAACTTCAAAGTCTGGAGATAAATAATGATATCTCCATACCAAGGGTCGAGTGAAGAGATGAGGAATAAATGTTCGTCGGGAAAACTTTCCTCATAAACAGTATCCTCTCCACAAGGCAGCTCAGAAATTAGCTCCGCGAAAACCATAGATTTCTTAGACTTGGCAGACAAGAATTCGAGATCAAATTCTTGCAAAATGACTATCCATCGATTATATTTGCCCCCAATCACTCGCCTACTGAGGACAAATTGAAATGGATTGACCGCCGCTAAGAAAAAAGTTTTGCATAGCAGGATATAATGACGGATCCGCTGGACAGCATGGACAGCTGCCAAGGCCAACTTCTCAACCAGAGAATAGCGAAGTCTAGGACCTATTAAGCCTCGGCTCAAATAATAAATCACATGCTCGATGAGAGCATCATCCTCCTGAACGAGAACCATACCAATGGTTGACTCTGCTGCAGTGAGATATAAAAGGAAGCCTCTACCATAATCCAGTGGACTCAAAAGCGGGGCAGAGACTAATGCCTTTTTCAAAGCATCAAACGTTTTCTGCGCAAAGTCGCCCCATACAAATGGAACTCCTTTCCGTAGCAAATGCATGAACCCTTTAGTGATCTCGGCATAGTTTGCTATAAACCGTCTTAAGAAATTAGCCTTCCCTTGAAGACTTTGAAGTTGTCGAATCGAGGACAGGGGAGGCCACTGAACTATTGCCTCAACCTTGAAGGGATCAACCTGAATCCCTTCATTGGACACGATGAACCCTAACAACCGACCAAATGTAACTGTGAAAACGCACTTGTTGGGATTCAACCGGATTTTATAGAAACGACATTGCTCGAAAACCAATCGAAGATGACTAGGGTGATCAGTTCTCTTTCGAGAACGAGCAGCGAGATCATCCAAGTATGCTTCGATGACATGTTTGATGTCGTGGAAAGCATATGACATGGCCCGCTAAAAAGTGGCTCCAACATTTTTAAGACCAAAAGGCATCTTTCTATATGCAAAGGTACCCCAGGGACATATAAAGGCTATCTTATGTTGATCTTCAGGATGGATAGAAATTTGATTATAACCAGAAAAACCATCCATGAAGGAAAAAATCTCATTACCCACACACTCGTCGATAATCTGATCAATGAAAGGCGTGGGGTAATTATCTTTCGGACAAGCCTTGTTTAGGTCCCTAAAATTGATGCATACTCGGATTGTTCCTTGCTTTTTATCCACAGGGACTGGATTAGAAACCCAATCAGTAAGAGGAACAGGGTATATAAAACCCACCTTTAGCAGCTTCTCAACTTCAGCTTTGATAGCTGCCGCTTTCCTAGGGTTAACCGGCCGAAGCCTTTGACGAACTGGTTTGGCGTTCTCATACGTCTTGATCTCATGTTGAACTATAAAAGGATCAATGCCAGACATTTCTTCATAAGACCAAGCAAATACATCTCGAAATTCCTTAAATAGGTCGGTGTAAATTTGAATTTCTTCAGGGGAACATTCAATTCCGATGAAGAGATTCTCGATCGCGTTAGGGTACCTAGAGATGTTTATAGGTATCGTTTTTGAAATCACCGACATATTACCTTCGGCATGAACGTGTGCTGGAGCCAAAGGATTTGACACCATACAAACATCACTAGTAAAGAGCTTGGAGAATCTAGATTCTACTTCCTGCAATGGAGGAAGAAAGTATGAATGATGGTGTAAGTCTTCCCAAGGTCGATCTATACCCATCATTGCTTCGAGGATTGCTTCTTCAGAAGGTAAAACCGAATCTAAGCAGTCCAAGGCAGAGGTAGAATCAAGGCTCCAAGCCGGGGCCACATCACCATCTAACTCCTCTTCGGAAAAAGGAGCAGAGTGGTTGTCTGCAGAGTCTATGATAGACTGATATCTAAGCTCAGCTGTAGATATAGGGAATTCCATTCCATTTACTTGTCCTTCAACTAATGTGGTTGTAGGTGAAGGCAAGGTCCAAGGGTCTGAAAAATAACGAGTTCGAAAGAACTCTTCTTGAGGAGACTCCTTAGATGATGAAATGGCATTGATTTTAGCGAAAGGAGAGGGAAGATCAAAGGTACCCATCAATGAGGAATACATCCCTACTCCTAAATTCTCAGTATGCGGACGAGGGTTATCCACTAAGGGAACAGTAGAGTTAGAGCTTGCTTGAGGATCGACTAGACAATAATCCAATTGATCAACCTTAACGATTTTCCCCTCATGAGGAAAGCAAATGACACGAAACAAAGTCGAAACAACGGCGTCCATTTCGTATACCCAGTTCCTTCCTAAGAGGAGATTATAGTCTAGGTTAGCATCTATGACTTCTACTTCAATATTGACGACCTTTACCCCAACACATATAGGAAAGGTCGGGATAATCCCATGCGGATTATGAGAATGACCATCAAATGCAGTCAAGATGGTAGGTGAAGGAACGGCCGAAGGTGATCCAATAGCCTTCCAACATGACATCGACATGACACACGTGGAAGCTCCTTCATCGATAACGATACGAAAAATGTTGATTTTCCGGTATGTAGACTTTATTTGGAAAGCCATATGATGAGGGAGTCACTTTTTGACATTTAACATGTCAAAAGTGAGCACTAAAGAATTAGTTGGATCGACTACCCCAATCACGGAAATTAAAGCACTTCGTTGAGTTGGACACGACTAGAGAACCTCTAAAGCGGACATAGTGCATGGACTCTGAGCCAGATCCTCAACAATGGAGTAATTCTGGGTGGCCCTAGCATTAGGATTAATAGTCGTGCGTTTAGCGGAACCTTTCGGTATTCGTGGTATAGTCTCAACAGGGGGTCGCTCAATATGAAGGTCGGTATTTTCGGGAATAGTCTTGTCCTTGGAAGTTTCGGATTCACCATAATCACATGACCGAGTAGTCACATGGACGTTAGAACCCATCATGAAAACATTCGATGATTTTTCCCCTTCCTGGTTACCCCCTGCGGAGGTACCAGGATTTGAACTCGCACCAGCAAGAAGTTGCTGCCCTTGAGGAAAAGGGTTGGTTAACACATCCTGAGAACTAGAAGTCCCTTGCTATCCTAACAAACACTGAGTGTCTTCAATCTTAGGGCAAAGATGAGTTAAATGGTCTCCACTGCACAACTTGCATGGAAACTTGACCTTCTTTCTAGACTCATTTCTACCACCACCAGCGTTGTTACCGGATTTATTTGCATCAGGCTTCCCATCCTGGTTCTTTTTCTTACCTCGTCCTTTCTTTTTCCCATTGGAATTTTTATTTCCTTTGGGGTTATCAGATTGGACAGCATTAATTGAAGAAGTTTGGGAAGCCGAAGGATTAGACGATGTGACTTGGTTGTTAGAAGCAGTTTGTAAGGACAACTGCTGCAATTGGTTCAACAAGTTCACAGTAGTTGTATCTACCGACCCAACGATACCATCCGCGTGGGGACCTGGCTTCGACTTAGCTATGTCAACCTTAGACCCAAGAGCATCTGGCAAGTATTTTTGTAGGATCCCAGACTGAGAGTAGATCAATTCTAATTGTTGGGCCCTAAAAATGGCTTGCTCCTCAGAATAGACTCCAGACATGGAGACATCCTTAGAAATCTCGGGTTGTAAATATTTCAAAAACCATTCGAGAAAGTACTCCGGAGGGATTTCGGCTTTAATGAGCCTCTTTCTCCGTCTCCATTCCTGAATATGGTCAGAAATATGAGTTGCCTTATTCTGACGAAAAGTGGCCAGAAATTCAGTTCCGGCATCATAACGGACAGGTAATTGGAAATGACTTAAGAAAATATTGGCTAAGTCAGCGAAAGATGTAAAGCTACCCCCTGGAAACTCTATATACCATTTGGCCGCATTACCAGTCAAGGTGCGCTGAAAAAGTCTCAACCTAATCGAGTCATCGATTAGGGAGTTAGATGAGCACCACAAATGGAATGTGGTTACATGGTCGCCTGGGTCTTCACCGCTCTTCCCTTCGAATTTTGGAATGTCCAAAGGGAGTTTGGTTGGGACCGGAGGCCAGGCCAGATCGTACTTGATTGGATCGTTTGTTAACTTAGTGAGATCTGGCAAGTTCAACGTTGCCAGAAACGAAAGCCTAGGAGGACCTTGTGGATTCCACCCAGACTAGGCAGAACTCCCAAAGTTCTCAAAAGATTGTCCTGGGTTTTGGAAGGCACCAGGCTACCCGAAGTAACTAGCAGAACTGGTTGAACCAAAAGGCAAGCCTTGTGATCCAGAAAAATTTGGATTTTGAACAACTCCAGCCACAAAACCTCCATAACCATCAAAGTTTCCTCCTAAAGGATTATAAGGAGTTGATAACCCCTGATAGGGATTCCAAGCCGAAGCTAAGGGAGGAATACTTCAAAATGAACTAACTGTGGAGTACGGCCTATTCCCTTTGTCATGCAGAAAGAGTCAATTTTGCGGACAAAACCAACCTCCCTAGAAAACAAGGCTTTTCTAGTGACAAACAAAACAATCAAGCACTATCTTTCCCTAAATATGCATTTAAAATAAAACCAACCAGGTGTTTAAGGCTTACCTCTAGTCCAACGTTGTTTGTAGCAGCCAAGCCTCTTCGATCCAGATGAGCTCCTTCTCCTTGAAACCTGCATTCACTAACAAACAAACGATTACATAGCACCTGAATAACTCATATAATAAAACATATTCATCATAAAGACCAAGGAATTTATGAAACAAATTATATATAACAACTTGTTGAGAAAAATGAACTTAATTGTATTAATTGGAAACAAAAGAAACCATTACAAGCAGTGCCTTGGTGTTGTGCAGGTCCCTCCCAGGGTCCAGCAAGAGTTCTCCTCTACTTTGATCAGCTCACCCACTTCCAAATGAAGCTAAGAAAGGATTGGAATCTCTCCTCTCAAGCTCTATAAGGGAGTCCTAATTTCAGCATCATCTACCCTTAGGAATGTTCAGCTTTCAACCTCCCCTCCCTCTGGCCCAATGCCTGTATTTATAATGCTTTGGAGGAAGTTAAACAGGTCCACCATCAATGGGATAAGCCCCTCTTTCAAAGGGATAGCTCCCCTCTTCATGGGATAAGTTCCTCTTTCATTGGGATGCATGAACCATCTGGAGGCGCTCAATTCATGTCAAACCATCTTCTAGAACGCTCTAGAATCGACCGCAATTAAGTTTTTTGAAGTAAAACTTGCGCCTTTTGACTTTTACAGGGGTACGCACCCACCCCTTTACAGACAGAGCGTACAAGTACGCAGGTATTATGTACTTGAGGTGCGTACACGCAAGTAAGAGTAAGAGAAACTGCGTAACCAGAGTTATATTAACTTTTAAAGACTTTCTCTCTTTTTTGGAGTTTGACATGAGGAGCAGAGGTATAAGACTTGCCAAGGAGGACAGTATGGTTGTTGATGGAGCCATACTGACTGCAAATAGTCATGGTGACAAATTTTAGTGTAACAGATTGCCCTCTAAAGTGCGAGGTCTGTAGTAGATTAGGGTTTCATATCATCTAGGAAGGGTGAAGCACTTTATCATTTCGAGGATTATCTTGTGGAGAGCCCAGTCGGAACCTGCAAATATTCAACACAAAATACATATATGAGATCATATCATCGCTGAAGGTAGGCATTCCCATACTCAGATTGAAAACTTTAACTAACAAACTAACTACTGCTCTGATATAGGAATGATTTTGCAATACATCATAATCATAGACACTTGTAGACACAGTATGGACGCAGCCATCTGTTTATAATTAGTCTACTGTATAATGAATACAAAACTCCTCGTAGCCTGGATGGCAGAAACTAGATCCAGGGTCTTCATTTCTACTTCCCGAAATAGTACGATTCTATCCATGCGAATAAATGAGTTGATGTCGAACATGGTAGAAACCACTTGATTACCAGTCAATGATGTAAACTGTTAACAAGTGTGAGAGAAACCACCAGTGATGTCAATGGCTCTCAAAGTACCCAGTACAATCCATGAGATGTGAATGAATGTGTTGATGTCGAACATGTCACAGAATCCTTCGATCGAAAGTCAATGATGTAAACTGTCGTCAAAGGCGAGAAACCTGCCATTGAGGCATGCAGATTTCAAGGTACTGACGATTCCTAGATCATCTTTCTAGATAATGTGCTGATGTCGATAGAAAGCGATCCGTCATAGGCAAGCCCACAACACGAAATCATAAATTAAGTTGAAGAAATGTAGCTGTAAGGACTGAATCAGGGATGGTCAAGATGGATGACAGATATTTTGCAGATGAATGGTTTATTTGCAGTGACCTCTTGAACACATAACGACACAACAGATGGCTTGGTGACAATTGACCCAAATTTAATTCCCAGAAACCGGCTGAAGACTTTCAATGTGGTTTGATCAACTATTAGGCAAAGGATTTCCCAACCCAGGTGAATGAAAAGTGTCGTGTTCAAGAGTGGTGATAAGGTTTCTTCGAGACAAAGGATAACAAATAGGCTCATTTTTCTCTCTTTTCCCCCACCATTTCTGGCAAGTACCTCTTTATTTTTTACAAGCTTGAGGAGGATAAAATTTGCTTGATTATAAGCTCATCCTTCGGATGAGTCCAACTTAGTTTAGATTCGAACCCTAAGAAGGAGTGGTTCGTTCCTGTTTGTAATCGAACAGGTCCTTTACTGTGAAATTTTAACGAGTCCAGTATTGGAGAAACTCGGCGTTTTTCAATTTTAGAGAGTCTGAAAAAACTTAAGAAGACTCCAGGGTTGACCTTTTTCGTAAATTTGTGTCTCCCAAGCCCGAAAAAGTATAAAATAATACTTGAGAGAACCGCTTGATCTTTACGACCAAGGAGTACTTTCATGATTAGTGTCTCTGACCTGAAAAGTAAAAAGCGATCAAGGACACGTCGTTTTATTTCCAATATCGAATTTGAAACGACAAAAATTCGGCAATCTTTTCATGTTTTTACGGTCAGAAAAGGGTTGTAAGAGGACCGTCTTTTAATTCCATTTTAACGAGTGTAAAAGAAACGCTCGGCAATCTTTTCATGTTTTAGGAGTCAGAAAAGGGCTTAAAGATGACTCTGATGTTTTTGTTTGTAAAAATGACAATTTTCCCTGAAAATCCTTTATCCTGCACAAAAACCAACACGTTACTCATACCTGTTTAAAGATAGATAAAAATACTTTGAAAAATACCTTTTCATGGTGAAAAATAAACAAATTTACCATTTATTTACCCAAAAAACCTATAAAAAGGGCTTTTACCAATTCATTTTTACCATTTTACTATTGAGGAGAGAAAAAGGGCTTTTGGCAAGAAACTTCCGTGGACATTGCGGAGAATCCGACCGTCGAAACCGAACACCGTCTCTTCCAGGTAATTTTGAACATCCTCCTCTTTAATTTCATCCATTTAGAATTCTTTTTAAGGCCCCAGATTTCATTTTTGGGAGGTTTTGGGGTTTCAAAGACCACCTCTCGGCGTACGCAGGCACCACACTAGGGACCCGCGTACCCCGACATTTTCTCAGTTGGAAAAATGTCGGGGATACGCACCTTGCCTTCAGGGACCTTGCGTACCCACGCTCTGTTCCTAAAGGCGGGGTGCGTACTCCGCGCAACAAGTTTTTAAAACCTAAATCCTCCAAAATGGACCAAAAAATTTTGATTTCATGGAATCTAATGGATGTTTCATGGCTTGTAGATTGTTCACCATGCTTGATTGGCGCGAGAGAGAGCACGAAGATGTTGATTTGGCCACCATTAATCATCAACCGTCAATTGATGCTTTGAAGGCATGCGGCCTTTATAAATACTGGGCCATACCTGGCATGAGGGCCCAAGTGAGCTTTCTAGAGTGGCTGGTAGAAAGATGGAATGTTCAGGACCAGTGTTTTTATATTGGAGGGCACCAGCTCGAGATGGAGCCCACAGATATCTATTTTCTCACTGGTTTGCCCAAGAGAGGCGAACACTTGACTCTGTTCGGACTAAGCCGGGTGGCCAGTCCATCGCTAGTCTCCGACAAGAGTGGTGTAACACTCAGACTCTGGAGAAGGGGATAGAGATCAAAACTATATCCCGTCCTGAACTTAAGGTGATTGCCTTTACAGTTACCAGACTTTGCGGGGCTGCCGCTTTACACATTGCTACTAGATCCCAGATGCGGATGGCCAATATAAAAGGCCAACTGACTAGAGCCAAAAATGGACAGCTAAATACCTTTGGTTATGGACCTTTAGTTGTGAGTTTTGGTTTAGAGAGGGTTCCGATACTGATCCCACAGCAGCTCACTATTGAGGTTGGGCTTCCCCGAGAGCCCAAATTGATGCGATGGGTTGCGGTTATGGCCCGTCATCCTGATGAGGGGACGGAGGTTGTCCGATTTACTCCGGAGTACTTTCGCTGGTTAGAAGACCAGGTCTTTTCTATACAGGATTTTCCTTATGCCAGAGTTGATTTTCGTGGAGATCCGGACATGGTTCTTCCACCGAGAGAACAATGGGATGATATAGGTAACTTCATTTTTCACAAGTTTTTTAAACTATCTATTTTTTTTGTTTGTTTTATATCGTCTCAAAACTGATAATAATAATTTTCAAAATGCAGATGTAGGCCCACGTCGTCCAGCCAATCTCTGGCCTTATGAGAGGAGACTACCAATTGCAGTGGCACCGGCCCCACAGGACGAGGCCACAGAGACTTTGGCTGAGTTGGAAAGTGACCTGGAGTGTCTTACAGCAGATATATCGGAGACTACCATAGATGACATTCCAATCCGACTTCAGCGCTATGTAGTCGGGGTCCCAGGACCTTTTAGGAGGTTCTTGTGTAGGGTGGCCCGTGCAGTGGTGTCATATAGAGATCATCACCAGTGATTGGATGGTCGTTTTGTAGACACATGTGACATTTTGGTTTTTTGTACTTATCATTTTTGCCGATCATAAGGTGTTTTTCAACCTATGATCGAAGACGATGTATTTTTTGACACACTCCTATATATATATATATATATATCATTATTACCAGCTTATCTTGTAAATCATGTTATGGAATGATTTTAAATTTACATGTATGATTATTGCAAATGTCTATTTAACATTCGAGAAGCAATTGCATCTGCTAATGTATTTAAAGACCTTGGAATATGCTGATATTCAATGTAATCAAACTCACGTTCCAAGAGACGCACTCTCAAAAATAACCTCAATAACACTGGATTTCTAATGGCATACACTCTATTAAGTTGTAATACAACGAGTTCAGAATCTAACCTCACTATCAAACTCCGAATCCCAAATGAAATAGATTCAGACAATAACTCAATCACTGCACTGTATTCGGCAATGTTGTTTGTTGTTTGATCGAGGCTCACCCCATGCATAGAGACTAACTCGTCAGAGGGCGAATAGATAACCCAAGTTGTGGAAGAGATGTTCTGTGTACTACGACAAGCACCATCAGCGAAACCAATGTATGTTTGGAGAGGCATCGACATCTGCAATATCAAAAGTAAAACCAAGATAAGCCAGAATAACGACGAAAACACACTCTCTAAGCTAAGCACACTATCTAAACTAACAAACACACCAGCTAGAAAGAAAAACTAACCTAACTAAAAATTCTCCATACCCATCTTTTAAGCATAATACCTCTTCAAGTAAAGACCATTTCTGGGTTTACCTAAAGAGTCCCCGTCAAAGTCTACCAACTCATAGGCCCCTTTTGCTAGCTTTCGCTTGACAATATAGGGCCCATGCCACATAGGAACGAATTTTCCAGCACCTAATTTATCATTAGCTTGATCATACAATAACACTAGGTCTCCTTCCGAAAAATTTCGAGGGGTCACATTTCGATCATACTGAGCTTTCATACGTTTTGCGTGAGTCTCGATCGCCAATGCAGCATCGCGTCGATTCTCATCTAATTGAGCTAAGTATAATAAACGCTTTTCCTCTTCGGAAGTATCTGGAAGTAACTCGATGGCCATTTGCAGTGACGGGATTTCGCATTCAATGGGTAGCACAGCTTCCAAACCATAAACTAGTTGGAAAGGAGTGAACCCTGTTGATGTTTTCACTGAGGTTCGGTACACCCAAAGCGCTGAAAATAACATGTTGTGGAAATTCGACCGATGAATACCAATGATTCGTCGGATCATGATAACTAAAACTTTGTTGATGGACTCAACCAGACCATTCGCTTGTGGATAATAAGGAGTTGAACTATCGTGACGGAAACCAAGCTGGCCTATAAGTTCTATCATCATGACGTTTCGAAAATGGTGACCATGGTCAGTGATTATCGCTTATGGGACACCAAACCTAGCAATTATATGATTGAACACGAAAATTGCAGATGTCTTGCCGTCTTCCTCGAATGTAGGCATCGCCTCGGCCCACTTAGTAAAATAATCTACCACAAGGATGATATACGCATGCCCCTCGACCGAGTGAGGGTTACATGTAATAAAATCGATACCCCATTTGGCAAAAGGACCAACGGCAATTATAGGGTGGAGAGGAGCAGGTGGAGCGCGCATCTTTCGATCAAACACTTGACAGTTGTGGCATTTTCGGACCGCAGTAATACAATCTTTAAACAAGGACGGCCAAAAGTAGCCAGCGCGCAATATCTTTTGGGCTGTGGCATACCCAGACATATGACCGCCACATGCTCCAGAGTGACAGTCATTCAAAACCCTTCCAGCTTCCTCATGTGTTAAGCAACGTCGAAAAACCAAGTCCGCCCCACGGCGATAAAGAGTATCTCCAATAATTTTGTATTGTTGGGACTGGAATCGAATTTTCCGACGTTCCGACTTTGAAACTTCGGGCCGAAAGGATTGGGTCTGGAGATAGACGATGATATCCCCATACCACGGATCTAAAGTGCTGATTAAGATTCGTCCGCAATGGGCTCCTCTGCCATAGTTTCCGTGTCAGCACGCGGGAAGTCACACATTTTCTCTGCAAAAACTAAAGATTTCTTAGACTTAGATTTCTCAAACTCCAAGTCGAACTCCTGCAGGATAACAATCCATTTAGAGTACTTTCCCCCTAGCAATTGTTTGGTCAAAATGTAGATCATAGGGTTGCAATCCGAAATGACTGTAGTTTTACGGAGTAAAATGTAGTGATGAAAACGTTGGACAGCTTGAACGGCTGCCAATGCCAATTTCTCCACATGTGAGTATTTGAGCTCAGTTGGATTTAACGTCCGACTAAGGTAATATATCACATGTTCCGTTCCGAATTCATCTTCCTGAACTAAGACCATTCCAATGGTGGAATGGGAGGCGGCGAGATACAAAAAGTAATCCTGGTTGTAGTTGGGAGGATGCAGCAACGGTGCATGGGTCAACGCGTGCTTGATTGCATCAAAAGATTTCTGAGCTATCTCATCCCAAGAGAATTGAGCGTTCTGTTTCAACAACCATGTAAAACCCTTTGTAACCTCGGCGTAGTTAGGAATGAATCGTCGTAAAAAGTTTGCTTTCCCCTGCAAACTTTGGAGTTGGCGAAGACTCGAAGGAGGAGGCAATTTGATGATAGCTTCTACCTTCGAGGGATCGACGCAAATGACCACATTCATTAGGTCGATTTTGGTTGAACACGGGTCGGTAAAAGACTGCATGGCTTCATAGGCAATTTCATATGGACTCAAAGGCATAGCATCACCAAATGAGTCTATCTCAGATTCAGAAGGAACGATCCAAGGATCATCATAAACAATGGTGTCTGATGTAATCATATGAATGGATGCAAACGAAGACAATGCATTGATAGGAGGAAAAGGAAAAGTTCCCAGTAAACCGGCATCTTTAACTAATCCTACTCCAACATCCTTATATGGGATAGTCGTTTTATCGACATGCTGAATACTCTCTGAAGAGGCTGGGTTGGATGAAAAGTAAGCCAGCTGGTCTATTGTTACGATCTTTCCATTATGTGGGAACTTTATGACTCGAAAGACCGATGAAACTACCGCTGTCATAGCGTAAGACCAACTTCGACCCAAGAGAAGGTTGTAGTCTAGAGGGGCATCAACCACCTCCACATCTAGACTAACGGTTTTTCCTTCAACCCCTATAGGAAAATCCTGTAGAATGCCAAAAGGATGAAACCCACGGCCATCAAAGGCCTTAAGAATTGTCGGGGATTGATTTAGTGAAGGAGAACCAAGCGATCTCCAACACTGTATCGACATAATACACGTTGAAGCTCCCTCATCAATTACAGTCCGATGAATAGGCCTGTTTTTTACTATCACTGGGATCTGGAAAGCCATTTGATGAGGCAAATGCGGTGTACTATTTTCTAGATCAAATATTATTAGGTTCGGGTCCTGAACATCAACAGCTCCTATAGCCGACAAAAGCAATTTACGCTGTGCTGGGCATGATTGCAGCACTTCCAAAGCCGACATTGCTGAGGGTGAAACAGCTAAGTCCTCAACAATGTTATAATTCTGGGCCGCTCTCGCATGTGGATTGAAAGCAGACTTTCGAAGTATACCCTTGGCGGGCGGTTTGATTACTAAGTCTGGATTAGGTTTCTCGATCTATAGCGGATCGGAACCGGGAGCTGAGGTTGATGGATTAGAATGAGAAGATTCTGCTTCTTTGCCATCAACAGGACTTTTACTACCATAATCTTGCGATCGAGTCGCAATCCTTACATGAGACATCATCAATATGGGTTCTTCATTGGCACTCGAGGAAGAACCTATCATTTTGCTATCTTTTGGAAATGGATCCTTCAAGACAGCAGGAATTTGGGAACCTTTGACGATTTTCGCAACCTCTGCTCGATGAGGGCAGTCTCTTGTAAAATGTTCCTCTTCACAAATGAGACATGGATAACGAGGTTTGCGCTTTTCATCATTGGATTCCGCTTTTTTAGTTTTCTCCTTTGGAGTTTTGTCTGCTTTATTCTTCTTCTTCCCTTTCTTTTTCCCACCGGATTTTGATTTAGCTGTAGATGACTCTACAGCGTGAATATCGGCGGAAACCTCAGCAAAAGAATCTCCTGTCGGGGAATCAGGCAACGTTATGATAGGAGAAGAATTCTTGGAAGACTTCTTCTTACTTTTAGTGTTCACCGTACCAATCATGCCATCAGCAGCATGAGATCCCGAAGGAGCTGCAGCGATTTGATTTTACTTGGGAAGATCAGGGATCTTTTCGTGTAACGTACCTGACTGAGTATAAACTAAGTCAAGGTACTGCGCTTGAGCAATCACTTGCTCCTCAGTAACTACTCCGGCCTTAGCTACGTCTTCAGTAATCTTCGGTAACAATGATTTAACAAACCATTCAGCTAAGATCTGGTCCGGGATAAAAACTTTCACTAACCGCCTTCGACGTCTCCATTCATGAATATGATCGGAAATATAAGTGGACGTCGATTGCTTTAATGAAGTTAGTAACTCCGTGCCATTATCATACCTGACCGACAACTGAAAATGAGTTAAAAACGAGGTAGCTAACTGGCTAAAATTATAAAAAGAGGCCCGTGGTAACTCAATATACCACTTGGCCGCAAGACCAATGAGAGTGCGCTGGAAAAGACGTAAGCGGATCGAATCATCCGAGATGGAATTAGAGGCACACCAGAGGTGGTAAGTCATCACATGATTCGACGGGTCCTCTCCAGACTTACCTTCGAACTTGGGAATGTCACTGGGCAACTTATTTGGCATTGGCGGCCAAAACGGAAGATAATTAATTGGATCGTTCATTAGGCACGACAAGTCTGGTAAGTCCAAAGTTGCGATAAACGGTAACTGCTGATTAGGATCCCTAAAACTCTGAGTCATTATACCAGCCCCAGGAGGAGGATATCCAGGATAACTAGGAATGGGAATCGCGTTCGGGATATTGTATCCTCCTGGAAAACCAGGATTAACCGGACCGTACTGGGGTTGTTGTGGTTGTTGATAAGTGTACCCAGGATACGGTTGATACTGGTAAACCGGCTGCTGGACAGCAGGACCGAATTGGTACTGTCCCTGGTACGGTTGATAAGTGAATTGTGGTTTACTCGTGACAACCGTACTTAAACCAGGTTGTCCTACAGGCATCTGAACCGTAGTTTGAATCGTGGATCCAGACGATGGTAAAGATGTCTGAGGAGTAGATACAGAAACAGTAGAAACCGGAGCTGTCGATACTCCAGAAGTAAGTGGGGTAGATTGAACAGATGTTGCGGCAGTTGCAGCAGTCGTTTGAGATGGAGTACGAGGCGAAATAGGCCCAGACTGAGAAACTACCGAAGGTACAGAAGTTTGAATATTAGACTGGACTGGTTGCTGGGGTGAACCAGAAACTAAGGGTTGTCCAGTTTGAGATGACAACTGTACATTTGGCTGCAACACCTGTTGAATTTGCGATGGATCCCACACTATGTTCATTCCGGGGTACTGACCCATAACAGGTTGAGGATATGGGGGACCATAACCAGGTTGAGGGTAGGATTGATAATTGAAAGGTACATTTCCCGTTCCTTGAACATAAGATTGACCTTGGGGTGGTTGGAAACCTTGGTTCGAGTACTGACCTTGGGGTAGATACCCTTGAGGCATGTACTGATACTGGGGTTGACCTTGAGGTATAAATTGATACTGAGGTTGACCTTGGGGTACATATTGAGGCTGGGGTTGACCTTGAGGAATGTACTGCACCATGGGTACATACTGTCCTTGAGGTTGCCCCCCAGACACAATTTGTGTACCTTGAGGTTCCCCCCCAGGCGTTAATTGAGGCTGCCCCCCAGGCGGTAACTGGCCACCTTGAGGTTGAGAATTGGGAATAGAACCTGACATCATGAGATTGTTTTCTACGCTCAACGGTTTATTACCATTGTTTCCAGTTAATAACCCATGTTCAATGGGTTGAGGAGATGCTCCCGCAAAAATACCAGAAAGTGACTGATACCCAGAGGGAACAAAAGGACCGTCGTACAAAAAAGATTCAGGCGATTGAGTAAACATGGACGAATGACCCGACATATTTACGGGAGTATAAAAACCCCTAGGTGGATAAGGAGCACGAGGTGGTGAAAAACTTAACCCTGAGTTGTCCAAATAATTAGTTAAAGAAAGATACCAAGTAGTACTTCTAGGTGGACTGTAAAAAATTGATTCACGCTCCCTTAGATCAATAGTAGGTTGATTTTCAGGGATAGGAATGCATATTTCTTCTTCCGGAGCAAGTTCTTCAATAGCTATCAAACCAGAAGGAAGATTTTCGGTGATTACTCTTTCTACCCTAGGTGAATCAGGAGCACTAGAAGTTGGAGAGACTAACCCCGATGTTGGAGTAACAGGTTCAGATATCTCAGGTTCTTCGCCTATATCACTAGTAGATGAAAATCTACCAGCAAGTTCGGAAACCGAAATAGCTTCAGGATTATAACCTGTTTCTAGAGTTTGGTAATCAGGATGAACAACCAACGAAGACTCTCCTTCTTCAGGTGACCCAACTTTACTGCCACTAGGAGTTACGAGGACTTTCAAACCTTCGTAATGGCCCGGGACGTCTTCAGGAGGTTGGCCCCGAAGTCTACGGGACTTCCTCAACAAATCAGCCACGGTTACAACCTCAGGAGACTGGCCCCGAAGTCTACGGGACTCTCGGTAATTCAGCCACAGTTAAAACTTTTAACTACTGCACTTGCAAACAAAGTAAAATCTCAAAGCAAACCACCTAAAGTCTCTAAAGAACCAAACAAATTCGAATCACACGCCTAAAGAATCTAGGGTGTCAAACCACACACAAACAGTAACTTTCCAGACCGAAAACACTAGTTGGTGATGAAATCCAACATCGCAGAATTCAGTACAGAAATGGCGGGTGGAATAGTTACCCCGGCAACCTGCTTAATGAATAGACTGGCACAAGTTCCTCCACTTTAACCATCTCGAGTGAAGTGAACCCCCCAGAAAATCCAAGTGAGTCTAGCCGACGTCTGCTCCAGGTACAGTGGGATCTTCCCTCCACCGTCACCTTAGGAAGAATCCTAAAGATAATAGTCACTAAGGTCACCAACAGCAACAAATATACCTGGGGGAACAGTCTACGATCCGATACACACGCAAGGGCAGAGTAACAAGCTCAATCCCCTTGCCGGCTCCTTGACAATAATCCAAGGTTTACCGACAAGTGACCCCAGGCTCCTCGACAATGGTTAATCTGAGGTTTACCGTTTGTAGTACGTGCATATCTGGCGTCGTTCCCAATGAAGGAGGATTGATCCCCTCACTGGTTCGGACACGATCTCGTGCTTCTCCTTTAAGAGGAGCTTTCCCAGAGCATAAATGTAACAGTTGGATTTATCCTACCGCAAGATAAGCTACTTGTTTGTTTTTACTGTCTTGGAGAGTTAATTACTCTCCTACTCCAAGACACTAGCCTGATCTATGTTGGTGTATCAGAGCCCTAGTAAATAAAAAGTTACTAAGTTAATTTTACTTTAAGCGTTAATTTTTTATGGCTTTTCTTTAGGACAAAAGGTAGCGGAGATGAAACTTATGATGTGTAGACTCGACCCAAATCCACTAAAAAGATGCACCTAAGATGATTTAAACTATCTTTCCTTTTCAATGAATTCCCTAGCTAAGAGAGTTGGAGAATGCAAAATTTATAAAGACAACTTTCTTGGCAATGAAAATCAAAGAAACAATCTCTTTATCTTTTCCAAAGCACACAAAACAAGACCACTAATTATTTCACGAAAACTTCCTTTCTCTTTTCAAAGACTTCAAACGCTACTAAAACAAACTTTCTTCAAAAGAGTTTTTGTATTTTTTCTATTTTAACAAAGCATGTAAACTACTTAACAAAAATCAATTTTAAGATCTATGAAAATCTAAGAGAAATTTACCTAAAAGCAAATCTAAGAGAAATTTACCTAAAAGAAAATCTAATGAGGTAAAAACCTACAAAATATAATTCCAGGATGTTTTACTCGGTTACAATTCAACCAAGGACTAATTCATGCAGAATCATAAATCAGTCAAAAACAAAAATAAAAAGCTTTTGTTCTTTTTCTTAAGAATGAAATTCACAGCTTAACAAACAAGCCTTTTCGAAATTCCGCAAAGAGACAACACAAAGGTAGGTTTCTCACAAAGGTGGATTTTACGAAAGGTCTAACTCCTAAGAAGACTGAAAAGACCAGGGATATCCAAGGTTTTTACAACTTCTAAATCCAGAGTCACTACAAGACCAATACAAAAATCAAACCTAGGGCTAGAATTTTTATGAACTTCACTAAAACCCTTGATGCTAATGAAACAAGCTTAGATGAAAACTTCTGACAGGTAACCAGTGGATCTGGGCAGCAACAAGTAAACTATAAACAAAATCTAATAGGGAAAAAGGAAAAAATTGAAATTTTCTAAAGTTTTGACAGGGTACGCAGGCAGCCTGTTTGCACAGGTGCGGCCACGCTCTGTGTACAAAGCATAAGTGCGTACAGGTACGCACTGTGCTTAACGCAGAGGGTGCGTACTGCTCTCAAAAACAAGAAAATAAAAAACTAACTCAATCCTAAGCTATTCCACCCAAATTCACAGTCAATCAGTCAAAAACTAGAAAGAAATCAACTTTTCTCAAATCAAAGTATCAATCAAAAGAGAAATCAATCAAATCCATGGATTCCCCAGTATGGTCGCCATTTTGTCATGCGGAAAGAGTCAATTTTGCGGACAAAATCGACCTCCCTAGAAAACAAGGCTTTTCTAGTGACAAACAAAACAATCAAGCACTATCTTTCCCTAAATATGCATTTAAAATAAAAGCAACCAGGTGTTTAAGGCTTACCTCTAGTCCAACGCTGTTTGTAGCAGCCAAGCCTCTTCGATCCAGATGAGCTCCTTCTCCTTGAAACCTGCATTCACTAACAAGCAAACGATTACATAGCACCTGAATAACTCATATAATAAAACATATTCATCATAAAGACCAAGGAGTTTATGAAACAAATTATATATAACAACTTGTTGAGAAAAATGAACTTAATTGTATTAATTGGAAACAAAAGAAACCATTACAACCAGTGCCTTGGTGTTGTGCAGGTCCCTCCCAGGGTCCAGCAAGAGTTCTCCTCTACTTTGATCAGCTCACCCACTTCCAAATGAAGCTAAGAAAGGATTGGAATCTCTCCTCTCAAGCTCTATAAGGGAGTCCTAATTTCAGCATCATCTACCCTTAGGAATGTTCAGCTTTCAACCTCCCCTCCCTCTGGCCCAATGCCTGTATTTATAATGCTTTTGAGGAAGTTAAACAGGTCCACCATCAATGGGATAAGCCCCTCTTTCAAAGGGATAGCTCCCCTCTTCATGGGATAAGTTCCTCTTTCATTGGGATGCATGAACCATCTGGAGGCGCTCAATCCACGTCAAACCATCTTCTAGAACGCTCTAGAATCGACCGCAAGTAAGTTTTTTGAAGTAAAACTTGCGCCTTTTGACTTTTATAGGGGTACGCACCCACCCCTTTATAGATAGAGCGTACAAGTACGCAGGTATTATGTACTTGAGGTGCGTACACGCAGGTAAGAGTAAGAGAAATTGCGTAACCAGAGTTATATTGACTTTTAAAGACTTTCTCTCTTTTTTGGAGTTTGACATGAGGAGCAGAGGTATAAGACTTGCCAAGGAGGAAAGTATGGTTGTTGATGGAGCCATACTGACTGCAAATAGTCATGGTGACAAATTTTAGTGTAACACCCTTGTTGGCCGAAAGACGGATTCCCTGTTCCCGTGCCACTAACCCCAGGGTTAGTCCAACCTTGAAAAGAATTGTTTCTTTGTCCTATAGAAGAAAAAGGCATGGATCCTATTGTCGGGTTGGAATGTGGTATATGACCACTTCCAAAGGAAAACCCTGGAATGAAGCCGATCCGCCCATCATGGACGTAGCGACACTAAACGGAACCGATGGAATACCCTGTGAGTGGGTGCCAAATGAGAATAATCCATTACCAAAATCATTGGTTTGGGCATTTCCACTCGTGGACGGAATGGAGGTAGACCCAACTAAAGATGTGCTAGCAAAATATCCAAACAAGGAAGCAAAAGAGATGGAAATCATTCCTCCCCCTTGCACCGATGTTGGAGTTTGCATAGTCGTAGCACTTGTAGAAGCCATGCTTCCAGTAGTGGTCATCGATGGTAAGCGCGTAGCGTAACTGGACTTGACGGTCTATGCGTCGGAGTCCCAACGTATTGTAATACGTCCGGATGACTAGATGGTAGTGGAGAATTCGGAGCCGCTAACGACTCTGAGAGTTCTTCTACCTCTATGTTATTATCCGCTTGAAAGAGAACTCGAGAAAGAACTAGAGTGTCCCTCTCTTGTTCTGTGGAAGTGCTAGGCCTTGCTTGAACACTAATGCCCCCGAGAGGAGGATCAATCCCCAATGCATCAACTGCCGTGGGACGAAACCCACCAGTAGTATTACCTCTGTGCCTTCTAGGAGAAGACTCTAAACTTGGTGGTGAAAGACCACGAAGTATTGGAGACCGTCTAGGAGATCGGTCAGCCACTTTGAATTTTTTGTTATGATCTAACTAAAGACTCAAAAAATTGAAAGCTCGGCCAACTAAGAGCACAGAGCACACACTATAAAGTCCCTAAAGATAACAGCCAGTCAAACAACTTCCAAGTATTTCCGCTCTGGGTGATTAGGACCAGACACCAAAATACAAGAAAGTGAATTAAGGGGCCTTCCGAAGATAGCTTGGGATGATGAGGGCCCAGTCCTATCAGCGAAGGTATCAGAGGAAGTTACACTGACCTCCTAACAACAGCTTGCGCCGGTGCAAGCCCCCAAGCTTCGAAAGGGTGCCCTCCAGTAGTATTGTCGAGAGTGATGCAACGTCGACCTTAGGTGCCACGGGATTCCCCTCTGCAGCCACCTGTGTAGATCCCTTGGAGTAGCAACTATGGATACCAACTCGTCGCAGAAGCCAGGCGGAACAGTCGTGAGGTAAGTTCGGACAAGTAGGAGAGGGGGTATCTCTCTTCCCTGTCTTCACAGACCCTCTTACTTAACTCCCAAATCCGGAGCTTTCCTGGTCTTCATAACACTATTGGATTTTCACTCGCTATTCAGACTCCTATGTTTGACATTTATATGGCCTTGGAGAGTTAACTCTCCACTCGCCTAATCCAAGGCCCTAAAATCCTAAACTTGTTGGTGTAACTGACTTAAACAAAAAGTTTTAGTGAATTTTAGTTAGCGCTTGATTGTAAAATAGGCTGTTCTTTAAGTCAAAGGGTAACAGAAGTGAAACTAGTGGTGTTTTTTGACACAAAATAAATTAATAAAAACCTAACTACATGCACATGCACTTGTTTTCGTTTTTTGATGAAGAGCAATTTATATAGGGTTCAGAGGAACTTCTAATAAAACAAATGTTTCCTTTCATTTCGTTAATTCACGCTTCACACTCACAAAAGTTAACAAAGCTATGGGTGCCTAAAAAGGTATGCAAATCTATCCTAATGCAACAAATATATGTTGATGCAAGATTCAAAACTACTCTAGAAACAAAAAATGAAAGTTTCTTGCTTATCAATCTTTATCTTGCCACTTAAAATGTCTAGATGGAATATGAGATGCTACCATTCATTTCGTCTAAACACTAAAAACAAGTTCTAAGACAAACATAAAGCACTTTCATTCACTAAAAGGAAACCAAATGAAAACAAAGTTCAAGAAAGCAAAACTAAGTTTTTCAAAAAGATTTTCTTCAAAAGCAACAACAAAAAAGTCTTTTCAAAAATGCTCTCAACAACACTGAAACTTGTGATTGAAGAATAGGCAACAAACACTTTTGAAAATTGACACCACACAATTGATGAAAACTCAACAAAAGAGACGTGTTTAAAGATGCTCTTAACAATCAAAAGCAACAATGAAAGCTTTGGCAACAATAACCAAAAAGATCAAAAAGACAAATTTCAAGAAAGTGTCAATCAACAACTTTCATGAAGCAAAGAAGCAGATGGTCACAAAAGCGGTTTTGTCAAGCAAACAAAAAGTCACCAAAAGCAAGATTTGACACGAAGATTGAGATCAATCTCCCTACCCTGATGAATCATAGCAGCCAAGATTCCAAACAAGAAATCTTGCGTGCTTGTACAAGAAATGATGACGCTTGCAATAACAAAAAACAAGACCAAAACTCCTTATAATCAGAGAGAATTCGGAACAAGATGCTTGCTGTAAAAACAAAAACTGATACTGGAAAGTGACTGTTTAAGACTGACTCAAACTATCTGACAGACCTTCAGAAACAATCAGAATTTAAAAATCTTGAAAATTGCAAGATATACGCGACTGTACTGGTGTACAGAATGCGTGTATACGCTACTGAAACTAAGGAAACCTGCGTATACACGGGTTCACCTAAAGAAACATGCGTACATACGCCTCTGTAACTAAGAAAAACAACGTATATAAAAGGTTTCAAGAAAAATAAAAAAAAACAGACTGAAGAAATTGGCAAAACTTCAAATTCAAGAACAGACCAGACAGTGACAGCAAGCAGACAAGGCAGCTGAGCCCTGATTGGCTTGAAAACACCCAAACTAGGAACAACAAGTATGTTGTCCCCAGCGAAGTCGCCAATTCTGTTGGAGGGAAATGTTTCCCTAGGGCTTTTTGGGTTGAAACCCTAGCAGACTGAAAGTTATCTATTCAAAGAAACACACATTCACACAGCCATTACACTATTATAAGTCAATTCTATTGTAAAGGGGACGTACCTTAGGTCCTACGTTTGAGAAGGCCCTTAGGGTCCAAACCCTTCTTGGAGTTCCCTTCTTCTCTTTTGTCCTGCAAAACAGCCAATTCCAAAGAACACAGCAGTATATGGACAAAACCTTATAAAGAAACCATCTTCATGTTATAAATAAAGGTAGTTAGTTATGAAATCCAAACAACCATTTACATATGAATTCTAAACATGAATATCATAAACATAAAGAAGATTCATATCAGGAACCAAGACATGTGTTTCTTTTATTATAGACAAATAAAGTACATAAAAAGGAATAATTTCACCTGAGTCACCTTCAGCGGGCTCCAAGCAAAGCTTCCTTCTGGATCCGTTCCAGCCTCAAGCCTTTAACAAACTCCTTCCATGCCTTACTCCATGATGTCATAAATGGTGGATGAGCATCAACACACAAGGAAACAAGGGTTTCCTGTACAAATGGGGGAAGTGCAGAAGGCACAAGGGACTTCAGACCTGATGAGGGGAAAAATCTCAGCATAATAACCTTTCTCTCTCTTCTCTCCTCCCTTAGGCCTTCCCATTGAGGTCTTTTTATACCTCTCCCAAAGTACTTTTTTAGTTGGGAGTTGGTTGGGAACAGTTGGGCCACGGGCACTAACAGGTGATCAGCAGGTAAAACCCGCGATCTCCGCCCAAAAATAAGGAGTTTTATATTTTTTTAAGTGTTTTAATACATATACGCGGGTTGGGTATACACGCGTTTAACTCAGGGCAATGTCGCGTATAAGGGATAAAACACTGTTTTTTAAATTTTAGGACCAGGTCTGGAAGGAAGGGTTGCCCTAGGCCATGAGTGCAGCATCATAAACCATAAGAGTGAGATTTGGAGCTATAACAACAAGATCAGGCACAGAAAATCTACTCCTTACCATCCAGAAGCAAATGGTCAAGTGGAGTCTACAAACAAGGTTATTGAAAGCATCATCACCAAAACTGTTCATCTACACAGAATAAATTGGGCAGAAAGGCTTCCTGAAGCCTTGTGGGCCTACAGAACTACATGGAGGAATACAACAGGACATTCTCCCTATGAACTTGTTTATGGGAAAGAATTCCTGCTCCCCATTGAGTTTCAAGTCAAGACTTTCAAGATGGCAGTTCAGTTGGGGATGAATCTATCAGAAGCCCAAAAGTACAGAATGGAGCAGCTGAATGAGCTAGATGAGATCAGACAAGAAGCAATTTTAAGAACTGATCTAGTTCAACATCAAAGAGCTAAGTGGCATGACAGATACATCAAAGAGAAAAAATTTCAAGAGGGAGATTGGGCACTACTGTTTGATTCCAAGCTTAAAGACTTTAAAGGTAAATTTCAGACCCATTGGCTTGGGCCTTATGAGATTGACAAAGTCTTTAGCAATGGAGCGGTAAGAATCAAGACCATTGATGAATTTCAAACTCCTCTTATTGTGAATGGCCATAGATTGAAAATTTATCATAAGCCACTCTCAAAAGAGGAATTTGTCAAAAATTTTCAAGAGAATTTTGCAATAAGGCTGGCGAAGAAGAATCCTTCTTCCCCACCAGCCTAACCTTTGTTTCTTTAAGTTCAAAAAAAAAAAATAATAATAATAATAATAAAAATTTGTATAAGCCTGAAAACCAATCACTGATTGGCGGTCTTATACAGAAAATGTAGAGTGAAAATCAGGGACACCTGACACTCTATATTTTCCAAAAAAAAACTTCCCTTCTTTTTCATTTTCACTCCACTTCATTTGCCATTCCACTCCATCTCCATTTCATTTTCATTTCACTTCATTCCGCTTCATCTCACTCCATTTCATTCGATTTCATCAATAAATGTCTCTTTCAAGACCATTTCCACTCAGTTAGTTATTATCTAACTATCTTTGTTCAGCCAAGTGGGTGTTGTGTCAGTTTCCACAGCTGGAAGCAGTTTCCACAGCCAGAAGCAGTTTCCGCAGCCAGAAGCAGTTTCCGCAGCCACCACTCTGTTTTTCAAATTTACAGTCAAAATGTTAGTACAATAATCATGAAAATGCAGGTGTGACTGAGCATATGCTATGAAGACATGGAGCATCTCCAGACATCAATAAAGAGCAGTTGGTTAAAGGCTAATGGACAACAAATGACAAGGATTCCAAAGGTATGAGCAAAAATTTCTTTCAAATAGCAATTAAAGGCACAATTTTGCATAGTTGTCAAACCATAAAAGTTCTACTATGTGCAATGATTACCATGATAGCTCCATCACCCATTACCATCCCACGACATTATTCCACAAACCATGCATTTATTCCTTAACGGTCTCATGATTGATTTTCGGGTTTAAACACATAGTCGACTGCACTTACATATCCCACTTATAATCATGAGATGTGACCTATTTCATTACGACTCCTCTCCACCGCATTTTCCGCAACCATTCATTAAACATGTAACATTTTGTATGCAGCCGTTCAATTCAAAATCCCGACTCCACTCCATTTCCTTACCATTCTGTTAAAACCATCTTCTTCACATACGTCTGCACTTTATTTTGTGAACTCACCTTGGCTGCTCATCCTTTGTTTCTGATTTCAGTTCCGAAACATTCCCGTTACCTGTTATCCTCCAATTGCAGCCACTGTATTTTTTCCATAAACCCTGCAACCGAGCCACCTTACCTCTGCTAAACCCTCACACGCAATTGAATTTTCAGTTGAATTTCAAAACAGAGGAAAGAATGGGACGATTACTAAGGGCAAAACCAGAAGGACCTAAATATTTAGAAGGTTACCCTCAAGCAAAAGATTTGCTGAAGAAAGAAAAATGGTTATGCTTCATCCAAAAATTTAAGGGCCATAACAAGGAGGTAATGAAATATTTTGCACGGTCTTTCGACGACCAGATGGTGGAAATTGGAGACTTAAAGCTCACGTTCACTGAAGCAACAGTAGCAGCTACCACAGATTTGCCCCAGGAAGGTGAGCATTAGTTTAAAAACAAAAGTGTGGACGAGCAGGCATGGAGAATTATGTTACGTAACCTAGGTATGGACGTTACTGTGTTTACAAAAGGAATTCATGTTCATGCATTGAAAGAAGAATGGGCCAGCTTACTGTTAATCATCCAAAAGTTTATCACTTGCGAAGGACGCTTTGGTTCAATGTACATGTATCATGCTAGGCTATTGATGAACTTCTTAGAGATTCAAACTCTTAATTTGCCTTATTTCTTACTGCTGAGTTTGAAAAAGATGAGTACCACAGTCCAAAAGAACATAGGAAATATAGAACCTCATTTATACCATCATGGACTTGTAAGGATTCTCATTGAAGACCAACTGAAGAAAAACAAAGATACCTGGGAACGATTCTTAGTAAGAAATTACATTCAAGAGCCATCTGAGGCACCTGAAAGTAGTACACCAAAGACACCGAGAAGGAGTCGAAGAAAAGAAAAGAGTGCCATAGTCCAAGATTCTCCTATTACCAAAACTCAAGAAGTTGGTCAAAAAGAAAAGGAGAAAAGAACTAAGGACAGGAAACAGAGAAAAATGAAAGGCAAAAGAAACATAGAAGAAGTCTACCAATCACCTGAGCCATCTATAGAGGAAGACTATCAAACATTGTCTGAGAGACTAGTGCATCTTCAAAAACAGGCTGCTACAGCAAAGAAGAAGGAAAATGGAAAACAGAGCATAGAATAAGGGAGTACTAGTCCACCGTATTTAAGAAGAAGCAACAGTCTTAGAGGAAGGGGGAGTAAAACATAAGTAAAACGACCCCACTTCATTGACTTGGGTGGGGAAACACCCGAGAAACCTCCAGCTGGCCGTAGTCCACCTCATCCTCAGCCAAGTATTGAAACTAGTCCTCCACATGTTGATGAAAGCCCTTCTCGGCTAGAGCTAGAAAGCAGTCCTCCTCCTCAACAAGACTTTGAAGTCAGTCCAAGAAAAACACCCGAAATAGATCCAAGTCAACAGGAGGTGTATGATTACCTTGAATCTTTAGAAAATACAGCTGCAAGCCTGAGTACATCAACCACTCTGCCCCACATGACACAAGATGCACAAGTCCAATCCTTAAAGCAAGAAGTGTTTGAATTAGAGGTTCTAAATAGGCATATTAAGCAAGAAAATGAAGCACTTAAGGAGCAGAGCAAAGTGGACAAAATTATTCATGATAATACTATGCTTCATTTGGGACTATGGCAAAAGAAGAACAAGAAACTCAAGAAAAAGTGCAGAAAGTTGAGCAGAGAATTAATCAATCTCAAATTCAGATGTCTGATAAGGAAACCCAGGATGGTGGTAGCACCAAGAAAGAAGAAAAGAGATCTAGATGTCCTAGCAGAGGCTTCAGAACATATGGATTAAAGGGGAATGACTAAAATTTTGGTTGCATGAGGACATGCAACACCTTCACAGTGGGGGTATGTTGAGTCCCAAACTTGCATCTTCCCTATACACCTTTTCAGCCTTCTTTTCCATTTACTTGACCCACCAAGCTATCAAATCATTGCATATTAGTTTAAAAAGAGCTTATAAAATGGTTTCCTAATTATGTCTTGTGACTGCTGTTTGATTTAGATTTTTGTTCAATCAGCTGCAGAAACTTGTCACTTTCCACAACCAGCTCAAGTTTCCGCGGCCATTTTGTTGAAGACTATGTTACAGGTGTCCACTAGAGAATCCGGCCACATGGGCAAGCTGAAAATGATGTGTACATGGAGTGTGTCCCCTTGGTTCAGCTGAATCACTCACAAACAGCCATGGTCAAGGGCAGTCAAAGCAGTGGTCAAACCAAGAGTTTTGCGGTGGCACGACTCTGTTTTTACCATGTGAAGATTTGCGTGGCAAGTTCCTCAATCTACGGATGTGTGCTAACACCTATGGATCGATCCGTGAACCAAATCGAATAGCCACCACTCCTTAGATTTAATTGTCACGGCTACCATACTGCTAGATCTCAGGACATGGTCATTCACGTGTCTGTTTGGCAGCGCAGAATTTAGGAATTAGTTATAGCATCCTCAGTTATAAATAACGCGTTATCATACGCTTGATAGTTAGCTTTTTATATGTAATCTTGACTGTTTTTACGAGCCCACTGTGCCGTGCTCTATCTTTGTCTTATGACTGCATTTTAATATATGAGAAAATAGCGTTCTTAAGTTCAATTCGTGACTAAGTATTGATTGGCTGAGGTTGCAGAGGGCCCCTGTACACCGAGGCTCTGTAACTATTGTATAGTTTATTGCTTGCTTTCATTATGTTACTACTTTTATAATCATTTGCTTGTATATATTACACTGTTCTGATATTCATGTTAATTGTTGTCCATCTTTTCTTTTATGCTTTCTCATGATTGTTAACTGATAAGTGTTTTCTTTCAAGTTCTTGTAGACAGCCTGGGCAATTTACATAGTTTTTAATGACTAATGACATGAAATCATCTTGTCCTTCTACTGACTTATGTTCTGAGTTTTAATTCCAGCATTTTCATTCCTTTCAGTTCTGTTTTGCTCATTTACTTTCATGCAATTTAGATATCATATTACTCCATTTGTTTATGTTTACCTCTTATAGCCAAGCGACTCAAATAGTGAGGAATCAGAATATTAGTTGTGTAGTATGATTTAGTTCACTTTTCTGCAAGTTAGTGATTAGATTACTCATGTCATTTTCAGGAATTGAAATATGAATGTGTAGTTTAATCTTAGTTTCATTTTATGCAATTTCATTTCCTACAATTTAGATATCAGATTACTCAATTTGTTTATGATTACCTCCTATAGCCAGAGCGAGTCGAAAGGTGAGGGGTTAGAATATGAGTTGAAGTAGTGTGATTTAGTTTTCTTTGCTTACAGTCTTTGAATTGCTTTGAGTTCAGTTTTTATTTTCTTTTTACACAGCAGTAAGTATATTGGGCTTCATTGTCACTACCTCACTGTTTTGGTACATTTCTATTTTCTTTTAGGAATTGATCACAACGAGTTTTGAAACTTTTTTGAGAACTTTAAAGTTTGGAAAATCATTGTAGAAGTCACCATTGCCATCCATACTTGACTTTCAATTCTGCCATCTCATATTAGGGAATCAACATAAGATAAACCCAAAAACAAACCAAAAACTCAAAAATGAAAAATAAATAAGAAATCGGTTATCTTGCATATACAGTGCACTTCACTTCAGGAGTTTACGACTCTCGGATTGACATTTTTAAATAGCAATTTAGGACACACTAAATTGACCAAACAGTGGGACCCTTTAGATGATGACTATTTTGTTTGGGTCCACATACAATCCTTGTTGGGATATTGAATGACCTAGAATAGTCCCTGCAGTCATCAAGAACTCACATTTTTCGGGACTAATGGACAAGTTCATTTCAATGCATTTGTTCAGCACCTTACCTAAGTTGGACAAAGCCTCCTGGAAATCACACCCATAGGGTGTAAAATCATCCATATAAATCTCTACTGCATCATGGACTAGCTCAACAAAGATACTCAGGACTGCTCTTTGGAAAGTGGCAGGGGCATTGCATAGGCCAAAAGGAAGGACCCTATAAGCGAAAGTACCCCAAGGAAAAGTGAAGGTGGTTTTTTCCTGGTCTTTTGGGCTGATCTAGATTTGATTGTACCCGTTGAACCCATCTAGGAAAGAGAAAAAAAATTTCCCTTTCTTCCTCACTTTCCCTAGGTGGAGGTAGAGGTTGGTTGCCTGGGAGTACTCTCCCAGATCTCAGGTTGATTTCTTGAATCTCCACAGCATAAGAAGGATAGTATGTCTCTCCATTGTATACTTATTGTGCCTATCTGTTGTTTGGGTTTAGATTTGGCTAGGCAGGCATCTGGGTTGTTTAGGTGGAGCAGGGTGTAGAAGTTGTGGTTGAGTAGGTGGTGAAGGCAATAAAGCTGGAGAATTATTGTATAGGGGTCTCCACCCCTGGGGCAGTGCATTCCACTAAGGTTGTGGCAAAGCATATGGCTGAAATGACTGGCTGGTTGGTTGGGAATGGTACTGAGGTGCAAAGGACCAAGGAGGAGGTGTAGACCTGGAAGGATGAGCGGGGGGACCAAGAGGGAATGGATGTGGTCTGGTTGGGGTTGTAATATGCATGGGATGACCCTTTCATGACCTACTGGTATGGCCTAGGCCCATGAGGTCTCCTTTGATTTATGTAGCAGAGTTGTTCAATCACCCCTTCAGCTCCTTGATATACAGCTTTTAGTCTAGGTAGAGAAGGGCACTTGTCTGTGGAATGGTTTTCTTCACAGACTAAGCATACTTCAATCAGGTTTAATGGACATTCATTCCTAGGATGCCTCCTTGTGGATCTAGGGTAGAAAATGGCTAAGGCTCTCTTTGCTTCCTCTTGTTTTATATTAATGTGCATAGTGTCCATCTGTAAGGAAAGGGTTTGTAGCATCTCACTCTTAAAATCTTCCATCATGTTTCCAATTTCACCCTTAATGGATGTATTGGAAGAGGATTGACCGATCATAGCTTGACTACCCCTACCCTTCTTTCTAGCTTCCCTAGAATGGTTTCTAAGGATAGCCTTGATATCTTCATAGGGTAGCTGGTAGATGTCCCATCCTAACAACAAGTTTAGGGTATCCAGAAGATCTTCTCTTACCCCTCTAAGCAGGAGTAGCTTCAGTGACTCAAGGTCAAGCATGCACTGGCCCTTTTGTAGCTAAGCTGGAATCTTTCTTCATAATCCTCTAGGGATTCATCATGCCCTAAGGTCACCCTAAAAATTTCCTCTTTTGTTTTGGTGGACCCAAACAAAATAGACATCATCCAAAGGGTCCCACCTCCGCATAAACAGAGAGATGTCAAAAGTTTTCTAGGTTTAGATGGATATCATAGGAGGTTTATAAAAGACTTTATCAAGTTATCTTCTCCTTTATTTGAGTTGTTGGCCAAAGACTCTGAGTTTGTATGGTCAAAAAGCTGTCAAGAGGCCCTAGACACCCTGAAGGACAAGTTGACCACTACACCTATTCTTCGAGGCCCAAATTGGGCCCTTCCTTTTCATATACATGATGATGCCTCACACAAATCCATAGGAGCATCACTAGGCCACGTAGATGACAAATTGCCTTATGCCATTTACTTTATTAGTAAGAATCTATCAAAGGTCGAACTGAACTACACAATGATCGAAAAGGAGATCCTAGCTATTGTGCATTCATTGAAAAAATTTAGGCATTACATTATAGGTTATCAAACATTTGTACATACTGACCATGCTGCAATTAAATATTTAATGAATAAACTTGATGTGAATGCCTGGATAATTAGGTGGTTACTTTTATTACAACATTTTGATCTAACTATTGTTGATAAGCCTCGCAAGGAAAATGTTGTTGCAGATTTTTTGTCCAGATTAACTTTGCCTGCAGGGGAGGAAGGAATGGTTGATGATTAGTTACCGAATGAACACTTATTCACCATTTCAGTTCTCTCTCCATGGTTTGTTGACATAGAAAACTATTTGGTGTCTTCATAGTTCCCATCAAATTTGTCCTCCAAAGAGAAAAGCAATATTGTAAGGAAGAGCGCCCCATTCACTTGGATTGGGGGTAACCTCTTCAAACTAGGCCTGGATCAAATTCTGAGGAGATGTGTCAGGGAGGAGGAAATCTTTGACATCCTTCTGACCTGTCATGATGGGCCTTGTGGAGGTCACTTTGCAGCCAAGAGGACAACATTCAAGGTGTTACAAGCTAGCTATTATTGGCCCACTCTTCATCAGGATGTTAGAAGGTATACTATTCAGTGTGATCAGTGCCAAAGGATGGGAAAGCCTACTCCAAGGGATGAAATGGCTCTACAACCTCAAGTGACTTTCGAGCCATTTGACAAGTGGGCATGGATTTCATTGGACCTATTGACCCTCCTTCCAAGAAAAATTAGTACATCAGTGTGTGCACTAACTATTTAACCAAGTGGACTGAAATCAAGGCAGCAACAGAGGAGAAGGTGGCTGAGTTCTTAAGGGAAAATGTATTTTACAAGTTTGGGTACCCTAGAGAACTGGTCACTGATCAAGGCAACCAGTTTACATCCAACATGATTGAAGACTTGTTAAGCCAGCACAAGATCAAGCATAGAACCTCCACTCCATATCACCCACAAGCTAATGGGCAAGTGGAGGTGACCAACAAAGCGCTGGAAGGCATTCTGACCAAAGTGTTTAGCAGCAGCAGAAAATATTGGGCAAATAGATTAGTTGAGAACACTTAGGCATACAATACCACCTGGAAGACCACCACTACATTCACACCCTATGAGTTGGTGTATGGGAAGAAAGCCATGTTGTCCATTTAATTTGAGTACAATACATTGAGGATGGCAGCCTAACTAGATTTAGATCTCAGCAGTGCACAAAAAGAGAAATTGCTCCAGCTAAATGGGTTAGATGAGTTCAGAATGCAGGCCCTCCTACACACAGAGGTGACTCAAATTCAGAGGAAGATTTGGCATGACAAGAACATCAAGGACAAGAAATTTCAAGAAGGTGATTGGGCTTTGTTATATGATTCCAGATATAAAGACTTTAAGGGAAAGTTAAGGACTAGATGGTTAGGGCCTTATGTCATAGAGAAATGTCATGATAATGGTTCAGTGCAGATTAGAACCATAGATGCAGAGGCTATTCCTTTACTTGTTAATGGGCACAGATTGAAGGTTTACAAGAAGCCATTGTCAAAGCAAGAGTTCATTGATGGTATCAACAAAATAGTGATGGTGGTGGAGCAAGTCTCAGCTCCTACCTCATCAAGTCAATGAGAGAGAAAAAAAGAAAAAAAAAATAAAGAAGAAATAAAAAAAATAAAAAAGAGAAAAATAAGGAGACTCGGATGAAAACCTCCATGAGGCACCTGAGTCCCACTGTTGGGTTGAAAACCTCTTGAGGCAACCCAATGGTGTCAAAAAAAAAAAAGAGAAATAAAAAGATCCCTGGGTGAAAACCTCTTTTTAGGTGCCGAGGGCAAGTAGTTAGGATGAAAACCTCTTGGAGGCAGACTAGTTACTTTCAAAAAGAAAAAGAAAAAAGAAAAAAATATAAAAGAAAACTTTGAAAATATTGTTTGCATGTAAGCAGGAGGAGGATCAAAGCAACAAGATAGAATCAAAAGGGACCTATCCAGCTCATGCTTTTATTTCTCCATTCATTTTCCTTCATCGTTCCCTCCATTTTTTCCACTCATTTACTTTAATTTGAAAGGATTCTGTGTTTCTACAAGAATCCCAGTAAACCTACAGGATTCCCTAAAAACCTACAGCATGATCCTATAGGAATTATAGTGGCTTGGGAATCCTAAAGGAAGTAACCCTAGAGCAAGGGAATGACCTACCCATATCAAAAGAAAAATATCTACTTCACCATCTTATCACCATACCTCTCTCCAACATGATCACCCCTGCATTCATCAAAAAAGTCAGTTTCAAAGTTTTTTTTTAATTACAGTTTTCAAAGAAAAATACAGAGAAAAGAGGATGAAGACAGAGAACAAGGTGACAACACCTGAAGGCTATTGTCCTCATTCACAAATCCCTATACCCCTTCTCTACCCATGCCAACCATCCTTAGGCTCCAGCAGTGGAAAATGATTAAAAATTTTGAGGGAGAAGCAGCTACAGGACATCATGTAGGAAATCCTGTAGCAACCTATCCCACAAAACAAAATCATAGGTTGCAGTCAAATTCAAGCATGGAGATTCAGAGGTAGAAGAAGCTCCTCCAGAGCCTAGCAGCAACATCGGGATCATCATCATCACCATCCAAGTACCTGCACATCAAAGAAAATCATCAGAGGACAATAAAAAAAAGGGAGAAAATCACATGTAGCGAACACAGCAAAGACTTCATTCTTCAACAAGCAACATCAAGGCATAATTACCACAGGTAATTATCTCGCTTCCACTCTCTCGTTAGCATAATATGATCAAACATGTAAAATTTGTGAAAGAGTTGTTTTATAAGCAAAAGGTGGCCAGTTAACTTGGCCACCTTCGCTTATTCAACGAGGAGAAGACAGTTATTCCTTACACACGTGGCAGCAGACAAGTCAAGGAAAAGAAGAGATGAGGTTGAAAGTAGTTAAGCTACGCATGCCCAAAGTGGGAGTTGATTACGAGGTGAGGAGAATGATAAGGTGGTAGTGGGACCAATGGTCCAAAAATGGATACTCGTACCTCGGCTTCCAGCACAACACCCCACTCAAATCACCCATATGAGGAAATAAACGTTGATCCCCATGCATAGAAGCATTCAAATTCTCAAGGATACACACTAGAAAAGTCACTCTCGCCATCAAGCAGTCTACAGGAAAGGCATAATTCGTTTTTTCCTGCGCAGGACCACCTACAGGATCCTACACGATACAGTCCAGCACCTACAGGATTGGCAGTGAGCAGGTTTAAAAGGGAAAAACAGGGGTTGACTTCATCAAGCCATGATAAGGAGGTAGGCTCTATATTTCCCCACATTTTTCCAAGTGAAAATATATATATATATATAAACAAAAACAAAAACAAACAAACAAACAAACCTTCTAGTTTGTTGGAAATGATTGCAACATAAGGGAATTGCATACACATAATTTTCATTTAAATTTCCTCATTCATTAAATTGTATATCAGACATATACACCCCTCCATCCATCAAAGAAAATGACAAGGGGATTTAATAAGAGGGAACCCATCAACACAGTGAGGATTCATCAGCACCCTCATGTGCTAGAGATATTCACAAGGCACAGTTGGATGGGTTTCTTTGAGAAATTGAGAGGGTATGATGATCAAGTAGCCAAGCAACATCAAGGCATAATTACCACAGGTAATTATCTCGCTTCCACTCTCTCGTTAGCATAATATGATCAAACATGTAAAATTTGTGAAAGAGTTGTTTTATAAGCAAAAGGTGGCCAGTTAACTTGGCCACCTTCGCTTATTCAACGAGGAGAAGACAGTTATTCCTTACACACGTGGCAGCAGACAAGTCAAGGAAAAGAAGAGATGAGGTTGAAAGTAGTTAAGCTACGCATGCCCAAAGTGGGAGTTGATTACGAGGTGAGGAGAATGATAAGGTGGTAGTGGGACCAATGGTCCAAAAATGGATACTCGTACCTCGACTTCCAGCACAACACCCCACTCAAATCACCCATATGAGGAAATAAACGTTGATCCCCATGCATAGAAGCATTCAAATTCTCAAGGATACACACTAGAAAAGTCACTCTCGCCATCAAGCAGTCTACAGGAAAGGCATAATTCGTTTTTTCCTGCGCAGGACCACCTACAGGATCCTACAGGATACAGTCCAGCACCTACAGGATTGGCAGTGAGCAGGTTTAAAAGGGAAAAACAGGGGTTGGCTTCATCAAGCAGTGATAAGGAGGTAGGCTCTATATTTCCCCACATTTTTCCAAGTGAAAATATATATATATATATAAACAAAAACAAAAACAAACAAACAAACAAACCTTCTAGTTTGTTGGAAATGATTGCAGCATAAGGGAATTGCATACACAGAATTTTCATTTAAATTTCCTCATTCATTAAATTTTGTATCAGACATATACACCCCTCCATCCATCAAAGAAAATGACAGGGGGATTTAATAAGAGGGAACCCATCAACACAGTGAGGATTCATCAGCACCCTCATGTGCTAGAGATATTCACAAGGCACAGTTGGATGGGTTTCTTTGAGAAATTGAGAGGGTATGATGATCAAGTAGCCAAGCAACATCAAGGCATAATTACCACAGGTAATTATCTCGCTTCCACTCTCTCGTTAGCATAATATGATCAAACATGTAAAATTTGTGAAAGAGTTGTTTTATAAGCAAAAGGTGGCCAGTTAACTTGGCCACCTTCGCTTATTCAACGAGGAGAAGACAGTTATTCCTTACACACGTGGCAGCAGACAAGTCAAGGAAAAGAAGAGATGAGATTGAAAGTAGTTAAGCTACGCATGCCCAAAGTGGGAGTTGATTACGAGGTGAGGAGAATGATAAGGTGGTAGTGGGACCAATGGTCCAAAAATGGATACTCGTACCTCGGCTTCCAGCACAACACCCCACTCAAATCACCCATATGAGGAAATAAACGTTGATCCCCATGCATAGAAGCATTCAAATTCTCAAGGATACACACTAGAAAAGTCACTCTCGCCATCAAGCAGTCTACAGGAAAGGCATAATTCGTTTTTTCCTGCGCAGGACCACCTACAGGATCCTACAGGATACAGTCCAGCACCTACAGGATTGGCAGTGAGCAGGTTTAAAAGGGAAAAACAGGGGTTGACTTCATCAAGCCATGATAAGGAGGTAGGCTCTATATTTCCCCACATTTTTCCAAGTGAAAATATATATATATATATAAACAAAAACAAAAACAAACAAACAAACAAACCTTCTAGTTTGTTGGAAATGATTGCAACATAAGGGAATTGCATACACATAATTTTCATTTAAATTTCCTCATTCATTAAATTTTATATCAGACATATACACCCCTCCATCCATCAAAGAAAATGACAAGGGGATTTAATAAGAGGGAACCCATCAACACAGTGAGGATTCATCAGCACCCTCATGTGCTAGAGATATTCACAAGGCACAGTTGGATGGGTTTCTTTGAGAAATTGAGAGGGTATGATGATCAAGTAGCCAAGCAACATCAAGGCATAATTACCACAGGTAATTATCTCGCTTCCACTCTCTCGTTAGCATAATATGATCAAACATGTAAAATTTGTGAAAGAGTTGTTTTATAAGCAAAAGGTGGCCAGTTAACTTGGCCACCTTCGCTTAGTCAACGAGGAGAAGACAGTTAGTCCTTACACACGTGGCAGCAGTCAAGTCAAGGAAAAGAAGAGATGAGGTCGAAAGTAGTTAAGCTACGGATGCCCAAAGTGGGAGTTGATTACGAGGTGAGGAGAATGATGATGTGGTAGTGGGACCAATGGTCCAAAAATGGATACTCGTACCTCGGCTTCCAGCACAACACCCCACTCAAATCACCCATATGAGGAAATAAACGTTGATCCCCATGCATAGAAGCATTCACATTCTCGAGGATACACACTAGCAAAGTCGCTCTCGGCCCTCAAGCAGTCTACAGGAAAGGCATAATTCATTTTTTCCTGCGCAGGACCACCTACAGGATACAGTCCAGCACCTACAGGATTAGCAGTGAGCAGGTTTAAAAGGGAAAAACAGGGGTTGACTTCATCAAGCCATGATAAGGAGGTAGGCTCTATATTTCCCCACATTTTTCCAAGTGAAATATATATATATATATAAACAAAAACAAAAACAAACAAACAAACAAACCTTCTAGTTTGTTGGAAATGATTGCAACATAAGGGAATTGCATACACATAATTTTCATTTAAATTTCCTCATTCATTAAATTTTGTATCAGACATATACACCCTCCATCCATCAGAGAAAATGACAAGGGGATTTAATAAGAGGGAACCCATCAACACAGTGAGGATTCATCAGCACCCTCATGTGCTAGAGATATTCACAAGGCACAGTTGGATGGGTTTCTTTGAGAAATTGAGAGGGTATGATGATCAAGTAGCCAAGCAACATCAAGGCATAATTACCACAGGTAATTATCTCGCTTCCACTCTCTCGTTAGCATAATATGATCAAACATGTAAAATTTGTGAAAGAGTTGTTTTATAAGCAAAAGGTGGCCAGTTAACTTGGCCACCTTCGCTTATTCAACGAGGAGAAGACAGTTATTCCTTACACACGTGGCAGCAGACAAGTCAAGGAAAAGAAGAGATGAGGTTGAAAGTAGTTAAGCTACGCATGCCCAAAGTGGGAGTTGATTACGAGGTGAGGAGAATGATAAGGTGGTAGTGGGACCAATGGTCCAAAAATGGATACTCGTACCTCGGCTTCCAGCACAACACCCCACTCAAATCACCCATATGAGGAAATAAACGTTGATCCCCATGCATAGAAGCATTCAAATTCTCAAGGATACACACTAGAAAAGTCACTCTCGCCATCAAGCAGTCTACAGGAAAGGCATAATTCGTTTTTTCCTGCACAGGACCACCTACAGGATCCTACAGGATACAGTCCAGCACCTACAGGATTGGCAGTGAGCAGGTTTAAAAGGGAAAAACAGGGGTTGACTTCATCAAGCCATGATAAGGAGGTAGGCTCTATATTTCCCCACATTTTTCCAAGTGAAAATATATATATATATATATATATATATAAACAAAAACAAAAACAAACAAACAAACAAACCTTCTAGTTTGTTGGAAATGATTGCAACATAAGGGAATTGCATACACATAATTTTCATTTAAATTTCCTCATTCATTAAATTTTATATCAGACATATACACCCCTCCATCCATCAAAGAAAATGACAAGGGGATTTAATAAGAGGGAACCCATCAACACAGTGAGGATTCATCAGCACCCTCATGTGCTAGAGATATTCACAAGGCACAGTTGGATCGGTTTCTTTGAGAAATTGAGAGGGTATGATGATCAAGTAGCCAAGCAACATCAAGGCATAATTACCACAGGTAATTATCTCGCTTCCACTCTCTCGTTAGCATAATATGATCAAACATGTAAAATTTGTGAAAGAGTTGTTTTATAAGCAAAAGGTGGCCAGTTAACTTGGCCACCTTCGCTTATTCAACGAGGAGAAGACAGTTATTCCTTACACACGTGGCAGCAGACAAGTCAAGGAAAAGAAGAGATGAGGTTGAAAGTAGTTAAGCTACGCATGCCCAAAGTGGGAGTTGATTACGAGGTGAGGAGAATGATAAGGTGGTAGTGGGACCAATGGTCCAAAAATGGATACTCGTACCTCGGCTTCCGGCACAACACCCCACTCAAATCACCCATATGAGGAAATAAACGTTGATCCCCATGCATAGAAGCATTCACATTCTCAAGGATACACACTAGAAAAGTCACTCTCGGCCCTCAAGCAGTCTACAGGAAAGGCATAATTCGTTTTTTCCTGCGTAGGACCACCTACAGGATCCTACAGGATACAGTCCAGCACCTACAGGATTGGCAGTGAGCAGGTTTAAAAGGGAAAAACAGGGGTTGGCTTCATCAAGCCATGATAAGGAGGTAGGCTCTATATTTCCCCACATTTTTCCAAGTGAAAATATATATATATATATAAACAAAAACAAAAACAAACAAACAAACAAACCTTCTAGTTTGTTGGAAATGATTGCAACATAAGGGAATTGCATACACATAATTTTCATTTAAATTTCCTCATTCATTAAATTTTGTATCAGACATATACACCCCTCCATCCATCAAAGAAAATGACAAGGGGATTTAATAAGAGGGAACCCATCAACACAGTGAGGATTCATCAGCACCCTCATGTGCTAGAGATATTCACAAGGCACAGTTGGATGGGTTTCTTTGAGAAATTGAGAGGGTATGATGATCAAGTAGCCAAGCAACATCAAGGCATAATTACCACAGGTAAGTATCTCGCTTCCACTCTCTCGTTAGCATAATATGATCAAACATGTAAAATTTGTGAAAGAGTTGTTTTATAAGCAAAAGGTGGCCAGTTAACTTGGCCACCTTCGCTTAGTCAACGAGGAGAAGACAGTTAGTCCTTACACACGTGGCAGCAGTCAAGTCAAGGAAAAGAAGAGATGAGGTTGAAAGTAGTTAAGCTACGGATGCCCGAAGTGGGAGTTGATTACGAAGTGAGGAGAATGATGATGTGGTAGTGGGACCAACGGTCCAAAAATGGATACTCATACCTCGGCTGCCAGCACAACACCCCACTCAAATCACCCATATGAGGAAATAAATGTTGATCCCCATGCATAGAAGCATTCACATTCTCGAGGCTACACACTAGAAAAGTCGCTCTCGACCCTCAAGCAGTCTACAGGAAAGGCAGAATTCGTTTTTTCCTGCGCAGGACCACCTACAGGATACAGTCCAACACCTAAAGGATTGGAAGTGAGCAGGTTTAAAAGGGAAAAATAGGGGTTGGCTTCATCAAGCCATGATAAGGAGGTAGGCTCTGTATTTCCCCACATTTTTCCAAGTGAAAATATATATATATATATATATATATATATATATATAAACAAAAACAAACAAACAAACAAACCTTCTAGTTTGTTGGAAATGATTGCAGCATAAGGGAATTGCATACACAGGATTTTCATTTAAATTTCCTCATTCATTAAATTTTATATCAGACATATACACCCCTCCATCCATCAAAGAAAATGACAAGGGGATTTAATAAGAGGGAACCCATCAACACAGTGAGGATTCATCAGCACCCTCATGTGCTAGAGATATTCACAAGGCACAGTTGGATGGGTTTCTTTGAGAAATTGAGAGGGTATGATGATCAAGTAGCCAGATATTTTGCTCTCTTCCTCATTCCAATGACCAGAACCCATGCCACTGCTGTGGTTAAAGGAATCTCCACAGATCTCACCCCTAAAATCATGGGCATAATTACCACACTTCCCTTAGGAGTGCCTTGGAGAAAGGAGGATAAGGGAAATTGCCAAACTGCAAAGAAGAAATTCTTTTTAGAAGGAGAGGAGGCCATGGAAGACAAAAATGGATTGAGAAGAGCAAGCCTACCCTATCCTTGGAATGAAATTATCTACCACCTTATAAAGTATATCTCATGTGAAGGTAGGTACAGTGTGGTATATGGATACCATTTTAGGCTTCTCCAAGAATTGAGGTTTGGAGCAGACACATCTCCTCAAAATAGACTCAGAATACCCTACTTCCTTCTTCAATTAGTGATATATATGAGCATGAAGGTGCAGGAAGGAAACCATAAAAAACTAGCCCATCACGGGTTAATTAGACTTATCATAGAAGATGCCCTTCAAACCCTTATAATCCCTATCACATGGGAAACTTTTAGAGACATGTAGACAGAGTTAGATATAAAAGCCCTTGAATATGACAAGAGCCCCAATTAAAAATTCCAGTGAAAGGGATGAATAAGAAACTAAAAAGGAGGAAGAAGAAATAGAGAGGGATGAAGAGGAAATAGATGAGGAAGAAGATGAAGAAAAAGAGAAGGAAAGTGATGAAGAGACAGAAGAAGATGCAAAGGAGGAAACTGATGAACAAAGTGAGGAACTAGACGGATAAGAAGAGGAGAAATACAAAGATGAGAGGTGGAATGGAAAAGAGGACGAAAAATACAAGGAGGAATCACCCAGGGTATCTCCAGAACCCACTGATGAAGAGGCAGTAGTTTCCCTCATTGCCCTTAGTACCCCTATCAAACAAAAAGGAAAAGATAGAGATAAACTCCATTGTACTTTAGGACAAGAAAAGGTACAAGAATAAGGCAGGGAAAACCTCAAACTCCCACCAAGGTTCCTATTGTTATTGAAGACTCACCCAAACAACAGGAGAAGATGGCTTCTCTTATGAAAACTCAAGGAGAGGGATCATCGGGACAAGCCTCTCCCAAGTCTCCTATCACTTATGTTAGAAGGCCTATGACTAGATCTACCTAATCCAAAGGAAAAGGCATCCTATAGGATACACAGAAGGACCTACAGGAAGCAAAGGCAATCCTACAGGAAACTCTGATAAACCTACAGGAAACTCAAAAATTTGATAAAGAAGGGAGTATGAAGCAAGAAACAAAGAAGGAGGATCCAGAGCTAAGGGAACCTAGTCCTCAACCTAACCTTGACTCCTACTACAAATTTATTGAAGGGGTTAGGGTCATTCCACAGAAATTTTCCATCCCATTATTCTTTGAGCTTGATAAAGAAAGGGCAAGAACACATATATGGATGGAGATTGTTAAATCCAAAGGAGTGGAGGACATAGGTCACATAGAGGAAAAAGTTAAAGAGATGGGCAGAGAACTGAGTAGCCTAAGGGACATAGAGGCAATGATGAAAGCTCATTTGGAGGAAGAAAATGCATGGTTAAGGGGACAACTAAAAGAAAGAGGGAATCAATTGGAATCCATGGCCAGTCTATCCTTAGAGGCAATCTAGTGTAGGATGCCAGCTAAGTCCTATGCATTATACCTTAAGGAACAGTGGTTGCAATTCCAAATCAAGACCCTAGCACAGAGAGGCACTATGTCATTCTAGGATTATAGGCAATTCATTGAACTTTGTGATAAAAGCACATTATAGGATAGGGCTAAACTGTGTGAGTTCTACCTACATAATTCATCCTTGATAGATATGAATGTATGGGACCCTAATGTAAAACTAGGGGACTTAAATTTGATGGCTTTGGTATCATGGATGAACCATGAGGAAGAAAGGGCTGTAGAAATAAAGAAAATAATGGCAAGGAAAGAAACAGAACCTCTCATGATAAGAGTTGAGCAGTCAAATCCAATGGTTGTCATCAGCACACATAACTTGATTGCGTACCTTGCTACCCAAGACCAAGAAATTACACACTTTGAGGATATGTTCACGTTGTTAGGAGATGACAGCATGCAAGCTTGCCAAAGGAGATGGAATACTTTTCCCTACAGTTTGAAAATCAGAGAGTACCATTCTCCTCAAAGAATGAGAGAAGCACTGAATAGGACACCCATGTACAAGCAAGCTCTCCAAAGACTCAAAGTCAATTGGATTGGCTTGAGACTCAGTCCACCACTACTCTTAGGAATGTTGGAAGGAAGGAAGGAAGAGGAAGAAAGAAAGCAGTGGGAGGAGATAGAAAGGAAGGTAGGATTCTATGCACAGGAAGAGGAAACTACAGTAGAAACATGGGATGTACGGGAGGCCACTAGAGCCATGAAAGACATGGATATGGATTGAATTGCTCAGACGATGAGCAACACTTTTAGTAGGGGGTGATGATGAGCCTCATCATTAGGTAACTATATGGATCTTAATCCACCTCCTAGCTTAGTCAAAACAACTCTTCTCACATTTTATTACATATTTTGATTGTATTTTGTTTAATGAGATGAGTCAAAGTGAGATGTTATGCCTAGTGGACTAATGTGCATTGATTGCAGGTTTGTGAGAGAAAATCATGGAATTTTGGCTAATTATGGGCTGAAACTCAAATGGGACAAGGAGGAGAAATTGTAGGACGAATATCCTCCTCATTGATTCCTCCCTCATTCGAATATTCCTCCATCAATCACACTAGCTTGGAGTACAAGCAGTCAAGTCATGGAGATCAAAAGGCAGCCAAGCAAGTGACAGGTAAAGAGCTAGTTTATCTCGAGTTTGGGAGTTGAGCTTCCCTAGATTTAAGAAATTCGTTGGAGACTTCAGTTGTATAAATAAAGAGGCCTAGAGTCTCATTAGGATTCAAATTTTTGATGTAAAAACACTAGTCATTTTCAAGTTCAAGACTTGTGGAAGACATTGTTATGTAATTTTCCATTTTGATAATGAGAATGAGAAATTCCTTGATCCAACACTGAGTTGACTCAAAGGGTTGAATTTATTGGGTTAGGGCCCAAACCTAACAGTAAAGGCTCCTCTTCTTGCATTTGTATGCTTAGATTGATTTCATAGATTAATGGTTGAATTTTATTTAGAATTATTTCATTGCAAGTAGTGTAGATTTGATCAGTTTGCTTATTAGTTTGCTTCCATTTGTGCTTTACTTCAGTAGTAGCTTAGAAGAGATAAAGGAACATAAAAAATCTATCAGTAGGTGGTTTTGGCCTCACTCCTTCCTTCAGGGATCATGGTTTGAGGAAATAACTCCTATGTAGCCCCAAAAAGACAGAATTCTACTTTCTCATGGAATTAGGGTTTTCTATACTTAGTCCAGCATTTGATCAGTTTGCAAGAGTAGGATTTAGTTATCATTTCTTTTATCTTCAATCTTACATTATATCTCATCAATGTTCCATCTTATTCTACAAGTTTTCCTCATGCATGAAGTAGGCAACTAGCTCATGAAATTCTGTTTTCCTTAGATAATTGAAATTCTTCTTGTTTGCATGATTTTTGGGTAAATGTCCATGTATGATGTAGTGCAGGTGTTTTAGAAGTACAGATATATTTCATAGTCAACACCCTCATCACAACTTCATCCATCCATGATCATTCCTTGCTTTCACTAAAACCCTCACCAATTTCATCCTTTCACAAGGAAACTTCTCCAAGCTTGTTGAGCAAATCCAGCCATCTCCCAACTTTGGTTTTGAGTTCTGAAGTGGTCGTAGGTACTCCCTTGCCTCATTCCATCTAGCAACCACCTTCACTAAGCCTTCCATCACCTTCAACACCCATAATTTTTCTCTCGGTTGTATCCTATAGAAATACAGGGGATCTTGTAGGTTTTCAGGACATCCTGTAGAACACATTAGGATATCCTGTAGGTTGACCTGTAGTGGCCTGTTTTGAGGCAGAATTGAGGAAAAATCCTCTAGGAAGCTAGCAAAGGGTCCCTACTTGTCTCCCAAGCCTTCTAACCATTCACCATCATCCCTAAGCCACCTACCACATCACCAAAAGAGATTAGCTTTCACACTCTCACATAAGAAAAAGACAAAAAGAAAAACATATTTATTTTATTCATTTACATGCATAGCAGTAGAAGGTTTGATGGTTTGAATCTGCATGCTTAGGATAGTAGGATTGCATACATGTTAACTTAGCATTCTTTTGAAGCAAAGCCTCTTAGCAGTTAGTTAGAAAATGGTGTGTTTTAGCATTTGATTTCAGTCTTTTTCCTTACTGTAGTAGACAAGCTTTCTTTTAGAGTAGATTTCTCTTTCCCTCATTGGTAATCAAGCTTCTTTTGAATCCATAGAAGTCTGGTTTGAAAAACCTTAGTGGTCTATCACCAGCTTAGCAGTGAAAAAGAGCAGACCCATCACATTTACTTGTGTATACAGCACTGTCACCTCCAAGTTTGTACGAACCTCGGGTTGATAAAGTAAAGTTGGTAGCCCCAGGAGTTTCAACATTCTTGCTGCAATATTGGTGCTCATCACTTTTTGGCGTCGTTGTCAGGGAGGTGTCTGAGTAATATGTGATTACTTCTTTCTTTCTTCCATTTCTTGTCTTTGATATTATGTTATTAGCTTCATTTCTGCAAAAGTAATTTAGATGGTTTTCTTTTCCAATCTACATTCTTTACTTTCCTTTCCATTATGCAAGTAAGATTTCATTTAAGCAGTTAGTTTTCATTCAGTCTGCAATTATTTCAAAGCTTGAAAAAAAAACACACAAAACAAAACAAAAAAACTTCTTTCATGCCTCGTAAGAATAGGGATAACTTAGGGAAATTTTTGCCAAATACCCCGACCGCTTCAAACAGCCAACCTTCCCTCTTCTTCGATGGCTATGAATTGAAGGAACCCTTAGGTGAAGAACCAAATATATTTGAAGGACCTACAGCAGGAGAAGAAGAAGAAGAAGAACCTATTCCAACTGACCCAATGGTTGAAAATAGAAATGACAGAGGAAATAGAGAAAGAGTTGAGGGTGCCCTTCCCATCAGAGAAACTAATGGGGATACCAAGATGAAGAATATAAGCCCCTCTGCTCTTCCTCGTTTCCATGGCCTAACCTCAAAAGATCCACACACTTTCTTGTTTAAGTTTGTTGTTATATGCAGAACCTAGGATTACACCAATGATGAGTAGAAGTCAACTTTGACTTTATCCCCCACTAATGACCCAGTCAACTTTAACTTTATCCCTAAGTCATTTTTACCTAACATGCCCCCCTTAAACTTGACGTGGGGTTCCTTAAATAAATCTAGCCAACCTTGCTAAGTGAGCCAGCCTAACCCCACTCACTTTTGCCCTTACCCCCCTCAAAATTTATACTGGGGTAATGTGTTAATATGACATCATCACCTAGGTCTAACCCAAACTTTACCAATGATTACGTAGGGGTACACCTGCCTTACCAGGTCTTAGTATGCCAATTTACATGTAATTTAAAATTTTGACTCCATTATAACTCATATTTTTTTTGCTCCAACGTTTATGCTACCATCCTCTCGCCTTGACATGCTCTAAGCTTCATGCTCTCCTCTCCAAATATGACTCCCATGGCTGCATCTCACCAATGAAACCACCACTTCATTGTAACATAACACTTTATGAGCATCATTGACATACATTTCCATGGCATATACTTTTATATAACCAAAAACATGTGAGGTTACTCTCCTTGTTGACCTACACACCATTGCTTCTAGCATGTGCCTCCATATATTCTCATTCATGTTCACTGTCCAGAATCCATGCTTATTACATTTTGTATGTAGTTCCACTTGTATTGGATCCTCCATCAAATCCTTGCCACTATACATCGAACATGGGGAAGCCATGATCTGTAGCGTTGGCACCCACTATCATTATCTAGGGAGCAATATTAATAATAATCATCTCATCTCCTAGGCCATTTTTTTGGCTGATGCAGACACAAAACACTCAAAATCAAAGCAACCTAACGTCCAACAGACCATTGATGCCTCCGCCAGCATGCCAAGCCATTATAAATGCATACATGAGCACTCATGATCAAATCAGCCTGATGTCCAACAGACCATTGACACCTCCACTAGCACATCTAGCCACTCCTTCATCATGGTCCCCAACACCTCTAAACCAACACAGCAACCCATTAAACATAGAATTTCTCCCTCTAAGCCATTATAAATGCAAACATGAGCACTCGGGATCAAATCAACCTGATGTCCAACAGACCACTGACACCTCCACCAGCGCATCTAGCCACTCCTTCATCATGGTCCCCAACACCTCTAACCCAACACAACAACCCATTGAACATAGAATTTCTCCCAACTACAGATCAGATTCTTCCATCAACTCACCATTGGCATACTGATCCCACACCCATTCTACCGATCACATGCAACTTCCAAGACTAGAATGACAACAAGTCTAATTTGGGAGTGTTTCTAAGATAAGAACACCTTAAATGAAAACTTTCAGTGGAATAATGATTACAACTTAGAGCTTTAACATTTAAACCGACTTCCACATGGGATTTTCTCAAGAATCCTATCCGCTTGATCAATAATAGCAGCAAATGTCAAATTGATGTTTACACTACACTCATCAATAACATTCACGTTAGAGACAAGCACTCCATCATCCAGCATGTTGTGTCCCCGACCTCTTCGTTGGTTCAGCTTGTTAGCTCTGCTATAGCTATGGTCCTTTGAAGACCAACTATAAGCTTGGTCAGGTTGACTATGCCCAAAAGAAAGTCCATAATGAGCATCCTCATTCTTTTCCTTCACCCCACTCACTCTCTTTCACCCCCGTTGCCTGCGTTTCTCCCTTAGTACCCAGCTTAACCCCTGTTTCTCCAAGCCCCTTAGCACCGCATCCACATGACCTCACACCTCTACAACCCCTCATCGCCTTTTATTTATGGTCGTCGATCACCGCATCCCGATCCAACGGTTCCCCATCACATCCAATGAAAAACTAGCTCGATTGATCCCCTACCATCAATCACCCCCCATCACAATCGGATGATGTCTACTCTCCCTGCGACCACAAAGTGTTGGGGCATTAATGCGCGATGGAAGGGTGGTTTTCCCGCTCCTCTGTCACCACGCGTCACGCGCCGAGTGGGATCGCTCTTCATTGTACCTTTACCGCCAAACGATCAACGGTGGTGCGGGCAATACCACTTACCACCCATCCTCTGTCCCCGCCCGTTAACTCCCGCGCGTCTCCCCCGTCCGATAGTCGTTGGATCTGTCCGCTTGAGATCCAACAGCCTGCACTCACTCCACTTCCATATCTCCTGATACCCTCAACCAAGTAATCCCCACCATCTATCCCCTTAATCCGATGGCCAGTCTGGCTCTTCCATCCGGCTCGTACATTCGCCATGCAGTCCACTTGCCCTGACCATTCCGTGCACCCGAAGGACGAAGACAACCGCCTACTAGTACCCGGTGCATTTCCTCCTCAACAACCACATTCAACAGACAGTATGGCCGAGAAGGGAAAGTACAGAGCTCGAGTAGATAAATGCATTTAACAGTTATGGGACTTCATCCCATACGATACTCCAGCCACCTGAGAGGACAGCAGAGCATCCGAGAAGATCAAATTTATCCACTACAGCAAGTAATCACACTCAGACTCCCTCAGGTAGTTAAAGCGGTTGGTGGTCAATTATGACCCCTCCATACTTAGAATGGTTGAGTGCCTTTGTAATGAAACTCTATATATACCCAGAAACAAGATGGAATCAGGGTTGATGGTTGATGTTTTGATGTAAGTTTCAACTTCTGGAGATTGTGACTATTTTGATACTTGCAACGTCTCGTCTTCATTTTCAGCTAATACAAGATTCTTTTGCTTTTGATTGGTCACTTTCCACTCTTCTTCTGTTCCAATTTGTGCCTGATATGCTGCATTTCTGAACTATTGATGTTTAGCATTAGAGTAGCTGTCATCCTACCTCTGTGTTAAGATCTTGTATGTATCAGTGAATGAGTTATTCAGGTTTCTTTTCACCTAATGCCAGAGAGCTGTCATCCTGTCTGTGTGTCGGAGAATTAGATTTACAAGCTTCTTTGCTGGTTGCAGCCGGCCATCACATGGTCTTGTGCATCTGCTGGTGTGGTCAGTGTTCTCCATATTCACACAATCCTTAAATTGTGAGTAATTGGTGGTCTAAAGCCTTGTAGTCTGGGGGTGTTCACGCATATCTGGAGTTAAGCATAGTAGAAGTGGTTATTTGGCTTGAACAAGCATCATTCCTTCCATTCATCCATTTGCAACAATAAGTTGAATTTGTAATGTTCCCGAGCATCTCCGAGCTACAACCTAGGAGAGTTTCTTAGGGTGATAACATTAATTGGCGCCATTGTCGGGGAGAGGAGATTGAAGCTCAGCTTCCCTGGGAGAACGACACGGTTCCAACTTTGATGATAGACAAAGTCTAGACACATTTCTGGTTGTAATCATCTATTTGGTGACTCTACTGGACGATCAACCTAGTGGCGACTCCACGTTACAGTTCTGGCTCAGTGTGTGAGGCACACCCGGAGAAATCCTCAGAAATCACCAGCTGACCCAGTGCCTGACCCTGAGAAGATTTCCAAACAAAGGAAAACATCACAGAAAGGAGCATCAGGATCAGGTAAGCCTAATAAATATTATGTATCTATACAAGAGAAGATTATAGCTAAGAATATACAGTTTGAAGATATAGAACCTAACATTATTAGTGAAGAAATACCTTCAGAGATTCATAAAGCTCCTTGTTCATTTAGTTCCCCTTTGGATCTCAGTCCAAAGAAAGTCTCCATACAGTCCATCATATTCCTTTGTCTTTGTCATCCATTTCACTGCCCCCTACTATTCAAAGCCAGTATCCTCCCACCCATCCCAGTCATGTTAGGCCAACAGGCACCCACGAAGATGGAAAGAATCATAGCTGCTAGGTACAGACCCCTAGTCTTCCCTGTTCCTTTGAATGCCATGCCTGCAGGAGAATATCAGAAATATATGCCTAAGTTCACTGGTACAGAGGAAGTAACAGCTGAAGAACACCTTGAATCTTTTTATAGTTATGCTGATAACCTAGATATCAGTGAAGATGATGTGTGGATGACAGTGTTTGTCCAGAGCCTTGATGGTGAGGCTAGAAAGTGGTTCAGAGAATTGCCCCATAGGTCCATAGCAGACATTGAAGCATTGGATGATGCATTTCTAAAGCAACGGGGGGATAAAAAAGACCTGCTTTATTACCATATAGAGTTTGGAAACCTAAAGAGGGAGAATGGGGAATCATTTCCTGATTTTAATAAAAGATTTAACTGTATGTATAGTAAGATACTAGCTGAAGTAAATCCTACCCCCACCTCTGCCAAACTCACTTATGCCAATGCTTTTGACTCTGATTTCTGCCTGCCTTTGAGAGAAAGAAGATGTGCCACTCTGGCTGAAATGCAGGATGCAGCCCTAGAGGTAGAATCTAATATCACGGCTGCAGAAAAGCTCAAAAGTCATGTTGACAGAAGGAGGCAAAGAGGTGAGGCTTCTTCTTCCTCTGCTTCATCTTCGGAACCTAAACTAGACAAAATGACTAAAATGATAGAGTCATTGGCTGCTGAGATATCTAAGCTTAAGGTTTAGCAGAGCTCTGGGAAGACAAGGCTTCTAAACACATTTGCTCCAAGAAACCCAAATCCATTCAGAAGAGCAAATGAGTAGTTGCAGATCATTCAGAAGGGTAAAGAGACAAATGAAGAACAAAGGGTTAAAGTTCCTTTCCAAAACGTAGTCATGGAGGGGGAGCAGTTTGAAGATGAGGATGAAATTAATTGTAGGGAAAACAAAGACAATGTTTCTTTCTTGACATTAGCTACCTATGAAGAATCATTACTCCAAGACCAAACCAGTCAAGAGTGGGACAGAGAGGTTGTTCTACAGACTGGTGAATAGAAAAGATATAATCTGAGGTCAAAAGCAAAAAATGTCAAGAAGAACCCTGCCCAAAGAGCTGTTGTCCAAACAGAGCAACAGAACATCAAACAGAAGAAGCTAGCAGCTGATCTAGTCATCCTCAAAGCACCAGCCCAGGAGGTAAGAGGTCCTAATAAGTCTCCTTCCCCTTTCAGCTTTGAGTCAAAAGTCCAGAAGTTAAAAATATATGTACCTCTGACAGAACTAGTAAAGTGTGAAGTTTTTAGAAAGCCTATCCTTGATGCTCTTGAGCTGAAAGCCTCACAAACCCCCACTGACTCCGTCAATTTGCAAGACGATAAGCCTGCAGTTGTGCTTAGCCCAATGATTGAACCTGCTGATAATTCTCCAACATTTTATGTCTCCTTGACCATTCATGACAAAACCCTCCATAACTGCCTGCTAGACACAGGGGCCAGCCACAATTTGATGCCTAAAGCTGTCATGGAAGAGTTAGGCCTTGATATCACTAGACCATATCATGACTTATTCTCATTTGATTCAAGAAAGGTAAAATGCCTAGGATTAATCAAAGACCTGGCCATTACCCTAACTCAGTTGCCCATGAAGAGCATGATTATGGATATTGTGGTAGCAAATGTCCCTCCCAAGTTTGGCATGCTGTTGTCCAGAGGGTGGATCAAGAGACTAGGTGGGACACTACAGAATGATTTATCCTATGCCACTATCCCAGTCTTTGGAGGGGAAAGCAGGAGATTGTACAAAGAAGCACAGCTGGCCTACATCATTAGTGATGAGAAGAATCCTTCTAATCATCCCATTTATGCTGTGGACACCAATTTTGGAGCATGTATCCTCCAAATTGAAGAATCCCAGAAGGCCTCAATGTAGATCAAGAAACCAGTGAAGTAGGTCGAGGGAGAGCAAGGAAGTCAGGTTTGGGAAATTCTTTTTGATGGAGCATGTTCAAGGGAGGCTGCAGGAGTAGGGGTGGTGCTAATATCTCCAAAAAAAGAAAGCACACATCTGTCTTTTAAGATGGCTTTTCAAGTCACGAACAATATATCAAAGTATGAGACTCTGATATTGGGTCTCAATGCAGCTAAAGACAGAGGAATCAGGAACATAAAGGTGTTTGTAGATGCTAATCTTATCATTCAGCAAGTGAATAAAACATTCCAGGCAAAGCACCCAAGGCTAAAGCATACAGAGATGAGGTGTGGAGACTCAAAGATTCTTTTGATAATTTTTGTATCTCATATATCCCTAGAGTAAAAAATCAACTTTCCAATTCCCTTGCTGTGTCTGCTAGCATTTTTATTCCTCCCATGCCTCCCAGACTAGTTTATGAAGTTCAGATGAAATATAGACCATCCTTGCCTGATAATGTCCAGCATTGGAAAGTTTTTGAAGATGATGATGAGGTAAATAGATTTCTTCAAGTCATTGATGAATTCTCTGAAACGCAAATTGATCAAGAGAATGAAGCCTTGGAAGAAAATCCCCAATCCTAGCTTAGAAACAAAATTGGTAAAGATAGCATTATCCAACTGCCCAGCAATCATATACCTAAGGGTCTGGTTCCATTAGAAAAGTTGCTTGACCAAAATCATGTGCCTTATAAGGCTGCACAAAAAGAAGACCAATCTGCAGTCTGTAAGCATAATATAGGGAGTCCAGGACAACCAAGATATATAAATCTATCCACCCATTTGTCTGCTGCCTAGAGTTCTGAGCACTACAGTTTAATGAAACAATTTGCTGATGTCTTCACCTGGGAATATAGTGACCTGAAAACATATGACAAAAATATCATCCAGCATAAAATTCCCTTAGAAAAGGACACCATCCCTTTCAAGCAGAAGCTGAGACCAATAAATCCTTTACTCCTTCCTCTAATTGAAAAAGAAATTAAGAAATTACTAGCTTCCAAAATCATAGTCCCTCTTAGGTATTCCAAATGGGTAGCCAATTTGGTAGTGGTGAGGAAGAAAAGTGGAGAAATCAGGCTTTGCGTTGATTTTAGAAACTTAAAAAAATGCTCTAAGAAAGACAATTATCCTCTACCTAAGATGGAGCATTTACTGCAGAAAGTATCAGGAGCCAAAGTGATGTCTTTCCTGGATGTATTTTTGGGGTATAATCAGGTTGTTGTACATCTAGATGACCAAGAAAAGACTGCATTCACCACTCCTTGGGGCACTTTTATGTATTCCAAGATGCCTTTTGGGTTGATGAATGTTGAAGCCACATTTCAGAGAGCCATGGATATAGCATTTGTGGGAGAGAAGGAAAAATTTTTCCTTGTCTACCTTGATGATATAACAGTGTATTCCAGCAACCATCAAGACCATTTACAGCATTGGAAGAAAGTGTTCCTGAAGTGCAGAAGGTTTGGGATTTCAATCAATCCTAAAAATTCACAGTTTGCTTTAGAAGAGGGCAAGCTGTTAGGACATGTTGTTTCTGCTGCAGGTGTCAAAATTGACCTAAAAAGAGTAAGAGCAATATAGACTTTGTCTGTCCCAAGATCAAAGAAGGATATCCAGTCCTTTCTGGGCAAGATTAATTTTGTAAGGAGGTTTGTCCCAAATTTTGCAGAGCTTGTGAAACACATCACCTCCATGTTGAAAAAGGGGTCGGAGATCAAATGGACTGATGCAGCAAGAAGATACTCTGAGTCCATTAAGAAAGCTATTATGGAAGCTCCCACTTTAAGAAATCCAGATTACAGCAAGGAGTTCCATATATTTTCATTTTCCTATGATGACACCCTTGCAACAGTTTTACTGCAAGCAGATGAAGAAGGTTCAGAGAATCCAGTGGAATTTTTCAGCAAAGCATTAAGTGATGTTGAGCTAAAGTATGATATCATTGAGAAATAGGCGTATGCTCTTATCAAGTATTTGAAAGCTTTCAGAATTTACATTTTGCATTCCAAGATAATTGCATATGTACCGTCTGCTTCAATAAAAGATGTCCTAACACAGCCTCATGTTGATGGAAGAAGGGCTAAATGGATTGCAAAACTGATTGAATTTAACATAGAATTGAAGCCCACTAAGCTTGTCAAAGGTTAGGGCCTTGCCAAAATGATGGCAGAAGAAAATTGCAGAACGCTGGACATAAATCTCATGAGCACGATTTCATAGAATGGTCAGACAGAAGAAGAAACAGCTGAACCAGGGAAAAATTAGTCATTGGCAGAAAATTTAGCTTCTTGTGATTGGTACTTTGCAATAGCTCAATTTTTGTTGAAGCTATAAATTCCTCCAGGCCTTAGTTCAAGCCAAGCCAAAACTATTAAGCTCAGGGCAGCTAAATATTACATTCACAAAAATCTGCTCTACTGGAGGGACCCCTCTGGAATTCTCTTGAGGTGTCTGGACAAAGAATAATCCATTGAAGTCATGCAGAAGTTTCATTCCAACATATGTGGAGGACATCATTATTGGAAAACCACAGCCCACAAAATCCTCAGAGCTGGGTACTATTGGCCCACCTTGTTTGCTGATGTGTTTTCATTTGTTAAATCATGTGACAAGTGCCAAATTTTTGAATGGAAGCAGCAATTGAAGTCCCTGCCCTTAAAACCTATACATGCTAGTGGCCCTTTCCAGCAGTGGGGCTTGGATTTCATTAGAGAAATCAATCCACATTCCAGTGGCCAGCACAGATGGATCTTAGTTTTCACTGATTATTTCACTAAATGGAATGAAGCAATCCCTACCAGAAAGGTTGATCACCATGTGGTCATGAGGTTCTTAACTGAGAATATCTTCACTAGATTTGGTTGTCCACATAAACTAGTCACAGATAATGCAGCAGCCTTCAGGGAAAAAGAATTGGTGGACATGTGTGACTCAATGGGCATTAAGCTAGTTCATTCCACCTCATATTACCCTCAAGGAAATGGTCTAGTAGAATCTTACAACAAGAGCCTGATAAGGATAATGAAGAAGTTGTTGGAAGACAACAAGAAGAATTGGGATTCTAAGCTCAAGTATGCACTATGGGTTGAAAGAGTAACCACCAAGAAATCCACAGGGAATTCTCCATTCAAGTTGGTATATGGCACTGAGGTTGTATTCCCAATCCAGTTAACTCTCCATGTGGCAAATCTCCTACAAGAAAAGAAGAATGAGGAGGAAGACATGGAAAAAAGGATCACTGATTTAGTGGAGGTACATCAAATCATATAACAGCTGGTTGAAAGGTTCCTGGCACAGCAGAAGAAGATCAAAGAAGCTTTTGACAGGAGGACAAAAACAGATAATTTTCAGATAGGAGATTTGGTTCTTAAGTGGGATGCACTGAAAGAAAAGAAAGGCAACCATGGGAAGTTTGATGCTTTATGGACAGGGCCTTTTATCATTTCTCATATCCAAGGGAACAATACTTTCATGCTACAGAGTATGGGAGGGGAGACAGTTTTTGATGGCCCAGTTAATGGGCATTTTCTAAAAGTTTATGTTCTTTAAGGTTTTCGGGCCTTAAGGTTGTAAATATGTTATTTCATCAGTTTTAGTGTAGACTCAGTTAGACTCCATGCCCAATGGAACATTAGGAAATTTTGCTAATATTGGTTTTCATAGGAAAGGCAATGATCTGCAGTTCTTGAGACCTCACAGGGAGGATCTCATCCCCAGAAGGAGCCAGTGTTAGCTCTGCTATAGCTATGGTCCTTTGAAGGCTAATTATAAGCTTGGTCAGGTTGACTATGCCCAAAAGAAAGTCCACAACGAGCATCCTCATTATTTTCCTTCACCCCACTCACTCTCTTTCACCCCTGATGCCTCTGTTTCTCCCTTAGTACCTAGTGTAACCCCTATTTCTCCAAGCCCCATAGCACCACAATCACATGACCTCACACCTCTACAACCCCTCTTCGCCTTTTATTTATGGTCGTCGATCGCCGCATCCCGATCCAATGGTTCCCCATCACATCTGATGAAAAACTAGCTCGATTGATCCCCTACTGTCCGATCACCCCCCATCATGATCAGACGGCGTCCACTCTCCCCATGACCACAAAGTGTTGGGGCGTTAACGCAGGATGGAAGGATGGTTTTCCCACTCCTCCGCCACCACGCATCACGCGCCGAGTGGGATCGCTCTCCATTGTACCTTTACCGCCAAACGATCAACGGTGGTGCAGGCAATACCACTTGCCGCTCGTCCTCTATCCCCGCCTGTTAACTCCTGCACGTCTCCCCCATCCGATAGCCGTTGGATCTATTCACTCGAGATCCAATGACCCGCACTCACTTCGCTTCCATATCTCCCAATACCTTCAACCAAGTAATCCCCACCATCTATCCCCTTAATCTGATGGCCAGTCTAGCTCTTCCATCTAGCTCATACCTTCGCCATGCAATCCACTTGCCCTGACCATTCCATGCACCCGAAGGACGAAGACAACTGCCTACCAGTACCCGGTGCATTTCCTCCTCAACAACCGCATTCAATAGACAGTATGGCCGAGAAGGGAAAGTACAGAGCTCGAGTAGATAAATGCATTTAACAGTTATGGGACTTCATCCCATACGATACTCCAGCCGCCTGAGAGGACAGCAGAGCATCCGAGAAGATCAAATTTATCCACTACAGCAAGCAATCGCACTCAAACTCCCTCAGGCAGTTAAAGCAGTTGGTGGTCAATTATGACCCTTCCATACTTAGAATGGCCAAGTGCCTTTGTAATGAAACTCTATATATACCCAAAAACAAGATGGAATCAGGGTTGATGGTTGATGTTTTGATGTAAGGTTCAACTTCTGGAGACTGTGACTATTTTGATACTTGCAGCGTCTCGTCTTCATTTTCAGCTAATACAAGCTTCTTTTGCTATTAATTGCTCACTTTCCACTCTTCTTCTGTTCCAAGCTGTGCTTGATATGCTGCATTTCTGAACTCTTGATGTTTAGCATTAGAGTAGTTGTCATCCTACCTTTGTGTTAAGATCTTGTATGTATCAGTGAATGAGTTATTCAGGTTTCTTTTCACCTAATGCCAAAGAGTTGTCATCCTGTCTGTGTGTCAGAGAATTAGATTTACAGGCTTCTTTGCTGGTTGCAGCCAGCCATCACATGGTCTTGTGCATCTGCTAGTGTGGTCAATATTCTCCATATTCACCTAATCCTTAAATTATGAGTAATTGGCGGTCTAAATCCTTGTAGTCTAGGGGTGTTCACGCATGTCTGGAGTTAAGCATAGTAGAAGTGGCTATCTGGCTTGAACAAGCATCATTCCTTTCATTCATCCATTTGCAACAATAAGTTGAATTTGTAATTTTCCCGAGCATCTCCGAGCTACAACCTAGGAGAGTTTCTTAGGGTGATAACACAGCTCTCGAGCACAACAATTCCAATTTCAAAACCATCTCCATTTATTTTGATCCCCGCCATCGCAGACCCTAGAGTGTACAAAGACTCTATAATTGACAATCACATTACCACCAAAACCCTTAGCCATCCAACTCCACTTAGCTCAATAGTCCTACTACCCTCCTATCTGCTGACAGGGAATGTTTCGGCTTAGTACTCTCATCCTAAGGAGCTTGCAGATCGAGATTTGCGCTAGAGAAGCATATTGGAAAATGTGTATCTCACGAGGTTCAATTTCCTATGACTATGTTATTAATCAGGCCCTTATGATAGGCGTCCTTCTGAAGTCAAAATAAATTAACCTGGCTCTCAAACTAGATGTAGGTTTTAACCCTGTACAGAAATTACATGCAAACGGAAGATTTACGGACAGGAATAATAAAAAATAACCAGCAATGGGCATAGAAATTAAACACATAATGCAAAAAATATTTGCCTTTAGAAAACCCAACTCCGGGGAAAAACCCAACTCGGTGAAATTTCATTAGCCTTGGCCAAAACCCTAGCTAACCAAGCCAAGTGAGCCTTCATGGCTCACTTCCCTGGCATTACATTACAAGGAATTATTCCTAGTCTCTTAAAGGATACATTACATGAATACCATGGGAAAATTACCATGGGCCCAAAGCCCCCACTAATGATCTGGTAAACTTTGACTCTATCTCCGAGTCAATTTTACATAACATTACCGCCCATCATTAAACCATGTGAAAAACACATGCACAAAACCATAGGTAGGTTCGCCCACCAAATATAGGGTCCCAAAAAAAAATCGTGGGACGCTACCCCTGACCCCATATAGGGGGGATGTCACCCCCCTGAAACCCCCCGATAGAGGGGGTTGTGTCCCCCCTGTGACTCCCTTGTTGGGTGTGAAACTAGTCGTGAAAAGAATATAACACACACCCAAAAAGCAGAAAATTGAGCGAAGTTGGATAGGAATGCAAAGAGCACAATATGGTTGTGCATCTCAGATTGAGTATGTTTGAATGTATCAAGGGAAGCTACAATGAAGGATTTGTGGGTCAAGTTAGGAACTTTGTACCAATATAAGCCTTTGGTGAAAAAATTGTTCCTGTGAAAAAAATTTGTATAACGTGAGGATGAAGGATGGAGACTCGGTGACAGAGCATTTGAACACCTTTAATACTGGTGAGAGCCAGTATTGCAGCAAGAATGTTGCAACTCCTGGGCTACCAACTTTACTTTTATCAACCCGGTAGTTCGTAACGAACTTGGAAGCGTCAGTGCTATATGCACAAGTACTAGTTCTCACTGCAGGTTGTCACTTGGTCAGCCGGCGCAAGATCACTAGGAGTTCAAGCCAACTTCTATAGATTTCAAAAGAAGCTCTATGTGTGATGAAAGGAAAGAAAGATTACTCTACAAATGTTATTCAAACTGCAGAAAGGAGAAAGACTAGAATGTAAAGCAAAACCTAGTAAACCTAGTAAACCCTAATTAACAAGCTAATTCTACTTTTGCCAAAAAGGCTATGAAAACCATGAAAGAAATGCCATTACCTACTCAAGGAATTAAACAACATCTAACCATGCTATTTCTGGAAATAAATAAGCAAAAAACATATTTTTGGATTCTTATGTGTTTTTATGTGAATTTAATGTGCATCTAATTTATTGTGTGTGAGTGTGGCAACAAACTGGTGGCGTTAGAGGGCGTTTTTTGAACTTGGGAGGATGCAGGATGGTGTGGATGGGTCCTAGGAGGTCTTAGGTGGCCTTCTGGAGGCTTTTCCCACACTCGTCCTTCAAAAGAAAACCTACAGTAAAAACTACAGGAGGACACAGGAAAACTGCAAGAGGAAAACAGGGAACCACAGGAGGCCTACAGGAGGAGGCCGAGAGCAATTTTCGTTGTTTTTAGGGTATGAGAGTGGTTGGAAAAGGTGGATGAAGGCTGTAATGAGGTGTTAGGGCACTTAATGTCTACCATGAATCACCAAGAGAGAGAAATATGATTGGGTTTGCTCAAGGAGAGAGGAATAAGTTCTATGAAAAATGAAGGAAACTAGGGCAGAATTGAGGTGAGGCTTGGGAGATATATAGGGCAAGGATCAAATGGAGGGTGTGATTTCTGGTAAGCTGGCCTACTACTGGAAGAGATCTGTTGCATAGAAACTGACAGTCAACCAAGAAAATCAAGCAACCAATGAAATGAGTGCATCCTAGGAAAAACAAAGTTTTGCATTAAAATGGCCTAAACTATGATGTATAGAAGGAAATGCTGGGAAATGTTGTAAGAAAGGAAAGCATGCAAAAGGACTATTGCAAATCAATAAGTGAACATGATAAAGAATATCTAAAGCAAAGCAAAAATGGACTATCAACCTACTAGAGAGCTGCAAACACTAGAAGTCCTAGGAATGAGGAAAATCTGTGTTTTTGGGGCAGCAAGAGAGTCTTTGCCTCAAATCATGGTCCTAGAGGGAGGAAGAGAGGCCAAGGCACTATTGCTAGCCTTTTGAATCTTCTTTTATCACTGCTTAACCTGCTATAGAAAGCAAAAATGGAAGCAAGCTACTAAATCATCAAAAGCAACCTATTCTTAACCATAAGAGAAATACATATAACAACAAACTAATATACAAACTGAAGTAAAGCATACAAATACAAGTAAAGAGAAGCTTGACTACTTGGATTGGGCCCTAACCCAAGAGCTTCAGCCCTCTGAGTTAACTCAGTGCTAGCTCAAAAAGGATTCCATCTTCATTATCAAAAGAATAGCAAGATTACATAAAACTGTCATAAAATAGTAAGCTCGAAATTTGAGCAGAGTTTACACAAGCAAAAAAATGTTGACCCTAGTGAGGCCCTAGGCCTCTCTACTTATACATGTGAAGCTACCAATATCTTCCTTAAAATCATGGAGGCTTGGCTCCCAAAACTCGAGATAACTATCAATCATCTTCCACTTGCTCGGCTACCTTCTAGTGCATGATTTGGCTTCTTGTACTCTGAGTTGAATGAAGGGGAATTCGAAGTGAGGAGAAATAAATGAGGGGAATTCCCTCCTATAAGTCCTCTCCTCTACCTACTTCGAGTTATTGCTGCAGTTTGACCACTAGATCCTTGACTTTGACCTCGAAATCCATCAATAATTTGCATTAAATACATGTTAGACCACATGGCATAATAACTAACTCAACTCACCCTATAAGCATAAATATAAACAAAAAATCATACAATAATCTAAGAGAATGGTTGATTTGACTAGGTTAGGAGGTAAAATGACCCCATATAATTACCCATTTATGATGCTCATCATCACCCCCCTACTGAAGGTGTTGCTCATCCTCTGAGCAACCTAGTCAATCTCTTGGTCTTTTATGGCCCTGGTGGCCTCCCTAGCATTCCAGGCTTCTGATGTGGTCTGCTCATGTTCTCCATAAAATCCTGCCTTTCTGTCTATGTCCTTCCATTGAACCTTCTCTTCTTCTTCTCTTCCACCTTCCAGCATGCCTAATATGATTGGAGGACTCAGTTTGAGGCCAATCCAGTTGACCTTCAGCCTTTGCATGGAGTGCTTGTACATTGGCACTCTTTTCAATGCATCCTTCAGCCTCATGGGGGAATGGTATTCTCTAATCTGCAAGTTGTGGGGTAGGGTGTTCCATCTTCTCATGCATGCATGCACACAGTCATCCTCAAGTAGCCTAAGCATATCTTCAAAGTGTGCAATGGCTTGTTCCTGATTGGATAGATATTTAGGGGCAATCTGAGGGTCATTGGCAAGCATGTTGTGTGTGTTGATGAGTGCCATAGGATCTGATGGCTCAGCTCTTATCATCAATGGTTCATTCTGCTCTTTTATTAACAATATTTTCATTTCTACTGCCCTCAATTCTTCCTGGTTCATCCATGACGCAATGGCCATTAATTGCAGATCCCCTAGCTTGACATTGGGGTCCCACACATTCAAGTCTGTGAAGGCCATGTTGTGTAGATAGAACTCTTCCATCTTTTCTTTGTCCTCAAAGGTGATTTGGTCACACAAATCCATGAACTGCCTGTAGTCTTGCAAAGGCATTATGCCTCTTTGTGCCAAAGTTTTTATTTGGAATTAAAGCCATTGATCCCTCAGATAGAGGCCATAAGATTTGGCTGGCATTATGCATTGTAATGCTTCTATGGATAAGCTGGCCATGTATGCCAAATGAGCCTCTTTCTCCTGCACCTACCTCCTTAGTGATTCATTCTCATTCTCAAGGTGGCTTCTTGTAATGGCTTCTCTGTCTCTGAGAGCACTCAATTCCCTGCCCATTTCCTTGAGTTTGTTTTCCATGTGGCCAATATCCTCAACTCCTTTGGACTTGGTTATCTGCATCCACCTATGCATTCTCACTCTCTCTTTTTCCAATTCGAAAAACAGTGGAATTGCAAATTTTTGTGGGATTATCTTGCCTCCCTCAAGTAGTTTGTAATAGGAGTCAAGATTAGGCTGGGGGTTAGGTTCTTGTAGCTCTTGTGCTTCCTCTTTCACCTCTGGCTATCCTCCTATCTTTTCCTCAAGTTTTTGTGTCTCCTGTAGTTTGGACAGTGTCTCCCATAGGATTGTTTTAGCCTCCTGCAAGTCTGGTTTGGGGTCCTGTAGAATTGCCTTTCTCTTCCATGTAGAGGATCTTGTAGTCCTCCTTTCATAGGTTATGGGTGTCTTGGAAGGAGATTCTTTCACCTTGGCAGATGGTGAATCTTCAATGTTAATGGGAGTCTTTGATGAGGGTTTAGGTTTGCATGTTTTAATTCTGGTACTCTTCCTTGCCCTGAAATACATGGAGGTTTTTCTTTTCCTCTTCTACTTCTGCTTGACTGGTGTACTGAGGGTAGTGAGGGTAGACGCTGCTTCTCTTTCCAAAGTTTTAGGGGACTCTTCTCTTTGCTCTGCCCTCTCTACCTCCTTTTCTCCCTTTTCTGTCTCTTTTTCCTCCTCCTTCTTTGTCTCTTTTTCTACCTCCTATTCTGTCTCTTCAACTCTCCCCTCCTCTATTTCTTTTCTTTCCTCCTTCCTCTCTTTCTCTTTATCCTCCTTGTTGTTCTCCCTCCTCACTGACAGCAAGACTGACATCATAGGTTAATGCCTTGATGTCATCCTCAGCTGTCATATTTCTAGAAACTTCCCATGCTATAGGGATTGTAAGGGTATGGATGGCTTCTTCTACTAGGATCTTGTTTATTCCATGGTGAGCTATCCACTATGAATTTCCTTCTTGTACCTTGGTGCTAGAGTCAATGAGGGACTGAAGGAGAAAGTAAGGGATACTGAGCTCTTGATATGCTGGGGTATCCATGCCATATCTCAATTCTTGGAGGATTCTGAAATGATATCCATAAACAATGTTGTGCCTCCCCTCACAAGAAATGTATTTGATCACTTGGCAGCTAACCTCATCCTAGGGATATGGTACACTAGCCCTCCTAATTCCATTTTTGTCTTCAAAAGGGGTTTCATTATCTTGGAAAAAGTTCCTCTTGGTAGCCTACCCAATTATTTTCTCATCTTTACTCCAAGGCAGCCCAAGAGGAAGGGTAGTGACCCTACTAATGAATTTAGGGGTTATTTCAATGGAGAGGCCTCTAATGGTTACAGTAGCATGAGTTCTTATGTGAGGGACCAGAGAGATGGAAAATTCATGGGCAATTTCATCATCAAACCCTCTAAACTTCTCAAAGAAATTCATCCAGTTTGCCCTTGTAAATATTTCCACCACTTGAGGATGTGCATGGAGTCTAGTGGAGTTAGTGGTTTCTTTTCTCATAAACCCCCCTATCATACTTCCTATACTTATTTTGAAAAACCGGATATGGAGGTGGAGACAAAGAATTTTGAGTGAAATAGAAAAACAGAGGGGACTGTGTTTTTTTTTAAACGGAAATTTTTTGTGTATTTCTACCCTCTTAAAGACTCATTTTATCTTCAATTTGAGACCAACTCTTTCACATTTTGATATTCAACAGAGGGAATTCATGAACCATACCTCTTCAGATTGAAATTCGTACCAAAAATCATGTTTCCTCCCTTCAAAATGACTCATTGCCCCTCCTGTAGAAGCCTGTTGTCCCTCCTGTAGATCTCTTGTAGGTGCTCCTGTAGAAGATGACGAGAGAAAAAATATGGAGGAAATCAATGGAGGATGGTGGATACCAGGCTATGGGGGCATAAGAAAATTGCTATGCGGCTGAGTTACGAGGAGAAACTGAAGAAAAGGTGGTGAGAATGCGCTAGGAGGAGTGCTCATTACCTTTTATGGCTGTTTTCAGTTATGAGTGCTGAGCTGGCAAGGTGTATGTTGCCCAAATTAGGACCATTGGTCCCCACCTGCTTGGTCATCATGACCCCCCTTGTAATCATCCCCTCATTACTGCATCGGAGTTAACTCTTCCTCCCACTACCTGTCCTTCGCATCTTTTGCTTGAGTTGACTGTGCGCACGTGTGGGTGATATCTCGGTTAAGTGGAGTCAACTAAATGAAGGTGGCCAAGTTAACTGGCCACCTTTCCCTCTTTTGATTTCAACCATCTCGTTGTCTTCATATGATTCCTAATTACACAAATGAAAATAGAGGAGTGACTTAGCTACTTACCTGTAATCCAAGTGTATTTGCTGCCATCGACTGTGAGGTGTTGTGGCTTTCTCTACTGTATGCCTTCATGTTCCTTCATGCATGTTGTATCTGCTTCTTGATGTGTTATTGTGTGTTTTTGTAGGTTCTTCTTTTGTTGGAGCTAAGCTGCATGTGCCTTTTCAACCTTCGGATGTGTTGTCCCTTGCTTTTGGTGCTGGACTTCTATGGGATCAACTGCTACAGGAATTCCTACAGGAGCTCCTGTAGTTGCTTCTCCCCTTGAAACTTCAGCTATTTCCCTATGCTTGGAGCTCGAGAATGATGCCAGAGGTGGAGATGAATGATGGAGGGATAGTAGGTAAGCTTTAAGTAAAGTTAATGGTGCCTTTTCCTCCTTTTATTTTTGTTTTTTTTTTTCAAAACTAAAAAACTTTTTTTCTGTGTTTTTTCTTGGAAAGGGAGAAAAAATAATAATGATGCTTGGAGTGTGATGCAGGCTTGGAAATGATGGCAAGGAGGTTTGAAGATGGTAAGAGGGATTATAGGTTCCTCATGAAGCTTTTCTTGTCCCTCAAACTGCCTCCTGTAGACACTTTTGGCTCTCTGTAATTCCTACAGGAGCCTCCTGTAGAAAACACAGAGCCTCCTGTAGAAAACACAGTTTTGGAAGAAGAGGTACAGTGGGGTGAAAGAGATGCCAAAAATGATGGAGGAAGGTGTGGAGAAGATGAGATGGATGCTGGTATGAATGTCAGGGTCCCCTTGGCACCTTCTTCTACTCCCTGTAGTCCTCCTGCAAACCTGCAATGCAATAAAAATTCATTTTTTCTTTCTCTTTTTTTTTTTTTTTGAAAACAACTAGGGTGCCTCAGAGAGGTTTTCACCTTAATTGCCTGCCCTGGGCACCTCCAAGGGAGGTTTTCACCTAGGGATCTTATTCTTTTCCCCTTTTTTTGACATCACTGGGCCGCCTCAGAAGAGGTTTTCAACCCAATGATGGGACTCAAGCGCCTCATGGAGGTTTTCACTTGAGTCCTTATTTTTTCTCTTTTCTCTTCAGTGAGTGGGTGAAGTGGAAGCTAAGACATGCTCCACTACCATCACTGTTTTATTCAAATCTTCAATAAACTCTCACTTGGAGAGGGGTTTCTTGTAGACTTTCAACCGATGTCCATTGACAAGCATGGGGATGGCTTCATCATCAATGGTTATGATCAGAACTAAACCATTGTCATTGCATTTCTCCACAGTGTAGGGTCCCAGCCATCTTGTCCTCAACTTTCCTTTGAAATATTTGTATCTTGAATCATAGAGTAGTGCCCAATCTCCCTCTTGGAATTGCTTCTCCCTGATATTTTTGTCATTCCATATCTTTCTCTGAAGCTAAAATACCTCTGTATGGAGAAGGGCTTGCAATCTATATTCAACCAATCCATTGAGCTAAAGTAATCTCTCCTTTTGTGCATGCCTAAGGTCTAGGTCTAGCTGAGCTGCCATCCTTAGGGCATTGAATTCAAACTCTACTGACAGCAAAGCCTTCTTCCCGTAGACCAGTTCATAGGGTGTGAACCCGATGGTGGTCTTCCATGTTGTGTTGTAGGCCCAAGTTGTGATGTTATTGCCAGGTAATCCCATGAACCAGCACAGTGTTGTGTCCTTGAGAGTAGAAGGGAACAGTTTCAACTTTTGCTCATCTTCTACATAGTCATAAGTTCGACAGATGACAGCAAACTCGAACAAGAAGGTGTCAAGATCTTCTGTAGTTAGACCATGGAAGTGAGGTAGGGCTGAAGGAATTATATTCTTCATTTTGGTGTCCCCATTAGTGTCTCGAATGGGAAAGGTACCCTTTCTTCTCTCTCCATTTCCCCTAGGATTTCTGTTTTCAGCCATTGGCTCCAAAGGAATGCTTTCTTCTTCTTCTTCCCCTATAGTTTCTTCAAATATGTCTAGATGTTCACCTAAGGGTTCTTCTTGATTGCAGCCACCGAATAAGAGAGAAGGTTGGCTGTGTGAAGCAGTGGGGGTGTTGGGCAAAAATTTTCCTAAGTTATCTCTACTGCTACGAGGCATGAAATGAAATATTTTTGGTTGGTTTTTTGGTTTTTTCCCCACACTGAAAGTACTTGCAGAAACTGAAATTGTGATTTAAAAAAAAAATTGCAATAGCTGAAATTAACTTGCTGAATGGAAATTTGCAGAATTGAAAAGGAAAGCAAGGAAATGCAAAACTGAAAGAAAAGAAATGACTAGTCTACTTTTGCTGAAATAAACTATTAGCAAAATGTTGCAATAGGAAATAGAAGAAAGCAGTAATCACAGAATACTCTGATGCTTCCCCAGCAATGACGCCAAAAAGTGGTGAGAGCCAGTATTGCAGCAAGAATGTTGCAACTCCTGGGCTATCAACTTTACTTTTATCAACCTGGTAGTTCGTAACAAACTTGGAAGCGTTAGTGCTATATGCACAAGTACTAGTTCTCACTGCAGGTTGTCACTTGGTCAGCTGGTGCGAGATCACTAGGAGCTCAAGCCAACTTCTATAGATTTCAAAAGAAGCTCTATGTGTGATGAAAGGAAAGAAAGACTATTCTACAAATGTTATTCAAACTGCAGAAAGGAGAAAGACTAGAATGTAAAGCAAAACCTAGTAAACCCTAATTAACAAGCTAATTCTACTTTTGCCAAAAAGGCTATGAAAACCATGAAAGAAATGCCATTACCTACTCAAGGAAGTAAACAACATCTAACCATGCTATTTCTGGAAATAAATAAGCAAAAAACATATTTTTGGATTCTTATGTGTTTTTATGTGAATTTAACGTGCATCTAATTTATTGTGTGTGAGTGTGGCAGCAAACAGGTGGCGTTAGAGGACGGTTTTTGAGCTTGGGAGGATGTAGGATGGTGTGGATGGGTCCTAGGAGGTCTTAGGTGGCCTTCTGGAGGCTTTCCCCACACTCGGCCTTCAAAAGAAAACCTACAGGAAAAACTACATGAGGACACAGGAAAACTGCAGGAGGAAAACATGGAAACTACAGGAGGCCTACAGGAGGAGGCTGAGAGAAATTTTCGTTGTTTTGATGGTATGAGAGTGGTTGGAAAAGGTGGATGAAGGCTGGAATGAGGTGTTAGGGCGCTTAAGGTCTACCATGAATCACCAAGAGAGAGAAAGATGATTGGGTTTGATCAAGGAAAGGGAAGAAGTTCTATGAAAAATGAAGGAAACTAGGGCAGAATTGAGGTGAGGCTTGGGAGACCTATAGGGCATGGATCAAATGGAGGGTGTGATTGCTGGTAAGCTGGCCTACTACTGGAAGAGAACTGTTGCATAGAAACTGACAATCAACCAAGAAAATGAAGCAACCAATGAAATGAGTGCATCCTAGGGAAAACAAAGTTTTGCACTAAAATGGCCTAAACTATGATGTATAGAAGGAAATGTTGGGAAATGATGTAAGAAAGGAAAGCATGCAAAAGGACTATTGCAAATCAGGAAGCAAAAATGGACTATCAACCTACTAGAGAGTTGTAAACACTAGAAGTCCTAGGATTGAGGAAAATCTGTGTTTTTGGGGAAGCAAGAGAGTCTTTGCCTCAAATCATGGTCCCAAAGGGAGGAAAAGAGGCCATGGCACTGTTGCTAGCCTTTTGAATATTCTCTTATCACTGCTTAACCTACTACAGAAAGCACAAATGGAAGCAAGCTACTAAATCATCAAAAGCAACCTATTCTTAACCATAAGAGAAATACATATAACAACAAACTAATCTACATACTGAAGTAAAGCATACAAATACAAGTAAAGAGAAGCTTGGCTGCTTGGATTGGGCCCTAACCCAAGATCTTTAGCCCTCTAAGGTAACTTAGTGCTAGCTCAAAAAGGATTTCATATTCATTATCAAAAAATAACAATATTACATAAAACTGTCATAAAATAGTAAGCTCGAAATTTGAGCAGAGTTTACACAAGCGAAAAAAAAGTCGACCCTAGTGAGGCCCTAGGCCTCTCTACTTATTCATCTAAAGCTGCCAACATCTTCGTTAAAATCAGGGAGGCTTGGCTCCCAAAACTTGAGATAACTATCAGTCATCTTCCACTTGCTCGACTATCTTCTAGTGTATGATTCGGCTGCTTGTACTCTGAGCTGAATGAAGGGGAATTCGAAGTGAGGAGCAATAAATGAGGGGGATTCCCTCCTATAAGTCCTCTCCTCTATCTACTTCGATTTATTGCTGCAGTTTTACCACTAGATCCTTGACTTTGACCTCAAAATCCATCAATAATCTGCATTAAATACATGTTAGACCACATGGCATAATAACTAACTCAACTCACCCTATAAGCATAAATATAATCAGAAAATCATACAAGAAGCTAAGAGAATGGTTGATTTGACTAGGTTAGGAGGTAAAATGAGCCCGTATAATTACCCATTTATGAGGCTCATCAAATACTATGGTAAGCTAGTTGTTATCTGTTGATATAAAAATTTCATATGAAGATAAGTGCATCAGTTTGTTGTGTTCTCTACTAGATTTGTGGGATAGTCTAGTTGTTGTTATAGGTAGCAATACAACTACCTTGAAGTTTGATGAAATAGTCTCATCCTTGTTGTCGGAGGAGATGAGACAAAATAATATGGACAGCCAGAATGGAGATGCCTTGTATGTACTAGGACGGTCCCAGAACAAAAAAAAAAAAAAATTCCTCGAGTGGGACATCTAAATCTTGAGGAAGATCTAAATCTCTAGGAAAACCTGTAAATGTATGTTGGAAATGCGGAAAGGAAGGGAACTACAAAAAGGATTGTAGATCTAAAACTCGTGAGAAAGGAAAGGGACATAATGATGCTCCTTCTGTGTATAGTTTTCTTCTAGAGTTCTCGCATCCATAATCGTTTGAATCGACGTTTCGATTCATCCATCGTGACTCATCATCAGGATAGATCAGTAAGTGTGTGGGACATATCTCATTGGAATGAATAAATAGAGTTAAGAGATGGAATGAGAATGATAGTAGCCGACCCTGTCATGGTTGTTGATAACTTATATTGGAACTTTGTACAAGATTCTGGGTAGTATTTTTATTGATGGGTGCAACAGTTATGTGGTTCCTAAAAGTGGAGTAGAAAATCTAGTGGTCTCTGGACAAAAGACCATGTTATGGCATCAAAGGCTTGGACATATTGGAGAGAAGGTCCTTCAAATATTTCATGGTCATGGTATGGTAGAAGGTATGTCTACCTTCTCTCTGGATTTCGATTTCTATGAACGTTGTGTATATGGGAAGTAGAATCAGGTGATTTTCCCCTCTATTGTTAAGAGGGCGAAAGGGAAATTAGAGCTTGTGCACAGTGATGTGTTTGGACCTGTGTCAGTTCCATCACTGGGTAAGTTTGTGTATAATGTATCATTTATAGATGACTTATCAAGGAATACATGGATATATTTCCTCAAGAATAAATTTGAAGTCTTTAAAAAGTTTAAATAATTTAAGGCTCTGGTGGAAAACTAGACAGGGAAGAAGATAAAGGTTTTGAGGACAAATAATGGTGGAGAGTTCTGCAAGAATGAATTTGAAGATTTTTGTAAGAAGTGTGGTATAGCACGGTAGAAGACTACTCCATACACACCTCAGAAAAATGGAGTTGTAGAAAGAATGAACATGATGTTGATGGAAAAGGAAAGAAGCATGGTCAGTGGTGTCGGGTTAGGATAGGAACTATGGGCAGAGATAGTGGAGACTGCATGTTACTTGGTTAATAGATTACCTTCATCAACGTTGGAGGATAAGTCTCCACATGAGGTATGGACTGGTAAGAAACCCTCTCTTTCACATCTGAGGGTATTTGGTTATGATGCTTATGTACATGCTCCAAAGGAGAAAAGAGCCAAGTTGGATAGTAAATCTTAAAGGTGCATCTTTATTGGGTATAAGGATGGTTTAAAAGGTTATAAGCTTTGGAACCCAAAAACAAGGAAGGTTGTGTACAACTGAGATGTGGTGTTTAGAGAGGTGAAAGATGTTATTAAACATGAATTCCTACCAAAGGAACCTGAGAAGATAGATTTTGATATAAAGGAGGAAGAATCAGACTCTACAACAGAACGAGAATCAGAAGATGAAGAGCTACAAACTCTAGATGTGAGAAGATCAGTTCGAGAAAGAATGCAGCCAGAAAGGTATAGTCCATCTACTTTTTGTTCAAACTTTTCTTTACCTATTACTGATGATGATCCCAGAACTATCATGGAGGTAGTAGATTCAGAGGATGGAAAACTCTAGAAAGAGGGACAAAAATGTGGCTTGGGATCTGGTGGAGTTGTTGGCTGGAAGAAAACCCATTGGAAGAAAATGGGTGTTTAAGAAGAAGATGAATGCAGAAGGCAAGGTGGAGAAATACAAATCTCGGTTGGTAGCAAAAGGTTATGCCTAGGTGTCGGGAATTGATTTTGGTGATATTCTTTCTCCTATTACCAAGGTAGCTTCTATTAGATTACTTTTATCTGTTGTTGTTGCTTTTGATTTTGAGGTAGAACAGATGGATGTGAAGACAACATTTCTTCATGGGGATTTGGAAGAAGAGATATACATGAAGCAACTTGAAGGCTTTGTGGTTAAGGGAAAGAAAAAACTATTATGCAGGTTAAAAAATCTTTGTATGGGTTAAAACATACACCAAGGATGTGGTATTATAATTTTGATACATTTATACGGGGACTTGGCTTCACCAGAAGCAAAGAAAATCACTGCGTGTATTTTAAATTAATTAGTGACTGTGTTATTTATCTGGTATTGTGTTTGGATGATGTTGTTGATTAGAAATGACAAAGAAAAGACCCAATTGTCCTCCAAATTCGACATGAAGAATCTTGGTGCTGCAAACTATTTGGCATGGAAGTTAAACGAGATCAGGTAAAAAGGAAGCTCTAGTTAAACCAGAGGAAGTATGTCGAGACAATACTGCAGAGGTTTAATATGCAAGATAGTAAATCGGTGAATGTTCCTATTCCTATAGGTGTAAAGTTATATGGTGAGCAATGTCCCAAGACACAAGAAGAGGAAGATGCCATGTCCCATGTTCCATACGCAAGTGTAATCGGTAGGCTAATGTATGCAATGGTCTATACTAGACCAGACATTACACATGCAGTGGGAGTGTTGAGCAGGTTTATGTCAAAACTAGGGAACGAGCATTGGACAGCAGTGAAGCGGGTTTTCATGTATTTGTGTGGCACTAGTGATTATGGTTTGTGCTACCAAGGAATACCAGGATTGGATAGAGTTTTGGATATCCATGGCTTTGTTGATGCAGATTGGGCTGGCTATGGGTATGTGTTTAACCTATTTGGAGGAGCAATCAATTGGATGAGCAAGAGACAGTCTGTAGTGGCACTTTCAACTACAGACGTAGAGTACATGGTAACCACTCATGCAAGCAAGGAAGCAGTTTGGTTGCATAAATTATGTTCAAGTATGGGGTTGGTACAGCAAGCTATAAGGATAAAATGTGATATCCAAAACACAATTTTATTGGCAAAGAACCCTACTTATCATTCAAAGACAAAACACATTGATTTTTAGTATCACTTTGTGAGGGATATGGTTGACGACAAAAAGGTGTTGTTGGTAAAGGTGGACACTTTGAAGAATGTTGTAGATGCATTGATGAAGTTTGTGAGCACTGAGAAGTTTAATTCATGTAGAGAAACAATGGGTGTTGCAGAGCTAGACCAATGACTAAGTTCTCTTGTGACCCCCTCTATGGAAAAGAAAGAAACAAGTGGGAGAATGTTGGGTGTGTGTTATATTCTTTCCATGACTAGTCACACACGTGGGGGGGTCACAGGAGGGCGATAGTACCCTCTATTCATTTCGCCGAGTGCAACCCCCTCTGTCGGGAGTTTTCAAGAGGGCAATAGCCCCCCTGCATAGGGTCCATGGCAGCGCTCCAGGAAAAAAACATCGGACCCTATATTAGGTGGGCAGACCTACCTATGCTTTTGTGCATGGGTTTTGCACATGGTTTTGCGCATGATGGTTTTCTGCCCATGGTATTTTATAGATCTGGTCAAGGGAACTACGGTTACGTTCTAATCCATGGTTAATGGATTGGGGTTTATGAATGCTCCACACACACACACACAGATATATATATATATATATATATATATATCTATATATATATATATATATATATATATATATATATATATATATATATATATATTGTAACATTGAAAGGAACATAATAAAAAAACCAATTTGGTAGTCCTGATTTTGGGATCCAAGGGAAAATCTCTATGTATTTGTTTTTTGTTTCTCACCATTGTATATTTTATATTTTTAAGAATTTGTTTGCAGGTAATTTTTGTACAGGGTTAAAACCTACATCAACACTAGGTGTTGCTTTAGCATTGGGTGTTGCTTCAACACTCTCTTCATGCTCCTCATTCGCACCAACATAAGGTCTCATTATCAAACCATGTCATGAGATCCCTTGTCTCTATAATGAATGCATGATGATTAATTTAATGAGTGTATGGTTAGTGAGGGAATTTGATGGATGTTTTTCTCCTTTCACAACCTCGACCATGTGCTCCAATGACTTCAGCAAATAGTATGGTAAATTAATCAACTGTCTCATCCTTAGGTGTGCCAGCAATTGAAAGTGATAATTGAAAATAATCCCAAAACGACCCTCATATGTAATGAATTTTTGGATGAAGAAGGCTACATCATCCCAAGGGTGAGGAAGAGATGTTTTATCAAAATCCCATCCCTTGGGTGTAAATTCTTCTCCCTCGTATAAGAATGTGGCCTTAGCTTTAGGATTGGACACTTTCCTTGAGAACCATCATTCTCCTGTCCTAGGTATCTCTATCACTTTTGTGATAACTTCTTCTATAACAAAAATTCTAAAGCCCTTGATCATAGAGTGTTATTTAACTAAGGCTTGGGTAAATTATAAAGCAACCAATTCACATAAATCCTATAATTTTTCAAAATAACTCAACCATCTAGCCCTTTGAAAAAATTCCAATGCTTTTGAATGTTGTAACAACATATTAACAGAGTCAAGTTCATGTCTAATCGTTGCTCCACCCATAGCTTCTCACAACCACACTACTCAACACTGCTAGGAACTTGTTACAGAGTTGCTTCAATGCAAATAGATGCTTGCTCAGGGGAGAATGTCAAGGTGTTAGAATTATTGGTGGTTACTCCTCCTTATTACCAATTCGGAACTTTTAAATCGAACGGACTTTCTGAATTATTGCATTGATCTCTAGATGTAATAGCATGAATAATAAAGAAGATAAAGTAATAATGATGAAGGAATATTGGTACTAACAATGGCAGTTGCATCAGTTAACAATAAAAAGCAATGGTGTCAAAACGGTCTAATCATGCAGTGTTATAGCAGGGTGAGGTATATGTTAATTAGATGAATAAATTCGGGTTAAATAATCATGCATAATTTTAATGATGCACTCCTCCCCCCCATCTAACAGTTGTCCTCAGAATGTGTACCCACTATTATGATTGTCACTTCTCAAGTACCAAATCCACAAATAATTGACAGCTTACCACCATGATGTCATGGGATTGTATAGGTGAATGTTGTGAAAGCTAATTTGTGGTTCAAATTCAATGATCAAATTTGGTTGTTGTCTTGTGATGAAGATTTATACTACAACAACAAATATTGTATTTTTTAGAGTCTTCTAGTTTTTTAGTCGTCGAATGGCTTCGAATCTGTAAATTTGTTGTCATGAAATAATTCGAACTCATAAACCTTTTATTGTCACGAGTTCAAATGAGCATTGTCTGGGAAGTCTGAAAGTGGGGAAAGGAGAACTTAAAGGATTATACACAAAAAAAACATCATATCAAGCACACCCATCTGCTCATTTTTGTTTAAAACCATCAGCAACCATGCCAAACATGGAGGTCTTCTACACTCTGCTATGTAATTTCCTATGAAATTGATTGTTTTGGCCATCATTTTCAAAATAGGTTTATGACCAAATGGAGCCGAATTTAGAAAAATTGAAAGAGGTTTTTTTCAAGAACGAGTCAAAGAACAATAACCTCTTCCATTTTCTGTATAGGTATCATATATCAGGAGTTGCAAATGCATATTCAAGGCCTATCTTTTGGACTTTGTATTCCCTTATTTTAGTCATGGTTTTGCAGAGCCATTTTTGAAGCGCTAGGGAAGAATTTGAAGAAAATGAGAGAGGTTTTTCTTCATAAAAAGCTCATATACAAAAATTATCTCATATTTTACACAAGTTTTATATTTTGGTAGTTACACACGTCAATTGGTGGCCCATTTTTGCAATTTCTGCTGACAAAATTATGCAATTTTTAGAAAGAATGTGTTATGGGAAAATTTAGTGTCTTTTCAAACGACTAACCCTAGACCTAGTAGCAAGTCTAGAACAACAGTTAAAGTAATTCCATTGCTTTTCCTACAGCTTACAGATAAAAGAAAGAGGGACAAAAGTACCAACCTATATCTCTCGCTCGATCCCTCTTCCCTTTGATCGCTTTTGCCACTCCCTTCCGTACTTAACTCGCTTGAAAGGTACCTGCACACAAGCTGAGACATAAAACCGTCAAAGCATACATATCAATCTGTTAACTAAACATTTTATAGAATCGAAACTACAATATACATCACATAACACATGAATGGGAAAAAGCGTAGAACTCTTTATTCATAGAAGGAAAGATTAAAACCCATGTAGATGCATGTCCGATTCAGTGTCATCCTTCCAGCTTCAAACCCTTCTCTCCTCATGGAAACAACAATTTGACATGATAACATTACTCTCTCTACTAATCTCATCCAAGCAGCATTTCCTTAGCTTAAGAAGTTCCAACCTTTGTAACTAGACCAGCCAATGAGAGCTTGGTCCTTTTATAGTTGAAAAGAGGAGGTTAGGCTATTAATGGCCCTCATGAATGCTTTACCATATTTGGGAAGTGGTTCCATGGAGGAAGGGATAATGGATTAAGGTTCATTCATCTCCTTCCTCATCCAAAAGTGAGCCCAATCCCTCTAGAAACCTCTAGAAGCATCCATTGGATGAGCAATCCAATGGATTCATTTGAAAAATTCGATGGATCTCGCCCATCGCAGGTGATACAAAGGCCAGGTGTTATGCATAGCACCCTGACAGTGTAGTGCTTTCCATTCATTGCAGCCAAATAGAAGGACACCTGCGATGATCTCCTTAGGGACATTTTTTTTGGATGAATGGTGTCATGAAACTCTTGGGAAGAAAGCATGATGTAGGTTAACTTCATTAGGGAATGAAAACAACTGAATTAGGGGTTGATGGACCCTAATAATACAGATCTGGAAGTTGGGGTTGATGTGCCCAAATTTTCCTATAATAGATGCCCCCTAAAGCATGAAGTCGAAAATAACCATGTCGAGTGATATTCTTTACCACTTGGAGAGAAGGTTTCGAAACGGAAGGTGACTAGCATCAGTTACAATACAAATATCATCATACTTTGATTTTTTCTCATAATTTAGCTGAGGGAAGGCATACCCGTGCTCAGCTTTATAAACTTTCATTACATGTACAAATATAGTCGTCTACAGATGTAGACCCATGAATGGATGACCATGAATGTAAGGCCATTGTACATTTGATATAGTACTCCTGAAAAATATATTGTGGCCTGGATGGATGAAACTAGATCCAGGGTCTTCAATCTCGTCCAATCTTTCACTCAAGTACAAGTCTAACCATGTGAATAAATGATCTAAAGTCAAACATGGAGAGACATCATCTAATTACCAGCAAATGATGTAAGCCGTTAACAGATGCGAGAGGAATCATCGATAATAATAATGATCCTCAAGGTACTGTAGTACATTCTGCATGGTGTGAATAAATGATTTGATGTTGAACACCAAACGAAGTCTTTCGGTCAAAGGCCATTGATGTCAACCTATCGCCGGAAGCAAGAAACCTACTATTGATGTATGCAAGCCTTAAGGTACTGAAGGGGTGTTTCTAAGTCAACTTCTTGGATGATGTGCCGATGTCGACAAGAAGCGACTTGTCGCAGGAGGGCCTTAATGTATCCCACATTGTTATAGACATTTTTGTGCCTTACAGCCTCGAGCATGAAATGTCCATAATCTAAGGGATCCAAAGTCCCTAAACATGTTGTTCCTACCCCTAGAGGAACAAGGCAAACCAACCACAGCAATTCACAGAAGTTCTCCACCTGAAAACACTCAAAAACAAGCCAATTCTGGATCATGTCAACTGCTCCACTGAGCATCTGCGCTAAATGTCAACTTCTCCACTGTCTACCTGCGTTGAATTTCAACTCCAACAAAGGCTACCTGCGCTGAGCGAGTTTGGACATGTGGCAGAGTCATTCCTCAAGGTGTCAATGCCCAGGAAGCTTCCAAAATGACACTTGCATCAAGGAATTCGACTGGTGATGAGTAAGAGGTTCCAAATCTCCAAGTGGAAGCAAGAACCTCCAAGTGGACTCAAGAACTGAGAGAGGGAGAGGACACTAGTCAGATCTCAAGCTGACTCATCCTCTCTCCAAACATCTATATATGGATCTCTCCTCCATGGGATCTGAAAGGCTGGAATTTTGTGATTGCAAAGAATTGCTATTGGTTTGTGACTGGAAACATTGGGTGTTTAATTCTTTGAAGGGAGCTGAAGAAGGAATTCCATTCTGCTGGGAAGGAGATGCTGGATTGGAGCCCTATGGGTTGTATCTCTTCCTGAACCCTGTTATCAATCAATAAAGCTATCTTGATTCTTTCCTATATGCTGGTGTATTTTGTATGATTGCATTAGTGTATTTGATTTACTTCTAATCCTGAATCATTTATGAATATGTATATTTTCCTTTGTGTTGTGTTCTTCTCTTGTCGCAAGTAGCTGTTCTCTTGTCACAAGTAGCTGTTCTCTTGTGATCTCGCTGGATTCAAGTAGCTGTTCTCTTGAGCAAGCGAGGAGACAAGTAGCTGTGGACACACAAAGAGAAGAGGATCTAGATCGAGGGACAACCGGAAGACAACGGTAAGTCTGCCGATCTCCCCTCTTTCACATTTCATAAAGGAAGAAATCATAATAGCTGTATTTGTTTGTTGCTAAGGCGTTGTCACACCTTAGGTGGATAGGATCGTCCTGCATAGGCATTTTTCCCCACAACAAATTGGCGACTCCACTGGAGAGAATTTGTTTATTCATTTCATTTGTGTTTCTGTCATTTGTTTACTTCATAGACTTGACAGCAACTATCGAACTGCATCTTTCCCGGATGCAAAGTAGAAAGTTGCTGCTTTGATCCAGTTGCTGGACTTGTCTATGATCTAAACAATGGATCCACAAATGATTTGATGATCCTTTGTGATAGTATTTAGTACCCTCTCAAAGCATCCCTATGTTTATACCTTGCTTGTGTTTCTGATTTGGCCTGAAACAGTTGATTTTTGAGCATTTTGTGACCCAGAACCCAGGGGAAACGAGAGTTTCTCCTTCAGCGCAACTGCTGTGAAGGCAGTCTGCATTTCAACGTAGGTCCCGTGAGGGCTACCTGCGCTGAATGTCAAATCCTCAGTGTTGAGGTTGCGCTGAACCAGTTTGGCCTTGTGCAGCTGGGGTTCTCTGCTCTCTGTTGCCCTGTTTTGATCTCTGTTTTTTGCAGCCTTTAACCAGCATAGGTACCAGTCAGATAACTCATTTTCTTTGCTTAGATTCTGCCTCCTTTTGTACAAAAAGACTGTGAATGTTTTTATGTGTTTGTGGCGTCATTTACAGTTTTCCTTTGCATGAGTAAAGTAGTCATCCTGTAGCCTTTGATTCAGATCTGATTGATTGTGATCTTAGAAGAGAGTTCATTGGCTGGTTTCAGATTGATTATAGATTTACTTTTGCTTATTGGTTTGAATTTGTCTCTTTTGAAGTGTCAAAACAAGTCTTTATTTCGAAAATCGTTAAGTAGTATAATCTCTTCTATCTTCTCTGATTTCGAAAAAAGTGAACTTGTTTGTATTGATCATTTTAAAAGCAAATTCAAAGTTGTGCAAAAAACTTTCTTTGTAGGCATTAATACTAAGAAAGTGGAAAACAAACACCTGCATTGTGCATTTTGCATTTGATAGTTTGCATGTTGGATTTAGGAAAAGTGCATTAGAGTGTGCTGATTTCTCTTTGAGAAAAGATAGTGTCTTTCTTTTCCCTTAGTAGCTAGGATTTTCAAAGTTGAAAAGATAATAAAGCTTGCTTATCATCTCTAGACTGCATTTAGTAATTTGTATCATACATCTCGTGGTGAACCTTGAAAGGAAAACTTTAAAAATATCAACCTAAAATAAACTGAATGAACCTAACAACGCTTTGTAACATAACGCACAACATAGAGGTCTAGGCTAGAGACATGTTCCGGCGTCGTTAAGCCTAGTGACTGTCGATCTCGTGGAAGGTGGGTGATTCCTCCTGAGGGACGATAGCGCTAGTACGGATTGTGCTCCCACGTACCGTCGCGTATATATTGGGAGACCCCTATAGGCATATATCTTTTATCCTTAGGAAGCCGTGTCGGCCGCCCTACTGATCGCAATGCAGTGAACACAGCATTCACGAACATCGACCGCCCGTACCCTAAAAATTATTCTACAGTTTTGCGAAAAGTTTGGCACATCCTCTGCCTAGAACTCCAGAGCAGTTTCTTTTGGCCTTTTTCAGACTCTATAACAGAAAAAGTCCATCCGAGCATTTGTCACTTCGGGCTCGTTAAAACATCGAAGGAGACTAGAGTCATCTTTTGCTTTTTCTCGACTCTTTAAAATTGAAAAAGCAGGTTGTGTCTAAGCGTCGTTAAAATTTCTTTTAAACGGAATAATCATCACCATTCCCTTGTTGATCTTCGAAGTTAGTCTCTTTTCATCGTAAGTTCTTGTAGAATCGCTAGAAAATCTTTTGGATAGACTAGATATGTCTGAACAACCGTCGACATCCAGGACTGTGTCGTCCGACACAGCAGCGGCAGAGCCTCCTGCTACTACCCCAACGATGTTCGATGGTATACCATCTGTCCCGACAAGTAATCAACAACAAGCCGGATTCCCATCAGGGACTACTTCGACGACATGGTTAGTTCCTATTTCTTCATCCGGATTATCATCTGGTATTTCTTATGTTGAAACTCAACAAATTGATCCAATGTGTCTTCAAAGGCCAATCTGCCCTTTAAGTACTGGATTGCCACCATATGGAGGGCAGTATGCTTTTTCATTGTTCCCTCCCGGAGAACAACCATATGGGAGTTTACAACAAAGTTCAGGTCAAACAGGAATTACATCCAGCGGTTGGGTACCAATACTGCCTCAGCAACCAAGGGTTGCATATTCAATGCAACCAGTCCACCCTGTGTCGAATATTCCCACTATACCTGGTATGGTGATTGCGTCGCAAGTACAAGCGCTACCTGTTGTATGTCAACCCCAAGTTTCTCAGGTTGCAATACAACAACCTCTTGTCTCGACAACTCAATCACAACCTCAGGTTAGTGCCTCCTTATCTGGAGCGACTCAGGCTCAAACAAGTACTATGACTCCTCATCTTGGTCAATCATCCAGTATTGGACAACAGCAAATGGTCCAACAACTAGGGCTGGTTCAATCTCAACAACCGCAATTCCAACAATCATATCGAGGACCTGAGCAACAAGTCTTTGTAAGTAATGGGCAATCGCATTTACAAAGCGGTTACCAACAACCATATTATAATGGTTATGCCCATCAACATTGTCAAAGTTTCGAGCATCAAATACATTATGCTGGTATGCAAAGACCCACTGCTCAGGCGATTCCATCTTATCCTGGGTATGCTTCGCCTACCCTGAATCAACAGTTGCCCTTTGTAGCAACTCTAGAATTACCAGATCTAAACCAGCTGACGAATGATCCAATTGCTTATGCCCCTTGGTGGCCAGCGATTCCGCATAAACTCCCGTCAGATATTCCTAAATTTAATGGAAATCCGGGTGAAGATCCGTCGAATCATGTGATGACATTTCATCTGTGGTGTTCATCAAACACCCTAAATGATGATTCGATAAGACTTCGCCTCTTTCAGAGGACGTTGACGGGTCCAGCGGCAAAATGGTATATTGAATTGCCTAGAGCTTCGTTCGACAACTTTAGTACCCTAGCCACGACTTTCTTAACCCGTTTTCAATTACCCATAAGGTATGAAACGGGAACAGAACTCCTAACCAACTTCAAACAGAAAACGGCCACTCACATATCTGATCATATACATGAGTGGCGACGTCGTCGTAGGATGGTAAAAATGTACGTTCCCGATCAGCTATTAGCTGAATGGTTTATCAAGTCATTACTTCCTGCCATCACGGAAGATGTGGCAAAGGGGGGAGTCGTAACGGAACAACAAGTCATCGCTCGTGCGCAATATCTGGACTTGGTTTACACTCAGTCTGGCACGCTCTACGACAAAATACCTGATGCCCCTAGACCGGAATTCTCAATTCCTCCTCCTCCTAAATCAAACAATGACTCTCATGCCGGCGATTGCGTGATGGGCGCAACAGACATGAAATCGACAAAGGCTATATCTAAAAAGGCCCGTAAGATTTCCGGTCAAAATGCAAATGAGGAACTTCTTGCCTCGGAAGTAAGCGTCGTGTCGGACGACAAGGGCAAACAACTGAAGCAACCAGGGGGCAAGAAGAAAAAGAAAGGGAGAAAAAGGAAACCCCCTGCGGGGTGTCATATATGCGATGAGGATCATTGGACAACAGATTGTCCATACAAAGCTGAGCTTAAAATATTCTTTAAGAGTTCGAAAACCTCAGCTGTGTTGACTGATCCGTTTCCAAGCCCGGGAACCGAACTGGTTGCTAATCAAAATGCTTCCCGATCCCAAGTGCTTATGTTGTCTGTATCAAAGCAACAAAATGATGCTTTGACGAGGAATAAAGATTACAAGAATCCAAAGCTGTCGAACAACAAGGCTAATGAACAACCTAGTAGTTCGACAACAACTTTGACCGAAGCTGTGCCACCCATCGTTCCTGAGCCAATGATAAAGTCGCAAAAGGGAGCAGTACACAAATCGACATTTAATCCTTGTGCGAAAATAGCACAAATAGAGGACCTGGCCCAATCGCCGTCCGCTATGTCGATACTTGAGGCACCACAAAATTGCTTCTCCCAAGAGCAAGCTTTATTATCAGCAATAGGTGGGACTGACCCAATGGATTCCAATCTTGTTGCCTTTGATCATAAAGGATATGACCCTCAGTTACCAGCTCAACTAGCTTTCCTTATTCAAGTGAAAGCCCTCAACAAAACTGTTCATCGAACAATTATTGATGAGGGGGCATCTACATGCATTATGTCGATGAGTTGCTGGAAAAATTTAGGATCTCCAACCTTGTCACGATCTTCGACGACATTAAAAGCATTCGACGGAAGGACATATACCCCATATGGTATCCTAAGTAACTTGAAAGTTGAACTAGGAGGTAAAACAGTAGAAATAGATGTTGAAGTCATCGATGGGAATCTTGATTACAACATCCTACTAGGAAGACCGTGGATCTATGCCATGGCCGCAGTTGTGTCGACCTACTTCAGGAAGATTACATTTCCCTTCCAAGGAGGAATTACAATCGTCGACCAACAAACTTTTCTCCCCAACAGTTCACAAGTTACAGGAAGCATTCCAATGATCCATGGAAGTAATCATTCGCTCCAAAACATCGGAGTAGGTCTCCTAAAAGACCCTGCCTTAATGGGTACTTTTGCCCTACCGCCTCCGAGTAATCTGGCGGAAGTGGCCGCAGTGGAATATGAAACCTTCTATGTCTAATGGATTTGGACTCCGAGGACGGTTCTTATCTCGTGTCAACCTCGTTAAAAAATGAAACAAGGAGTCATGAGGATAGTTCTTTTACTATGTCAACCTCATTAAAAATTGAAGCAAATCCCCTTTCCAAGTTTCAAAGGTAAACCTTCATTCCAACCACCGAGTTGAATGCAATGAAGCTTGGGGGGCATGCACCTCGATTTGCGTTATTATGCTAGGGGCATGCAAACTTATCATCGAGCAGTTTTAGAACAAAGTTCATGCTCGTTAAAAAATAAACGCAAGATCCGAGCAGTTTTAGCATAAAGTTCATGCTCGTTAAAAAATAAGCGCAAGATCGAGCAGTTTTAACGTGGAATTTATGCTCATTAAAAAATAGAAAAGCGATATCGAGCAGTTTTAACGCGGAATTTATGCTCGTTAAAAAATAGAAAAGCGATTGTGAGCAAGAGTTTCCTCCAGAGTTCAAGATCATTAAAAAATGAACCTACCCCGGTAAATAACCACTATGAATGTAATATCATCAGCCGTTAAAGCTTTGGTCGTGTTTGCACCTGCCACCTCCACTTTTCATTTGGCCGATCGTTCACCTCCATATGATTGTTTACCCATTTTAAGGAATAGCTGCGAAGAGTGATTTCACCTAGCCATCCTTGTGACACTGTCGTGATTGGAAAATTCCAACCTGTACCTGGAATCTGCTGCTACCCCTGTTTATCACTCATTCCTCAAAAGACGAGTCTTCTTTAAGCTCTTTTCAACTGACTCGTAAAATATGAAAAGATTGCTGAGTTTTGGCCTTCCAGCTCATTAAAGGACAGGAAGAGCTATCCCTCCTCTAGATTTTAATCTTTTTGGACCTGAGGGATTATTGCACAAAAAGATCGAGCGCTTGTTTTATTCGGCTCGTTAAAATTATCGAAAACTCATCCCTTCTGTATTGTTTTATACTTTTTCGGACTTAAGGGATTAGATGACGAAAAAGGAATTTTGGAGTTGACTTTATGTACCTTTTCAGACTCTCTAAAAATGAAAAGGACCGAGTTATCCTTGTCGTTAGACTCGTTAAAATTATTAAATAGCGACAAACTTGTCTTTAGACGAGAACGAGTTTCACTATCGCTAGGCTCGTTAAAACATAGCGATGGGCTTGCCCGAAGGGCAGGTTATAGAACAAGCATATGTTATCCTCCTCAAGCTTGACAAAAATAAAGAGGTACTGGTCAGCAATGACTGGGGAAAAATCGGGAGAAAATCAAGAAAACTTTGATGGTAGCAGGGCGCTCTTGAACATGACACTTTTCCTCCGTACCACAATCGGGTTGGGTTGTTTCATTCACCGGTCACATCACCATGGTCTCGCCATACCATCCATATTTGGGGTAATGCTACCGATCCATCGCATCAGTGTCGCCATATGTTCAAGAGAAGTCGTTCAGAAAGAGTCAACCAGGTCCCATCCACTGCCATACATTATCCTTCATCCATTCATGACCACCACCCTGAATCATATGTCACAGATCGTTTTCACCTCCATTAAAATCATTAGCTCCGTTCCGTGTCACTGATGTGGGATTCATCAAGGCCCTCCTTTGACGGATCGCTTCTTGTCGACATCAGCTCATTATCCAGGAAGTTGATCTAGGAACAACCCCTTCAGTACTTTGAAGCTTGCATGCCTCAATGGCAAGTTTCTCACTTCCGGCGACAGGTATACATCAATGACCTTCGACCAGAAGATTTTGCGTGTTGTTCGACGCCAAGTCCCTTATTCACACCACGTGAATTGTACTGCAGTACCTTGAGGGTCATTATCATTATCGGTGATTCCTCTCGCGCTTGTTAACGGTTTACATCATTGACCGGTAATCAAGCGATGTCTTTCCATGTTCGACTTCAGCGCAATTCTCACATGGATCGACTTGTACTTAGAGTGAAGATCGAACGAGTTTGAAGACCCCGGATCTAGTTTCATCCATCCGGGCTGCGATATATATTCAGGAAAAATAAAGACATTTGACATGTACATCATTACAGCAGATGATCATCCTACTCAAAGGATGATAATTTCGCCAAAATTATCAGTCTACCATCAGACGATCATCTGTTCTATGTACAAAAAATGAATTTATAAAGCTGAGCATGGGAATGCCCGCCTCAACTAGATCATGAAAGCAGTATGAATCATAATGTATTGTATTGTATTTTATTACAGGTCTCCTCCCAGCAGATGGATGAACTTCGGACCCTCCTGGATAAAGCATTTCACCCGATAAACGGCCTCATACTTTAGGGGGCAAATGTTATAGACATTTTTGTGCCTTACAGCCTCGAGCATGAAATGTCCATAATCTAAGGGATCCAAAGTCCCTAAACATGTTGTTCCTACCCCTAGAGGAACAAGGCAAACCAACCACAGCAATTCACAGAAGTTCTCCACCTGAAAACACTCAAAAACAAGCCAATTCTGGATCATGTCAACTGCTCCACTGAGCATCTGCGCTGAATGTCAACTGCTCCACTGTCTACCTGCGTTGAATGTCAACTCCAACAAAGGCTACCTACGCTGAGCGAGTTTGGACATGTGGCAGAGTCATTCCTCAAGGTGTCAATGCCCAGGAAGCTTCCAAAATGACACTTGCATCAAGGAATTCGACTGGTGATGAGTAAGAGGTTCCAAATCTCCAAGTGGAAGCAAGAACCTCCAAGTGGACTCAAGAACTGAGAGAGGGAGAGGACACTAGTCAGATCTCAAGCTGACTCATCCTCTCTCCAAACATCTATATATGGATCTCTCCTCCATGGGATCTGAAAGGCTGGAATTTTGTGATTGCAAAGAATTGCTATTGGTTTGTGACTGGAAACATTGGGTGTTTAATGCTTTGAAGGGAGCTGAAGAAGGAATTCCATTATGCTGGGAAGGAGATGCTGGATTGGAGCCCTATGGGTTGTATCTCTTCCTGAACCCTGTTATCAATCAATAAAGCTATCTTGATTCTTTCCTATATGCTGGTGTATTTTGTATGATTGCATTAGTGTATTTGATTTACTTCTAATCATGAATCATTTATGAATATGTATATTTGCCTTTGTGTTGTGTTCTTCTCTTGTCGCAAGTAGTTGTTCTCTTGTCACAGGTAGCTGTTCTCTTATGATCTCGCTGGATTCAAGTAGTTGTTCTCTTGAGCAAGCGAGGAGACAAGTAGCTGTGGACACACAAAGAGAAGAGGATCTAGATCGAGGGACAACCGGAAGACAACGGTAAGTCTGCCGATCTCCCCTCTTTCACATTTCATAAAGGAAGAAATCATAATAGCTGTATTCGTTTGTTGCTAAGGCGCTGTCACACCTTAGGTGGATAGGATCGTCCTGCATAGGCATTTTTCCCCACAACACACATCAACAACACGAAACAAGGTAAATGATTTTTGATATGAAATATGACTAATGACACAAGGTTCAGGAATGGCGGGCATGAAAATGAAGGTTTACTGTATTGTAAAGGATGAAGTTTTGAACTGAATGACTTCTCTTGAACATATCGGCGACACTAAAGTGAATTGGTAGCATTGACCCAAAACAAAGTGATGGATGGTATGATATACCAACGGTGTGATAACCATCAAGCTGAATGACCCAACCCACATAGTCACGGTGATGAGGTGAAAGTGTCATGTTCAAGAGCGACCTGCTACCATAAAGTGTTCCTAGCTTTTTCCATTTTTCCCCAGTCATTTCTGACGAGTACCTCTTTATTTTTAATCAAGCTTGAGGAGGATAACATATGCTTGTTATATAATTCCACCCTTTGGGTGAATCCATTGCTATTTGATGTTTTAATGAGTCTAGCGAAGGTGAAACTCAGTCTTGTCTAGATGGACAAGTTTGTCGCTATTTGATGTTTTTAACAAGTTTAATGACAAAGACAACTCGGTCCTTTTCATATTTAGAGAGTCTAAAAAGGGACTAAAAGGAAACTCCACATGTTCTTTTTTGTACATTTGTCTCTCAAGCCCGAAAAAGCATAAAACAATACAAGAGAGAACCTATTAATCATGTTTGACCAACGAGTATCGTTTTTGTAATTAATCTATCTCAGCCCGAAGAAAGGGGTAAAACTATACTGAGTAGATATCGATTCTAATCCATTTAGCGAGCTAGAAATGACAAGCACTCGGCAATCTTTTCATGTTTAGAGAGTTTCAAAAGAGCTTAAAGAGGACTTGATTTTGAGGAACTAGTGGTGTCTAAGGTAGCAACTGGTTCCGGTGATGTTGGAACTTCTCAAAACATGTTGATTTATATGAAGAGGCTAGCTAATATGACCACTCATTGCAACTATTCCTCAAAAATGGTAAAACAACCAAGTGAAAGCATATGATCAGCCAAAGAGATGGTGGTGATGGGATGAAAACAACCAAGGCTCATCTGACGAAAAGGTTGATAGAATGGCAATCACGAGGGTTAAACTGAAAATTGGTTCATTTGTAGACAAGCTTGAACCATAGGGAACTATGCTTGGATTCGGTTTCATGTTTACACAAGCTTGAAACGAAAAACTATGCTTGGCTTCAGTTTCATTTTTACACAAGCTTAAAACGAAAAACTATGCTTGAATTGGTTTACATGCCCCCAGCATGATGAAAGGGAGAGTCTTCTATAACCAGATGGAAGTCGTTGCGGTGAAGCAGGATGGTTATCCAAACCTTTTCGGCTTCATCCAGATAGACAAAGGTGAATGGGGTGATTCCCTTCACATAACCTATAGGGAAACTTAACTTTACCACTAGGTGCATGCCCCCCAAGCTTCATTACATTCACCTAAGTAAACTACTCATGGCTATCAAGTGGACGGAATGAAGGTTCTTTTACGAGATCAAGTGAAATACTCGACTTGGAACTTTCCTCCAGGGGACCTTGTTTCATTTTTAAAAGAGCTTGACACAAGACAGGGAACTCTGCTCTAATTCCTTGTTTCATTTTTTAACGAGCTTGACACAAGACAAGGAACTATGCTCATGAACCTGTTTCATTTTTTAACGAGGTTGACACAGTAAAAGAATTGTCCTCATATTCCTTGTTTCATTTTTTAACGAGGTCGACACAAGACCACTAACTATCCTCGGACTCCTTGTTTCATTTTTTAACAAGGTTGACACAAGACAACAAACTATCCTCGGACCCTTGTTTCATTTTTTAACGAAGTTGACACAATACTAGGAACTATCCTCAAACTCCTTGTTTCATTTTTTAACGAGGTTGGCACAAGACAACGAACTATCCTCGGTGACCCTTGTTTCATTTTTTAACGAGGTTGACACAAGACAACAAACTATCCTCGGACCCTTGTTTCATTTTTTAATGAGGTTGACATAAGACAACGAACTATCCTCGGAGACCCTTGTTTCATTTTTTAACGAGGTTGACATAAGACAACGAACTATCCTCGAACCCTTGTTTCATTTTTTAACGAGGTTGACACAAGACAACTTACTATCCTCGGGCCCTTGTTTCATTTTTTAACGAGGTTGACACAAGACAATGAAATATCCTTGAATTCCTTATTTCATTTTTTAACGAGGTTGACACAAGACAATGAACTATCCTCGAGCTTCGTGTTTCATGTTTTAACGAGGTTGACACAAGAAAACGAACTATCCTCAAATTCAATCACAACTCATAAGAGGTCATGAAGGAGAGATCTGGTTCCAATGCCCCTAGTACATGATGTACAACATCACTGAATTAATCGTCAGTTGATGTAGGTATGGAATAGGTTGCCACATAATTAACCCGTGGCGGGGATGATACCATTGGTATAAATGGACCATTTAGGGAAGATGGTTGACTAGGAGCTGGACCGGGAAATGAAAGCTGGTCAACAGTGACAATTCTACATTCATGTGGGAAACAAATCACTTGAAATAGTGTTGAAACAATAGCTCCCATACCATAAACATAGTCGTGCCCAAGAAGTAAATCATAATCTAAAGGTCTTGGGACTACCATCACATTCAGATAAATGGTTTTTCCTCCCAAAGTAATAGGTAATTGAGGAAGGATCCCTAATGGTTGACTCGTTCCTTTGTTAAAACCCAACAGATTCTGTGTAACAGGCACAAGCGGTGGCAAACCAAGCGCTTGCCAAGCAGTTGAGGAAAGGATACTCACTAATGCACCTTCATCTATAATAGTGCCCGATACAATCATATTACAAACTTGTACTATGATTTGGAAAGGCACATAAGAAGGAAGGCAGAATGCTGCCAGTCGATTCCAATCAAAGGAAGTGACTAGACTACTTGGAGGGGAGACCGTAGAAATGGGAGGATTAACCCCTTGAGTTACAAGAGCGGGAGGATTTTCCTCTTGTCTTGATGGAACAAGAGGACTTCCCCCAAGTTCATTTGAATCTGAAGAAATGAAAAGACTTGAGTGGTATCATGTTCACTCTCTTCGAGAAAGGTACGATTTACTGAAGGTGAAATCGAGTCAACTGATACCTTGACCTGTTGATTTGGGTCAAGTATAGAGTCATAAGATTCACTTTCAGAGAGAGTGGCTTGATCTAGCATAGGGACACATGTGAATGGGGTGATTCCCTTCACATAACCTACATGGAAACTTAACTTTTCCCTTCTTCCGTTGAACTTTACTATCACTAGTTGATGGTATGTCACCAACATGATCTCCAGAGGTTGATGGCATGGGAAGATGTGAACGAGAAGACTATTCTTCTAAGATCTGAGGAATATCAGGACAATTTCGAAGAAGATGGTCTCCTGCACAAAGTTTGCATGGATATCAAACTTTGTGAGGCATAATGGATGGTTTATCATCAGACGTTTCTTTCAAAGCAATGGTTGCTTGGTTGTCCCTTTGCTGAATTTGCTTCGTCTTTTTCTTCTTCCCTTTCTTCTTCTTCTTAGCCACCTGGTTACTAGTACCAATACTTTCACCAGGCGAAGATGAAGAAGGGGAGGAAGAAACAACCAAGGAAGAAGGCAAAGGGTAAACTTTAGGATCAACTGGAGGTTGATTTTGTCCAGTTGAAGGAGTACTCAATTACGGAGAAATCACGACATTTTGAACCAAGGAGCTTGAAAACAACCATACTGGCAAGCCAATGGTAAATCCCGGAAGGGACAATGTAGCCATATATGGAGCACCAATATTTCCAAACGGAGGAAAAGGACTAGGATTCCCATCAAAAGGAATTCCTTGATTGGTGGACTCCGGATTTGTCGCCATATGTTTCAACCTAAGATCAACTAAAAAACAAGCGTGGAGGATGTTATCCGTGGTCAATTAACTTTTACAACACAAGAACTTAACTTTGCTTTTACATTTTTTAAGAGTCGAGAAAAAGCAAAAGATGACTCTAGTCGCTTTCATTGTTTAATGAGATTAAAAGGACAAGCGCTTAGATGGACCTTTTCTTTTAAGGAGTTGAAAAGGAACAAAAGTGACTGCTCTGGAGATACTAAGCAAGAGGGTTTACCAAACTAATCACAAAACTCCAATATACACCTTGGTGGTAAATTAAAGAGAAATTACCAAGGATTTACCGTACGGCAGTCAGTCTTCCCGAATGCCGTGTTCGGTGCATTGTGATCGGTAAGGCGGCAAATTCGGATTCCTAGGGATAAAGGATTTAAGCCTATTGGGGTCTCCCACTATATACACGACAGTACAAGGAGCACAAGTCCATACTAGTACTTACCGGTTCAGAGAGGAGGAATCACCCAACCTCAATGAAATGACAGCCACTAGGTTTTAAGATGCCGGAACACGTCTCTAGCCTAGACACCTCTAGATGTTTGTGTTAAATTCCAATGCGTTATTAGGTTAATTGAGGTTAATTTTAGGTTGATCTTGCTTAAAATTTTCCTTTGGGTTTCACCACGTGATGTTTTCCAAGATTCCTAAGAATGCAACTAGAATGAGAAGCACTCTTTCCATTTTGCTTTCAACAATGAAAATCCTAGCTAATAAGGGATAGAGAAAACAAGTACTTTTTGGATCAAACAACAAATATCACTCACTAATGCACTTCCCTAACCATTCCTTTTGAGCACACACAATCAAATTCTAAATGCAATTACATGTATTTCTTTTTCTTTTCCGTTCTCCTTAATGTGAATTATGCATTAAGAAAAACAAATGCACAATGATTCAAAAGCCTTTTTCACAAAAATGTCGATTTATGAAAATTTCACTTAAAGATAAAGGAAGACTAAACGACACTTTTAACTTTAAGGAAACGAAGATTTTCGACACTTAAACGAAAATATGAATCAGATGCACAAAATAGACCAATTGATTATTCTATAAAGGAAGATTTTACGACACTTCAAAACAATCGACTGAAACTACTTTTCGACTAAGGACTGCAAATGATAAAACAAATACATAAAAAAAACATTTAACAATCCAGTCTAAATGGGTCGAAACAAGGAAACAAAGACTGCTTTCAGAGACAAGAAATCATCTAAATCCAATAAGCAATTCAAACAATTGAAAATTGACTTAAGGTTTCAGCTCCTAGATGGGAAAACTAATCCTAAAGGAATCATCACAGGCCAGAGTGAGGGACAGTACGATGCATAGCACTGTCTCTGTGAAAAGGGTCTAATGCATTGCACTGTGTCAGTTACAAAGGTGCTATGATTACAGAATGACAATTTTATGCTCAAAATTGACTCAAATTTCAGTGAATTGAACTTGAATGCGATGAGAAACAGAGGGTAAAGTATGTCAAAGTGTTCTAAGAGATTGATTAGCTACTACAAGGGATAGGAATCGAATCCCCAGTGGAGTCGCCATTTTGTTACAGGAAAATTTAGTGTCTTTTCGAACGACTAACCCCTAGACCTAGTAGCAAGTCTAGAACAACAGTTAAAGTAATTCCATTGCTTTTCCTATAGCTAACAGATAAAAGAAAGAAGAGCAAAAGTACCAACCTGTATCTCTCGGTCGATCCCTCTTCGCTTTGACCACTTTTGCCACTCCCTTCCGTACTTAACTCGTTTGAAAGGTACTTACACACAAACCGAGACAGAAAACCATCAAATCATACATATTGATCTCTTAACTAAACATATTATAGAACCAAAAGTACAATATACATCACATAACACATGAAGGGGAAAAAGCATAGAACTATTTATTCATAGAAGGAAAGATTACAACCCATGTAGATGCATGTCCGATTCAGTGTCATCCTTCCAGCTTCAAACCCTTTTCTCCTCATGGAAACAACAATTTGACATGATAACATTACTCTCTCTACTAATCTCATCCAAGCAGCATTTCCTTAGCTTAAGAAGTTTCAACCTTTCTAACTAGACCAGCCAATGAGAGCTTGGTCCTTTTATAGTTGAAAAGAGGAGGTTAGGCCATTAATGGCCCTCATGAATGCTTTGCCATATTCTGGAAGTGGTTCCATGGAGGAAGGGATAATGGATTAAGGTTCATTCATCTCCTTCCTCATCCAAAAGCAAGCCCAATCCCTCTAGAAACCTCAAGAAGCATCTATTGGATGAGGAATCCAATGGATTCATATGAAAAATTCGATGGATCTCACCCATCGTAGGTGATACAAAGGCCAGGTGCTATGCATAGCACCCTGACAGTGTAGTGCTTGCCATTCATTGCAGCCAAATAGAAGGCCACCTGCGATGATCTCCTTAGGGACATTTTTTGGATGAATGGTGTCATGAAACTCTTGGGAAGCAAGCATGATGTAGGTTAACTTCATTAGGGAATGAAAACAACTGAATTAGGGGTTGATGGACCCTAATAATACAGATCTGGAATTTGGGGTTGATGTGCCCAAATTTTCCTGTAACAGAATGACAAGGAAGGTTCAACCTGAATCAAAACCTCCTCAACCAGTGCCCACTAAACACAAAGATCCTACACCTAAAGCTCCTAAGGTTCAAGCTTCCACCATCAAAGCATCCAGCAAGAGAAAAAGGAGGTAACAGTTTCTTGTTTGAATTTTTGCAATTTTGATCAGTATGTTGAAATGGTTTTGGATATCTGGAGTGGCCTACAGTACTATGGTTTTGTTTTGTTAAAACTTGATGGCGTAAAAGAGGCAGTATTGAAAGTTCAACTACGCAGCCATTTTGCAGCCCCTGCCTACAGATTTCTACAAGTGCAAGGAAGATGCCAATTATCAGAGGTTGAAGGAATGAACGTGTATTAGAGGTGGGAGCCAACTCAAACCACCAGTCACTAGCCACGTGCCACCCTTGGGAGGAAAATGTGCCAACACCATCACTACCCAACTACTACCCAGTCACTGCGCAGTCAGCAGCCAGTTGTCCATGTTTTTACTGCTTTTATTGATCCATGAGGATATAGTTCGAAGATAGATATGATTTTAGAGATTTATTTTTTTTTAAGATAAAGTGATAAGCAGTTTTTTGTTTTTTTTTTTTTATCAGTTGAGGAAAAACAAACTTGAAACAACAAAAAATTTCCTCTTTTTGGTTTGATTCGATCCATTGTATGGATCAACGATGCATTACATCTAGATGCTTTTTACTTGCTACAAAATGTTTATTTAAGTTGGAAAATAGATGGAGTATAGGTTGTTGTGGGTTCGATTGTTGGGTCCCTATAATACTAGTGATTACCCCATTACTATTGTAGTTGTATCCCTTATTAATATTGTTGTGCCCCTATTGCCCCCATATTGTTATTATTGTGACCCATAGAATCCCCCTATTGTTATTTTTGTGGCTTTATATTATTATTGTTAGGTCGGCTGGGTTATATTGTGACTCCTAAGACTCCTATATATAGAAAGGAGGTTTTGTCATTTGAATCATCCAAGAATTGCTCATTTATGTAATGTAAATGAGGTTGCCCCCTCGAAGAGGCTGAATTCTAAGACGTGGATCTCTTTTTTCTATCTTTTTTTGGCTGGTTTCATAACATTTGGTATCAAAGCTTTGGATTCTAGGGTTTCGCTGCTCCAAACAGGTCATCGTGGCATTTTTGCTATAACTTTTTCTGCAACGTTTCAGAAGCTAAAAAAAAAACTTGAGAATAAATCGTACTGAATCTTGGGTCCGAATTTTAGAGCTTTTCGCACTATATTTGTGGAGATATGATCTGAGGAAGTTGGTCTTTTTGCAGACTCCTGAATTACATTCCAAACAGGTGACCTGGGGAAATCGTCATAACTTTCTCTCTGAGCATCGGATTAAAATTTCATAAGAAGGTACAGAAAGAGGACAGACTTTAGTTTCTTGTATATCTTTTTCAGATCCAAAGGTCGAAATAGTGACTCGTGGCACATCGTACAAGTTCGCTCTACTGAACTAGTCTATAATCAGGTCATCTTGGGAGATTGTGCATAACTCTTCCTTGGAGAATCCAACTTGGATCAGACTAGTGGCATTGGAAAGAGGACACAGAGGGCTACTACAAGTTGCAATTTCAGAACTGGATGATCCGAAATTGCAGAGATACATCAGATTCAATATCAAGCTTCTACAAAGTGAAAAAAGGTGTGTAGTTTTTTTTAAATTTTTGCATAAGCTTGGTTTGAAAAATTAGTTTGAATCAGTAATTGATGCCACGGGGAAAGAAAATGCAAACACCTAGTAAGCAACCTGATAGAAAATACACTAAAGGTCATAAGTGTGCTAAGAAGAAATTATTCTACATAGATTGTGAAGAGGAAGAAGAAAAGGAGCAAGAAAGGTCAAAAGAAGAGGATATACTCCAGGAACAAAGCCTAGATAAAGAAGAAATGAATCCAACCATATCTTGTAATGCATTGGTAGGAATTATCACTCCTCAAATCATCAAGATAGAAGGACAAATCAAGAAGAAAAAGGTAATAGTGTTGATTGATTCAGGAAGTACCCACAATTTTATTCATTGTAAGGTAGCAAAAGAATTGAATTGCTTCTTATATCCAGCACCAAAGTGTCAAGTGATGGTTGCAAATGGAGGAACAATAAATTGCTCTGGAAAGTGCCATAATATCAAGCTATCCATGGGAGAATATGTATTGACTAGCCCAATGCTTTCCATTCCAATGGGAGGTGTTGATGTTGTACTAGGAGTCCAATGGCTACAATCCTTGGGTACAATAGCTTTTAATTTTCAAAAACTTTTCAAGAAATTTTCTATGGAAGGAAAGGAAGTTGAATTAAGGGGTATTGCAGGGAAACCAGGAAAGATAATCAGCTCTAACGGTATGACAAAGCTTCTAAAAAATGAACAAAGAGGCGTAACTGCACAATTATGTTCGCTAGATGTTTCCACATTGGAATCATCTATTTCTCCAGATCTCCAAAAAGTCTTGGACAATCATTCCAAGGTATTTGAGACTCCCAAAGGTATCCCACCTATTCGTGATCATGATCATGTTATTCATCTGATTCTAGGAAGTGTTCCTCCAAACATCAGGCCGTACAGATATCCCTATGCCCAAAAGAGTGAAATTGAACGTATGGTTGCAGAAATGCTAGAGGTTGGTATAAGTCAACTGAGTCAAAGTTCTTTCTCTGCTCCAGTAGTATTGGTGCACAAGAAGGATGGATCATGGTGCATGTGTCCATATTATAGGGAGCTCAACAAGCTCACTATTAAAGATAAGTTTCCCATTCCAGTCATTGATGAATTACTGGATGAATTGCATGGATCAATTTACTTCACCAAGTTGGATCTTCGTTCAGGATATCATCAAATTAGAATGAAGACTGAAGACATTCTGAAAACAGCATTTATAACTCATGAGGGTCATTATGAATTTTTGGTCATGCCTTTTGGCATTACCAATGCACCTTCAACATTTCAAGGTTTGATGAATTCCATTTTCAAACCATTCCTTAGAAAATTTGTGTTAGTATTTTTTGATGATATACTAATCTATAGAAAATCTTGGAAGGATCATGTTGAACATGTTGACAGGGTGCTACAATTATTGGAGGAGAAACAATTATATGCAAAAAGATCCAAATGTTTCTTTGGAGTATAAGAGGTGGAATATCTGGGTCATATTGTATCTCATGAAGGAGATAAGGTAGACCCTAGCAAAATTAAAGCCATTAAGGAATGGAAATTCCCCACATCCATAAAGCATCTGCGATGATTTCTCGAGTTGACAAGGTATTATCACAAGTTTGTTAAGAATTATGGGATAATAGCAACACCTCTAACAACATTATTGAAGAAAGATGCATTTTCATGGACACCAGAAGCAACAAGGCCTTCGAGGATCTTAAAGAGGCAATGTGCCAAGAACCAGTCTTAGCTACACTAGACTTCACAAAAATCTTTATTGTGGAATGTGATGCTTCAGGAAATGGAATTAGTGTTGTTTTAATGCAAGATGAAAGACCCATTTCTTTCGAAATTCGTTCAATCAAGGGAAAGTTTTTACACAAAGCTATTTATGAGAAGAAAATGTTGGCAATATTCCATGCACTTAAGAAATGGCGACCCTACCTAATGGGAAGACACTTCAAGGTAAAAATGGATCATGATAGCCTTAAATACTTTTTAGAACAAAGATTATCCTCTGAAGAGCAACAAAAGTGGGTCACAAAGATGTTGGGTTATGACTTTGAAATCATCTACAAAAAAGGGAAGAAAAATGTGGTGGCAGATGCACTCTCAAGAAAGGATGAGGATGTGGAAGCATTGTTGTGCGCCATTTCTATTATCCAACCAGATTGGATAAACGAAGCAAGGGGGGAATGGAAGAATGACGAAGAAGTGTGGGCACTAATTCGAAAGTTACAACAAGACTCCAGTACGTCTAATACATTTAGCTGGCAAAATGATTCATTATGGTACAAGGATCGCTTATACCTCTGTAAGAATTCCCAGCTAAAACAAAATATTCTTATGGAATTGCACACTTCTCCCTTAGGAGGGCACTCAGGATTTTTAAAAACTTACCACAAGGTTAAGAAGGAATTTTTTTTGGAGGGCCTTAAATCAAATATTCAAAAGTTTGTGGCGGAATGTTTGGTTTGCCAACAAAATAAAGTTGAAACAATTAAGACACTAGGTCTATTACAACCTTTATCCATTCCAAGCCAACGTTGGGAGGAGGTTTCAATGGATTTTATCACAGGTTTACCCAAGTCTGAGGGAAAGAGTGTCATCATGGTGGTAGTTGACAGACTTACCAATTATGCACACTTTTGTGCATTATCACATCCATTTAAAGCCAGTACAGTTTCTACTGCATTTATGGAAACAATTCAAAAGCTACATGGAAACCCAAAGATTATTGTAAGTGACAGAGATCCCATTTTCACTGGAAATTTTTGGACAGAATTATTTTCTTGTCTTGGTACTCAGTTAGCTCATATCTCATCTTATCATCCTCAATCTGATGGGAAAACTGAGATAGTAAACAAATGTTTGGAAGGATATCTTCGTTGCTTTGTGTCTGACAAACAGACACAATGGTTCAAATGGTTGCCTCTGGCTGAATGGTGGTATAACACTTCCTTCCATATAGCAACAAAAATGACCCCATTTATGGCACTTTATGGATATCAGCCACCATCCATCACATCATATTTAAGAGAAAACTCTAAGGTTCAAGCAGTGGAACATCACATCGAACATCAACAACATGTCCTCCAACTCTTAAAGGATAACCTCGTGTTGGCACAGAATAGAATGAAACAACAGGTAGATCAACATCGCAGCGAAAGAAGTTTTGATGTAGGTGATTGGGTATTCCTACGGCTACAACCATATAATCAAATGTCCCTTAAGCAAGCTAAGAAGGATAATAAATTATCACCAAAGTATTATGGTATGTACAAGGTGTTGCAAAAGATTGGTACTATGGCATACAAATTGGAGCTTCCTGCAGCGTCTCTATTGCACCCAGTTTTCCATGTTTCATGTTTAAAGAAGGTTATAAGAGAAAGCTCCCAGTTCAAACAATATTGCCAGAACCTGACGAGGAAGGAAAAATTATATTGGAACCAGAAGCCGTCACAGAAACAAGAACTCGACAGTTACGAAATCGATCAATTTCGAAGTATCTTATCAAGTGGAAGAACTTATCCGCTGAAGATTCCACATGGGAGGATGAGAATTTTATAAAGAAGCATCCAGAACTACTGAAGCGTTGAGGACAACACTTTTTAAAGGAGAGGGGCATGTTGGGTCCCTATAATACTAGTGATTACCCCATTACTATTGTAGTTGTATCCCTTATTAATATTGTTGTGCCCCTATTGCCCCCATATTGTTATTACTGTGCCCCATAGAATCCCTCTATTGTTATTTTTGTGGATTTATATTATTATTGTTAGGTCGGCTGGGTTATATTGTGACTCCTTAGACTCCTATATATAGAAAGGAGGTTTTGTCATTTGAATCATCCAAGAATTGCTCATTTATGTAATGTAAAGGAGGTTGCCCCCTCGAAGAGGTTGAATTCTAAGGCGTGGATCTCTTTTTTCTATCTTTTTGTGAGCTGGTTTCATAACATCGATATTATTCAGAACTATTGCAGACACATGTATGTTGTGATCTTTATTAATGAATATGCTTGATGCTGAAGTTATTCCAGTTACCATTACAGATATTCTTGCGGTATGATGCTTTGAAATTGTCCTTCTCTAGTGTATTTGTGATCTTATTTATGTTTCTTCTTAGTCTTCTTTAAAGGTATAATGGAACAACTACATTAGAATTCATCTTGTATGCTCTTGTTTAGTTGTACTAAATGTTTCAGTTGCAAATGGAATGTATTATGCCTTTAAATGTTTTGTTTTTCCCTCTTGATATTCACTCATTGAAATTGCAGTAACAAAAGTTTCATTTGTTCTATTATTGTGGATGAGTGTTTTTATGTTCATGTTCCACTATACTACAAATTGTTTTCCTATTTGAAGTATGTACTAGACAAGCCTTTGTGTATGCAATTTGTTGGGAAATGAATAGGTATGATGAGCCAGTAAAGTCATGATCACATGCATCAATTATTCCATAACCTTTCACTGATTCCAAATTAAAATTTTAAAACACTTTTCAGATATGGTCTTTGTCTTGTATGTGCTTGCAAAGTCCCCAATTTTAATTTTTTCTGAGTGAGGGAGCCCCCTCTAGCTAGAAAAGACCAGTTTCTAGTCAAAAGCGGTTTGTGGTTACCTCTGGGTTCCTCTCCTTAGCCTGGAGGAATTACGGAGTGCTAACAATATTAGCACTAAAGAGTACATCAGGCTATTGTTCTTCATATATTCAGCAGTATATTGATGGCAACCCCTAAATCAATTAAGGTATTAAGAAGAATCATTCCACAAATAGTAATAGGTACAGTGGGGTTCTGAGGGTCCTCATACTTGGTGGGCACATTATTTACTAATATTAAATCATATAGTTTTCCAATATCGCGCATAGTAGGAGGGTCCTGAGATATCATAGATCTGGTTTGATTAGGAGAGACAACACATGCTTAAACAATTGTTTGTGTAACAACAGCAACTCTTGGAACCTTAATTAATCTAAATTGGTAAAGGAACTAAAATGTAATCTTATAATAGCAAGCTTCAACAGACCATCCAAACCTGAAACAACCCATACATTACTTTTATCATAAAAAGTCACCTAAGACAGTAATTCTAATGTCAGATTATAAATAGAATTGGACTAATAAAGTGACAAGTGAAAAAGGACATACTTAGGTGAATAATGTTTGTTACAGTAATAATATATGGTCCTATTGGTTAAAAAGGGATAAAAAAATAAGAAAATAAGTAGGAAAAATATGACAATTTTGTGACCCAACAACGTCCAAGCCTTATCACCCCCAACTTGTATAGCACATAAAAACTATAATCCGAAGCCCCTGTGACCCTTAAAACCTACTAATTTTGACCCCTAACATTTATTATCTAATATAGCTTGTAACCATAACAACTATATCCCAAAAATCATAACCCTATCACCCTTAACTCTTGAAATGTAATCATTATCACTAATAAACTCTCAGCCATAACAACTATACCTGATAACTAGTAACATATATGATCTATAAGATAATCCCATAAATATTCTCTAACTCCTATATGCCCTAACCCATAACCTATATGACACGTCCAATCCCTTTTCATTTTAAAACCTTAAACCAAATAACCCTTATCCCTAAATGCATATATCCTTTGGACTTGGCATTAATAACCAAAATTCCTAAATTATTATATCCACTATAGTTGATAACTATTATATTAACTTATAATCATTAACACTCTGAAAACTCTTGACGCCTATAAATCCTCACCTTATAACCCCTTAAAAAAAACCCTAACCCTTAACAAATAGCCCTAATAAACCCTAACACATAATTCAAAACCCATAGTTTCTAACCCACATAATCCTTAATCCCTTTATCCCATAGCCCCAAACATATATAAATCCTAATAAACACCATTGTGTGACCTTATAAACATTATCCTTATCCCTTATAAACCTTAATAACTAACCCACAATCCTTAATCCCCATACTCACTAAATATGAACCACTAGAACCCATATATGGTAACATCTATAAAACATAACCCATGTCAATTTTCCCACCTTTAATCCCCATCACCTATAAACCCTAACATATCACCCCCAACACTTATGATTCTTGACCCATGAAACCCTTTTCACTCGCACTTTAACATGTAATTGGCGATATCTATAAATCAAAACCTATATAATGTTGGGAATCATGATTGTCATTAGACCAAAACCTGCAGGTGTTATTCAACGATCGCATCACCAAAGATAAGGATCCACGAGAGGTGGTTACTCCATGTCACAAAACACACAGGGAGATTTGGTTCATCCAATGTACAAGAATCTCCCCCCAACGCGAGTCGGGTGTGTATCGAACTCATGACCTATGCTCTAATACCACTTGTTGGAAATCACGATTGGCATTAGACCAAAACCCATAGGTGTTAATCAACGATTGCTTATCCAGATATAAGAATCCATGAGAGGTAGTTAGTCCATGTCATGAAACAAACGGGGAGCGTTGGTTTGCCTAATGTCCAACATATAACTTATATAATCATTGAACCAAATCACATAATCCTTAACCATAACCCCTAATTCTTAATTAACCATTATAATCCCTTACCTTAATAACATTTAACCCTAACTACTATTCCATGTAGGTTATATCACCCCTTACTCCTATTACCACTAGACACTAACCCTTAAATATCTTAACCATTATCACCCTTATATCCTTTATATTTTCTAACTAGTAATCCATAATTCTTATATCCCTAATCTCTAACCCATAACCCATGACACGTATAACCTTTATCCATTATAAGAATTATACCTAAACACTTAACTATGATAAGCCCTCATTATTGACCCGTATTGTATCTCATCACCCTTAATCCCTTATCACTCATAATTTCTAACCCTAAATCCCTAACCATTATGACCTCTAATGTCCTCGTGACATCCAACCCTTATCACCTTAGACCATGCATGTAACATATAACATATTGAATCCATAATCTATATAAAAAACTAACCTCTAGTGATTAACACCTCTACTTACTAATTTTATATCCCATAACCCATATAATATTTAACTCTTGTAACTCTTAAACCATAACCCTTATCAATCATATTCATTAACCCACATAAGGTGACTTCTATAGCTAGTAACCTTAACAACCCAAAACATATAACACCTAACCCCTATAATCAATAACCACTTATATATACCTACTAATTAACCCCTCAACTTTACTAACCCTTAATTTAATATAATCTTTAACCAATAACTTGTTTATGCATAAACCCCCTTGCCATTAACTTATGTAACCTATAAACTTTATAACTACTCACCCCCACTTAATTTGTAACACTTAATCCCTATAATTCCCAATAACTTATATGTGTCATCTTTAATTCTTATTATATATAATTGTCAGCCTTTAAAACCCCTATGACCCTTAATCCCCATCCAATTATTATAATACCAATAACCCATAACTTTTATACACCAAATCCATATACCTTTGGTGCATATCTTCCAACTAGTTGAATAACCTATGACCCCCATAACCCTTAAACCCCAATACCAAATGATCCTAATTGAAAAATACCTTAACTTCTAAAAACCTTAACTCATGCCCATGGGGCTTTGGATTGATGGTGAATGGGTGCACTGTTAAGGCACTCCTTGTGATAGGTCATTGGTTCAAATCCCCCGTGGGTGCTTACCTACCAAAAAAAAAAACTTTAACCCATAACCATTTTATTCTCACACTTCTAAAATATCTAACCTTTAAAATTTATTCATTATAATGAGTCTTAAAACCCTCTCATACCGAGAAAGCATGCTCCTAGTCTAACCATGTCAAATTTCGATGCATACAAGAACAATCTGAATAAATTTCAACGTTGGCCCCATTCATTGCTCACCGAGTGGCGTCGGTGGATAACATTGGTGATGGGCATGTTTGAAGACATTCCATGAAATTTCAAGATTGTTTCAACAAAAAATCCATAGATGGGAATGAGGAATGATGACAATGAGACTACATGATGAACGTTGATGCAAATATTGATGATCTCAAAGATTATGTGGGGATGTCATGCATCCTTGAGTCTTGAAACCCTCGCATACCATCAAGGCATGTGCCTAGTCTAACCATGTCAAATTTCGATGCATACAAGAACAATTTGAAGAAATTTCAACATTGGCCCCATTCACTACTCACCATGCAGCGTCGGTGGATGACATTGGTGATGGGCATGTTGGAAGACATTCCATGAAATTTCAAGAGAGTTTCAACAAAGATTCCATAGATGGGAATGAATAATGATGACAATGAGACTGCATGATGATCGTTGATGCAAACATGGACGATAAAAAAAATTACGCGGGGACATCAAGCATCCTTGAGTCTTGAAACCTTCGCATACTATCAGGGCATGTGTCTACTAGTCTAACCAGGTAAAATTTTGACGCATACAAGAATAGTTTGAAGAAATTTTAACATTGGCCCATTCATTTCTCACATAGCAGCCTCAGTGGATGACATTAGTGATGGACATGTTGACGTTCCATGACATTTCAAGAGAGTTTTAACAAATATTCCATATATGGGAATGAGGAATGATGACAATCAGACTAGATGATGAACGTTGATGAAAACGTTGATGATCTCAAAGATTATGTGGAGGTGTCACGCATATTTGAGTCTTGAAACCCTCCTATATCATCAAGGCATGTGCCTTATAGTCTAACCATGTCAAATTTTGATGCATACATGAACAGTTTGAAAAAATTTCAACGTTGACCCCATTCACTGCTCACAATGCGACATCGGTGGATGACATTGGTGATTGGGTGTGTTGGAAGACATTCCATAAAATTTTAAGAGAGTTTCGACAAAGATTCCATAGATGGGAATGAGGAATGATGAAAATGAGACTGCATGATGAAAATTGATGCAAACGTGGATGATCTCAAAGATTATGGGAGGACGTCAAGCATACTTGAGTCTTGAAACCCTCGCATACCACCAACGCATGTGTCTCCTCTAACCATGTCAAATTTTGATGCATACAGGAACAATTTGAAGAAATTTCAACGTTGGCCCCATTCACTATGTTATCACTCAGGTTGTTCCCAAAAGTTGTAAGAAAGGGAATACAGCCGAGGTAACCACAAACCAATCTTTTAGATGTAGAATCTAGCCAATATGCATCCAGAGAGGGCTCTCTCTTTATGATTTAGCTCTGTTTTTTAAAGGTGTTAGGCTAGTTATGAAGTACAAGGGTTTTGTTTTGAGTTTGGGTGGTGAGATTCAATAGAATAGTGAGGTAAAACTGAGTAGTTCAGTCCATTGAGCATGATGGAGTCAAAGAAGATGGCTTTCTGGATTTGGTTTCTTAGTAGAGGATGGAATCACAGAGCAAGGTAGTCAAACAGGGAACAAATAAAAGAGCTGAAAACAGATGGAATGGGCTCAAATGGGTGAAGGGTAGTTAAGAATCCTTCAACATATTGAAAGAGGGAAAATGGATGCTTACCGACAAAGAGCAGTTAATAATTCTTTATCAAATAATCAATATGAGAGAATCAGGAAACGGGAGCAATTAAGAATTCATTGTTTATACTAATTCTGAAGAAAACACAGAGAATAATAAAGACTGAAAACAGAGTGCAGTTAAGCAAATTCTGAATTAATTTTTCTCTTTATCATTCAGATCATGAAACATAGATGACATAATAAACAAGAAAACTGTAAAACACAAGATATAGGGGACTTATTGATCTGGAGTTTGATTCAAGCATTATGTGACAAGTCCTCTGCATCAATTCTTCATCCAGTAGGCCAAACAACAATTTGTTTCCAACAGCTCTTTTATTCCAAAGTTTCAGTATTTACAGCAAGGTCTAGAAAATCTGCACACACCGAACCTCTTCAAAACTCTGATGAAGGGGGTATTTATACAACAAAATATGTACAACAGATATCTCATAAAAGTTGGGAGATAATATCTGGATTTTAACCTAAAGTAATTTACAAGAAAAGTAGAAACAGCTAACTTATGTTGTGCTGGAGGCAGGCTTTTAGGGTTTGGCTTGCAGTTGTCCTATAGTAGCTCTGTGCCGACTGTTTGTATTAACTTCCCTCTAATTCTGATCTGCTTTTCTTTGTCGGCTCCAATACTCTTTATTTCTAACTTGACTTGCCTTTAATTCTGCACTGATATTCTTTAAAGCTTGATCTGATACTCTTTAATGTGTTTGACTTCTGCTCACCGCTGTTCGGAAAAAAATAAGACTGCAACGTGTCTTCTGATCATCTTTCTTCTAGAAATTCATGTTTCTGCAGGTTTCCACTGGCTAGGGTAGAAAATATCCCCATTTATCTTTGTTTCCCTCTTCTGCGGGCTTAGAAATCCTTCTTTTTGCCTTCAACTATGTTACTGTAAAATGGCAGGTTGAATGGTAGTCTTTCGGAGCTTGCTGTGTATCTTTTCTGATGAAGAGGCAGTCAGAAAACTGGAGTTGAGTCGGTCGATTTCATGCCTGGAGCGCCTTTTGCAGTGAAAAAATATCAAAAATGACTCTTTTCCCCTTTATTCGACAAAATGAATTTTGGCGGGAAAATTTGACTTGAAGGACGGATGACGTAAGCATGATGTCAGCGGGGGGTACGAGACAGATGATGTGGCAGGTGATGTGGAAAGTGATGTGGCAAGTGACGTCAGCAAAGGACAGCTAACTTCAGCGGATGACGTCAGCAGGGGGAGGGCAGTAAATGGTTTCCCCACAATGATTTTGGGCTTGGGCAGTTTCGAGCGGAGGACTAGCGAACATAGCGGGCGCGCGACATGTGGATTTGGTACGACGCCAAAACCACCGTTTCCCTAGGAGTTAACATTCAGCGGTTGAGGGGGGTGCGAAATGGATATCCGTCGTCAGATGATGGGGCGGAGATCAGACAGTGGGTGCTCTACGGAGATGGCGGGGAGTTAACACGCGGGCCCGGTGAATTAATCATGTTTTTTAATTGTATCAGGAACGTTTTCATTGGTTATCGGGGTGATTAAGTTTATTAATTAATGTGGGGTTAATTAATCCTTTGAGCGCACAGGGAAAGGTTATTTTTTTTTTAGACAAAGGTCGGGTGCTATGTATTAATCTGAAAAAAAAGAGGAGGCTAAATGCCTTACATAAGATGCTTCAGGAGGATTTTGAAGCCAAGGAATTACAAAAAGGAATTTTTCCTTGGTTCTTACTTTGGTTGGACTGTTCCTATTGCTACTTATACTACTATAGATTTTAACATACTGCCGTCCCCAAAATTTACATTTACAAAACATGACTAATCAATCTCGATGTGGCTCATCTTTCTTGCAGTTGATCCCTCTGGATCCTGGTCAGCTTTGATTGGCTTGGCGCTGGAGGAGGATGTAGCATCTTTCTTGTCCATCATTTGCTTGAGTTGTTCTGGGCGTTCCATTGAATTCTTTGTCTGGGTAATGGCACTGTTTCTTTGCTTATATTCTTGATGTTGTCGATTCGCTTTGCTACTAATAGGAGTAGTTCTACTCAGGCTCTCGGTAGTGTTAAGAGCACTTAGAAGAATGCGATTTAAATGCCTGAAGTTGTCTCGCATACCACTTGGGGATCGGTTAGGCTCGACAGCGTTCTCACTTTTTAACAGGGTGAAAATGGATCCTTTATCACGCTCTACTGCATTTCCTCTTTCTGACTTACAGAGATATGCTGCAAAATAGACTCCTCTCTCAAGCTTACCACAATGAACTTCGACTGTGGGATGTAGTTGTTGCGTTACAGGGGTATATAACGAATTTCTATGGATACAAAGGCGGGAGAGGGATCTGCACATCCCGATGCTCCACTGACTATTCCTGCTCGTATCTTGGCTGTGATCGATTTTTTTGTGACAAGGACAATTTTCTGTTCTGTGGATCTTGATTCCCCTGCCTTGGACTGAGATTCTGAGCCAGCTTCTGATACAATTCCTTTCAATCTGATATGTTCTGACCTCTTTTCTGGTGATTTGGTTGCTGTGGCAGATTCTATTAGGTAGGGTGCCCCGCATGCTGATTAGATGTGCGTCTTTCATGGCAGCGATTGGATAGTTAAGTTATCATTGCAGCTAAGCTGGCCTTTGGGTCGATCACAGGCCTTGTTGGCATGGTGGTCAGCTTTTTTGTTGAGACCCCTTAGGATGTGATAATAATGGGCTTCCTCCAGCATGCTATGTAGAACTTGGTTCCTGTTGTTGATTTGTTGCAGCAGTATGTTTGGTGAGTTCCGTTTTTGCTCCATGAGCCGGATAATAATTGCAGAGTCACCAAAAACATTCACTTTCTTGATGCCAAGTTTGATCACTTGATTGAGTCCTTGGAATAAGGCCAGACCTTCGGCCCGATTGTTAGAGAGATCACCCAATCCCCATTCAAAGTGCAAGATAGGCTCTCCATTTGCGTTGCATATGAGGCCTCCTGCGCCTGCAAGGCCAGGATTAGATTTTGAGGCACCATCGAAAAAGAGGCAATATCTGTTGCAGTTGCTCAGCCATAGAGCAAATTCTTCTTCCTTAGGCCTCAGCTTCCAAGCTGTAGTTGACTCCTTCAGGCTCGAATTTTCTTTTTCTTGATCTTGGGCGCTGATGATGCTACCATAATTAATCAAATTTCTTTCTTCTGCACTGTAGTTGCTGAGGTTGATTTTACTGTGGGTGCGAATTGTAACAGCTTCTACCGCTAAGCTGATGGTTTTATGACACATAGTTCTGGAGTTGTGTCCTTTGTCTTGGAAAACTTTCTTGTTTCTAGCTAACCATATGCTCCATAGAAGAGTTAATGGTAAAGTATTCCATATCCTCTGTGATAGTGTACTCTTCTTGCTCTTCCATGGGCAAAGTTTCTTCCAATTTTGGACTGTCTCTGCTATGGATGACTTAGGATTCCATTCTGCTCCCCCTACTGAAGCGATATCTTTCCAACATTTTGCGGCCACTTAGCAGTCCATAAACAAATGCTGCATTGTTTCTTCAGCTTGAAGACAATTTGGGCACCTGGAAGGGCCTAGGATGCCCCTTTTTTTTAGGTTCTCAGCTGTTAAAATCTTACCTTTCAGGAGAAGCCAGCAGAAGAATTTTACTTTAGGGGGGGCTTCCGCTTTCCAAACCAATCTCCAATGGCTCCAGATGTCCTGTGGGAAGGCACTTTCGCATAAATGGTGATACCCTGCTTTGGCTGTGTACATGGTTCCCATGGGGTCCCAGCGATAGCTATCTTTGCCTCCTTTATGAATCGGAGCCTTACTGTGCAATTGGTCTTTTAGAGCTTTGAAACTTGTTTCCAGATCCCTTGGGTAGTCCGGCAAAGTCCAACCAATCCAAGCTTGGGAGGAGCTTCCCCATTTAGTGATTTGGGCTAAGCTCCATATTCCTCTGTTGTTTAACCAGTTTATGGCTGGAATTGCTTCTATATTGGATCCTATAGGGCTCTGACCTAGGATTCTGTCTTTAGAAATACTGATGCTGCTTCCCCCTCCTGGTACTTTGGAGATGTGTTGGGCCATGAGTGGGATAATTTTCTTGCATAATTTCCAGATGTTGGAGCTGTCTCTGTTGGGTATATTGGTTTCCAGAAGCTTGTGCCTGGTACTGCTGAGATACTTGGCTTCTAAAACTGATTTCCACCAAGCTGTGTCCCCTGTGATTAGTCTCCAAACAATTTTAGCCCCGAGAGCTAAATTCAAAAGTTTTGGGGACCTTATTCCGAGGCCTCCTTTTTCTTGGGGCTGGATAACATTTTTCCAGCCAACCAGGTTGAACTTTCTCTTCTCCGATTTCCCTCCTTGCCAGAGGAAATGACGAAGGGCCTTTTCCAATTTATGATGGAAAATCATCGGAGCTTGTAACAATGAAAAGCGGTAGATGGGGAGAGTAATCAAACCTGATTTGAGAAGTACAAGACGTCCTGCTGGGTTCAGCCACATGGTTCCCCATTGTTGGATTTTCCTTTTGATTTTGTCGAGGATTTCGTTCCAAGTTTCAGTCTTCAGGGGACCCATACTCACCGGCATCCCTAGATAGGTGAAATGACTCCATTCGAGCTTGTATGAGACCTCTAATATATTTGCAATGCTTTGAATGGTGTGAGCTGTTGCATTCCATCCATAGATGCAGCTTTTAACTTGATTGATTCTTCCTCCAGAGTAGTCCATGAATTGGTCCATGATCTTTTTGAAGCGCCTTGCAATGGTGTTCGAAGCTCCACCCATCAGGAGGGTATCATCAGCGAATTGGGAATGATTAATATTCTTTGTGCCCTGCGCAAATTGGATACCTGTGATTAGGCCTATTCTTCGGTTGTAATCCAAGGCTTTGCTGAGGGATTCAGCCATGAGGATGAATAGGTAAGGGGATAGGGGGCAGCCTTGCCTAAGGCCTCGGGAGGATTGAAAGGCTGCACAAGGTCTTCCATTCACCAGAGGAGAAATCCAGGGACTAGAGATGCAAGCTTTGACCATATTTATAAAGGAGGTATTGAATCCCAGTTTGTTCAAAACAGCAAGAAGGAAGGAGTGTCTGACTCTATCGAAGGCGTTGGCAAGATCAAGTTTAAGGATGAATCCTTTTTCCTTTCGACTAAGGCTAGAATGGATGGCTTCTTGAACCAAAAGAATGGAGTCAGAGATGTGCCTGTTGGCTAAAAAACCTCCCTGATTTTCAGAAATTAAGGAAGGAAGTAGAGGCTTGAGTCTTGAAGACAAGATTTTTGTGATTATTTTATAAGCGGAATTGCAAAGGGAAATGGGCCGGAATCTGGAGAAAGTGGTCGGCCTGTTCTCTTTTGGGATGAGAGCTAAATACGTTGAGTTGGTGTAGCCCCCTAGTTTGCCTTTCCTAAGGACCCAACGAATCATCTTGAGGAGGTCTTTTTTAATCATTGGCCAATATTCTCTGAAGAAGCTGATAGGAAACCCGTCAGGACCTGGAGCTTTGTCCGGATGGAGGCTCCAAACGGCCTTTTTGACTTCATCCTCCTCAACTTCTTGGGTGAGGCTGTTATTCATTTCTTGAGTGACTTCTTTGCTCATATGATGGAGAAAATTTGAGAAATCCTCCTCATTTTTGTCCTCTGTAAGGAGAGATTTGAAATGGGAGGTTGCGGCAGCTTTTATGGAGTCTCGAGTCTCATGATTGTTCCCTTCACTATCTCTGATTGCGCTAACTGTGTTTCTTGCCTTCCTGATTGTGGCTTGTTTATGGAAGTAAGAGGTGTTTTTGTCACCTTCACGCAGCCAGGTCTGCCTTGATTTTAACCGCCATTTGATCTCCTCGTCTCTAGCTGTTTGGCACAGCTCTGCATACAATCTGATCTCTTCTTGTCTTGCTTGCTGAGTGAGTCCTTCCGCTTCAATACTTTGCTGTATTTTTTCAAGATTTTTTTTGATATCCTTTTTTAATGCCTCGGGTTCCTTGTAGTTGGTCTTTGCCCATGACTTGAGTGCCTGCCTTGTTTGCTTCAATTTTGTTTCCCAAATGTAAATTGGGGAGCCCTCCACATGCTGAGACCAAGCTTGTTTAACTATATCTCGGGCAGCAGGAATTTGATTCCAAAGAGAGGAGTATTTGAAAGGGAGGGGGCCGAGGTGGCTTTGGCTTTGCAGAGTAAGGGTGATGGGGTAGTGATCCGAGGCGGAAGTATTGAGGATGTCTGACTGCCCGTTGGAGAAGGAGGACAGAAAGGCGATGTTAACAAGGAAACGGTCAAGTCTTTCCATAATGTTACCTGCTCCCAACCGCCTATTGCTCCAAGTATACCTGCGATTCTTGGGCTTTAAATCGACCAAGTCTTTTTCTTGCATGATGTGCTCCAGCCGGTTTCGGAAATGATCAGCGCTGAAGTTCCCTCCTCTTTTCTCATTTGAGTGCATGACCAGGTTTAAGTCCCCTGCTAGGATGAGGTTGTTACCATGGTCTTCTTCTAAATCTTCCTCTAGGGTGGTCCAACATACTTCTTTTTCCCTGTAGTGGTTAGGAGAGTAGATATTGTAGATTTTAACATCAATGCCATTATCCTTGCTTTCCAATTTAACACTTATCCAATGTTGTTGTGTTTTGACGGAGCTACAGCTCCATTTTCTGATATTCCACATTGTTAAAATACCTCCTGAAGCTCCTCTTGCTTCACTGGTGCAACCACCATACTGATTTTGTTGGCCAATGAGTCTGCTGATTTCGGACTGTTCTAATTTTGTCTCTTGGATGAGTAAGATATCAGGCTTTTCACTTTGAATTAACTCCTTGAGGGCAGCTTTTTTGGAGGGGTGCCCTAGTCCCCTGCTGTTCCAAGACAGCACTTTCATCATGATTTACCGGTGGTGTGCAGAGGTGCTCGCCTCTCTTTGCCTTTGATGTTGTTTTCCTTGTCCGAGATTCCTAGGATGTAGGTTTCAATCGGTGTTTGTGATCCCATTGCTATATCCTTCTGCGCGCTTTCTTCTCTTTGCTGTTTTGCCGACTTCCTACCTGGCCCATGTTTTTTTGGAATCTCACTAGATGCTCCTAGGTCCTTTGATAAGCTTCTTGTGATTCTTGTTGAAGTAGTGTCCGGGGAGGGCTGAGAAGGATGAGGGGATGAGGGGTTTTGCTGATCTGATGAGGGGTCCTGAATATGTTCTTCTTCAGAAAGGGATGCGAAAGGGTTGGAAGAAGGAGGGATGGAGGGAGCACAGGGAAAGGTTATTAATAAGCTCTGGATGAACTTATTAATCCCAACTTAATCAGTACTATGGTTATAGTTAACCGGGGGTGGGGATAGTAATATTTGGGGATTTTTAAATATATTTTATATAATACAGGAAAGGGAAATGGTAAAAGTGAGTTATATAATAATGGTTAATTGGTAATATGAAAAATGAATGAAAGTGACAGCACTAAGATATAAAATTAGGCTTAGGATAAAAAAGGAGTTTCATGAGGGATTTTTGTCAATTTCCTAAGTAAAATAGGATTTCTACTTAGGCAAATGTTTATGAAATGAGATGAGTGGCTTTAGTGATATTAAGCAGATCTTAATATCTTTAGGGGAAATTAGTAAATGATTCGGGGGAAAAGATGAAGGGGAGTTAGTCATGAATCTTGTTTGAGCTGCTCCAAGTCTGATGTCCGCCACGACACTTGTGATAGAGATAAGATTAACACATTTTTAGAGACAAAACCTATCACAGGTCTCATTCTGCAACAGCAATTTACTTACCCAGCCTACTTTGCCTAGCATTTTTTCTTCTCTTTCTTTGGGTGCACTTAGACTGGAAAAACCTTTTCAACTTTTCTTTTCTTTACATGGTAAGCCTACCTAAGTCTGCACTTATTTCTTCCAAGGGCTCAGATTAAATTGTTGAGCTCCTTTGCTTCTCTACCTATCTACTTATCTGCCAAGATTAAACAGTTTGGAGAGATTTTATTCTCTATCTCTAAAACAGGAAATTCAAACATGAACTGACCAAGATTAAGCTGTTTGGTCATTCATCAATTTTGGCAAAAAGTTTCAACATGCTGTACATGATGCTTTATTTACAGAAAATGAAATAGTAGTGGCATTTGGACTTGCACACTTTCCTGGTCTTTTTTATTTGGGGTTCATTTCTTTTCATTTTTTCTTTTGACCATTTTATTCTTTTTACCCTTTGATTTTTCTTTAAGGTATATCCTCTTTACATTTTTAAATTTTTTGACTTTTTTTTTTATAATATGGAAACCTTTACAGCAAGGAAAGGTATGAACATATTATAGAGCTCAACCAGTCAATCATGAAATATGACACCTATAACCATAGGAGTATAACACTGGCTCCACTTGGGGATGGCTTTCCCTCGTGGAAATTCAAGAACATCAGGACAGATGGCCTTATGAATACCTTTTACTGTGCTCTGAAATCTTCCTTTGCTGAATGTAGAAAACTGTACAAAAGGATGCTGTAAAATATATACACTACTCTTGAGCTGATTCAAACAACTGTATATCTGTGCTGGATAGTCTACTTGGATTATTTGATCTTATTTTCTTGCTCCCAAGTCTTTTTCTGCAATCTCTGATAAACTGAAATGAGGCAAAACAAAAATGGTAGAGTTACTTCACTGCTTTCAAAATTTTCTGCACTTTCCTCCTCATTCTTATTACTGAAATGAACAATCTGATCACTTTTTTCAAGCTATTGAACCTGAATTTCCTTATGTACATGTTAGAGTCAGAATATATCAAAAAGTTGGATCAAAGTAATGTTTCAGCATTCGACCATTCACTGGTCCTTCTTCTGTTTTTGTACCATCCAAGCTCTTCAGAAAGTAAGTATTGTTCCCTTGCAATGTCTGGATGATATATGGTCTTTTCCACAGGAAGTCAAACTTCCCATGTTTTCCTTTGTCTTCTCTCCTGGAATCCCACCTTAGAACTTTGTCTCCAATGTAGAAGTCTTCAGCTTTGGTCCTTTTATCAAATATTTTCTTGAGTTTTTCTTGTAACACTTGGGATCTCTGGTGCGCTTCTTCTCTGGTTTGCTGCAAATGGATGGTCTGATTAATTCTCCTTTGAATGGCATTTGGTTCCACCTGAGCTTCTTGCAGCAATTCTGTTACAAGAACTCCTAAAGATGGAGGAAATACAGCCTCCATGCCATAAACTAGCTCATAAGGGCTAGTTCCAATTGATCTCTTTGTAGTAAGTCTGTCTGCCCATAGTGCATTTGTAAGTTTCTTGTGCCAGTTTTTCTTGTTCTCTTCCAAAAATTTCTTAATAATATTGATTAGGCTTTTATTGGAGGATTCAGCTAGACCATTAACTTGAGGGTAATAGGCTGTGGAATGGCCTAAAGTGATATGGTATTTGCTGCAAAAATTTATCAGTTTCTTGGACTTAAAGGCAGCAGCATTGTCAGTTATGATCTTTTCAGGACAGCCAAACCTCAACAAGATATTGGTTTCTAGGAATCCTATAATCACTGTATCATTGGCCTATCTAGCAGGGATGGCTTCTATCCATTTGGTAAAATAGTCTGTAGCGGTAAGGATCCATTTATGTTGGCAAGAAGAGGAAGGATGGATTTCTCCAATGAAGTCTAAACCCCATTGTTGAAAAGGTTTTTTAGTGGAAATTGGTCTCAAGGGTAAGGGTAACAGTTTCCTTTTGCCTTCAAAAATTTGGCACCTGTGGTAAGTAGTGAAAAACTTCTTCACATCAGCGAACAAGGTTGGCCAGTAAAATCCAGCCCTTAGGATTTTGTCTACAATTGATTTCCAGTACAGGTGTCCACCGCAATCCCTTACATGAAATTCTTTGAGAACTTTGTCAGCTTCTTCTTTTTTTTAAAAATTAAATAAAATACATTCATGATTTTTCCAAAAAAGAACACCATCTAAAATACAGAATTTTGAAGCTTTCATCTTTAAAAACCTTTTATTTGTTATGGATAACCCTGTAGGATCCTGCAGGTTTAATAATACATGAATTATATTAGCATACCGAGGTGATTCTAAGAAGGCCATGCTAATTTGTGGAGTCGCCATCTCCTATTCGTCATCCAGTTCATTAATATCTAGGACTTGAAAGTTTGTTTCAGTCATGAGTTTGGCTAATCCCTGTCCTTTTATCAGCTTTGTAGGTTTTATTTCAATGTCATAGTCCAATATTTTAGCTATCCATTTACCTCGTTTGCCTTCAATTCCATCTTGAGTCAGAATGTCTTTGACAACAGCATTTGGCACATAAGCTATTACATGGGAGTACAATATATAGACTCTGAAATCTTGAATAGCTTTCACAAGTGCATAGGCCTGTTTTTCCATGATTTTGTATTTCAGAGGTGCATCTATAAGTGCTTTACTGAAAAAGGCTATGGGTTTTTCACATCCTTGATCAACTTTTTGAAGTAAAACAGCTGCTATAGTGTGTTTTGATGCGAATGAGAAAATTATAAAGTCTCTGTCAAACTTTGGACTTGTGAGGACTGGTGTTTTGGTCAAATCCATTTTGATTTCTTCAGATGATTGTTTGGCTTCTATTGTCCATTTGACCTTTGAATCCTTTTTTAACATGTTGTTCAGCGATCTGATTAATTCAGCCAAATCAGGTATGAACCTTCTCAAAAAATTAATTTTTCCTAAGAAAGCTTGAAGTTCTTTGATATTTCTAGGGTGAGGTATTTGCAGAATAGCTTCTACTCTAGCAGGATCAAGTCTGATGCCATCTTTGGAGATGATATGGCCTAATAGTTTGCCTTCTTCTAGACCAAACAAAGATTTTTTAGGATTTAATGATATACCATACTCTCTGCACTTAAGGAACACTTGTTTCAAATGATCTAAATGTTGTTGATCTGTTTTGGAAAACACAGTGAGGTCATCTAGATATACAACCAGAAAATCGTGAATCTCTTTTGCAAAAGCTATGTCCATTGCTCGTTGAAAGGTTGCCCTTGCATTCTTAAGACCGACTGGAATTTTGACATATTTAAATGTACCCCATGGTGTTGTAAATGCAGTCTTGTCTTGGTCATCAGGATGAACTAGAATCTGATTAAAACCTGAAAACCCATCCAAAAGTGAGATCCTAGAAGCACCTACTACTCTTTGTAAAATATGACCCATCTTAGGTAAAGGGTAATTGTCCTTCAAAGAAACCTTGTTTAAATTTCTTAAGTCAACACATAATCCGATTTCTCTTGTTTTCTTCCTGGTAGGCACTAAATTAGATACCCACTCTGAAAATCTGATTGGAGAAATTATCCCTTCATCATGCATTCGCCTGATTTCTTTTTCAATTAAAGGAAGGAGTACAGAGTTGAATCTTCTGAGCTTTTGTTTGAATGGTTTTTGATTTTCCTTGAGGGGTATTGTCTGCTGAATTACAGAGGTGTCATAAGACTTGAGGTCTTCATAGCTCCAGGCAAAAACATCATGGAATTCTTTGATCATTTCAACATACTTAAGCTTTTGATCAAGGGGCAAAGATTTGGAAAATTTTATCATTTTTGGATTCTGTTCAGTTCCTATGTTGTAGTCTTCAATGTCTTCTTTTGGAGGTTCCATCTAAGGTTTCTTTGGAATATCATTGAAATCAAAGAGATCTTCCAAAGGAGTTAATCCTTTAGGCAAATGATTGTCTTTCAAATGGATGACTTCAGATTCTTCTTCAATAATTTCATCAACATCTGTTTGTTTGAGCTCTTGTATTTCCTCTTTGGTGAATTTTGTTGGATGAAGCATTTGACTTGTATTTTCTGCTGAAATGTCTATTTGTATCTGATTGGCTGGATCAAACTCACTAACTGTGTCTTCATCTGTGTTAGTGCTGGAAAATTCTTCTTCTAGGGTTAAAAAATTGTTGATTTGTTTATCACTTTCAAACACTTGCCAATTCTTCACATTATCAGGTATGGCTGGCCTGTGTCTAATTTCTACTGTGAATTGATGATTTGGTTCAAATGGTAATTTACAGGTGCTGGCAAACATTGCTAGGCTATGAGCTTGCAAGTTATGTTTTCTTGGGATTTTGGCAAGCTGAGTTTCCAAAAACGTGTTGAGGATTTCTATGGTTGTTCCTCTGTACTCTCTCAATCTGGGATCATTTGTCAAGAACTTCCCTTTTATCTATTGGATGATTAAATCAAAATCTCCCATGACTGACACTCTAGTTGCTCCCAATTTCTTGACCAGTTTAAGACCTAGCAACAGAGCTTCATATTCAGCCATATTATTAGTGCATCTAAAGTTTAACCTGTAGGCATGACCTTCAACATGATTGTTTTGAAGATTGTGCACCCAGACTCCTGCTCCAGCTCCTAATTTGTTCACAGAACCATCAAATTCTAAGTACCAAAGGATTTCATGTTTATAATTAGCATCTGGAGTTTCAGGGATCTGTTCAATAGGGAGATCTGGTTTTTCAAATTGTTTTGATTTATCCAACGTTTCATGATTTTCAGAGATCTCTTGGATTCGAAGATTAGCCCTTTCATTTGCGATTTTTTCTGTTTCAGCTGTTAGAACTTTCCTTTCATGTGAGGGATCAATTTCAGCATTGTACAGGATAAAAGAATCCATATCTGAATGTATTGAGTAGATAGGGAAATTTTGAGGTTTCTCTTGACTACTTACTACATACTTCATTAAGGTTTCTCTGTATAGTCTCTTGGGTTGACCAAACAATGAAATAGTAGCGTAAGACATGTCTAACTGTAGAGATCCTTGAAGCTTTGCACCCCAAGATCTAGACAATAACATACCATATTTCGGTGGAATATCAGCTACTACTATGTCCATTAAGATGGTTTTGGCAGGATATTGGACTAGTGACACACATAAGTCTTTGATTAATCCCAAACATTTGACCTGGCTTGAATCAAAAGAGAAAAGGTCTTTATATGGCCTGGTTATGTCAAGGTCAAGTTTCTCCATTACAGATTTAGGCATTAAGTTATGGGAAACACCAGAATCAAACATGGCACTGTGGAGTATTTTATCATGTATGTTTAAACCCACATAGAAAGGAGGAATTTCTCCCTCTGCTATTTTTCCATTTACTTCAGGTCCAAATATCAATTCAGGTTGGTCATCAAAAATGTTTACTGAATCTTCGTTCACAGAAATTTTGAGTGATCTGCTAATTTGACTTTTGTAGACATCATGTTTAGCTAATTCTGATAAGAGAACAACTGTCTTCAGTTTTCCTACTTCTGTCTCAAGATTAAAAGGTCTTTCGGTCTGAGTTTTTGTATTTCGGACAGCTGAATTTTCTGTGTTTTTCTCCTCTTCAGGCGTGGGATTATGGGCTGAAGTTTTTTCCAAATCAAGTTCTGGAGGCTCTTCTTCTTTTCCTTTAGCAGGAGCATCAGTGGAAGGTTGTTTGTTAGGTGGCTGATTGTCTGATACATCTTCAACAATTGGATTGTTTGGGTTAGGACCTGTTCTAGCAAGAATATGTACAAGGGGGTTACTGACCTTACCTTTGTTGGGATGCCTAGTATCATTCTGTTTTTTGATTTCAGGGATATATATCCTTCTGCTCCTCAGATTTTATTGTTTGTGGACTTCATAAATGGTTGTATCATATCCCTCCCTGAAGTCCAATGATTCACGTGACTGAGTTTGGAATTGTTCAAGAATGTGAGCTTCTTGATCCTCTTGGGTCAAGAAAAATTGTTGTTCATTATTGAGTCCCATCAAATTAATTTGAGTGTCTTCTGTTGGTTCATCAGAAGTTGAGGCTTCAGCATAATTTTCTTGAAATGGGGGCCTAATGTTTTGGTCAGGCCCTGTCTTTCCAGTGTTAGGATTTTGATTCTTCCTGAAATTTGGATTTCTGCCAATGTTGCTTGGTTGACCATCCCAAGGGGATTTTCTCTCAATTGTTTCCACTCTATCTCCAATTCTATCCATTCCTTTAATGATAACATCTAATTTCTGTTCAAAGGTAGAAGGTTCTTCTTTGAAAGGTGTCCTCCTTTCAGCTCTGGCTCTAGACCGTTTAGATATCAGGTTGGCCTCAACACTGACAGCTATACACTGCATTTCTTCTAGGTTTCGAGGAGCTCTTTCCCTAAGTTGGTATGCCATATCAGAGTCAAATGCATCAGGGAATTTGATCAAGGCCAAATCTGGAGGAGGTCTGAGATTCTGAGGAATATCATTGTAGATATTATTGAATCGGGTACAGTAATCTTGGACAGTTTCTTATGTGCCTCTTCTTAGGCTCTCATATTCTGAAAAAATGTGGAGAGGATCTTTCTTCTTTTCCCATCTGTTCAAGAAGGTCTGATAAAGAGCTTGTGGGTCATTGATACTGTTTGCAGGAAGGGCTCTAAACCAGGTTCTAACATCTCCAGTTAATATTTGAACAAATACTTTCATTCTAACATCATCATCATCAATCTCATAATTTTCAAAATAGTCGGTCATTTTCTTGGTATGTTGTTGAGTTGTGTAAGTGCCAGTGCCATCAAAATAGGTGATTTTACTTTGACAATCTTGGGGAATATCCCTTGGATTTGCAGGTAAGTTTAGGGGAGTATATCAGTTTTCCATGGTTGCATAAATATATGTGACAACTGGAAGAGTAGGGACAGCAATGGGAATGTGTGTTGTAGATAGAGGAGTGAAAAGGGTGGCTTGAGGTGCTGATGAGGCACTTGGAGAAGCTGCAGCAATGACAGAAAGGTTTGGTGTTTTTCAGAGGTAAGCTCAGATTGGATGGAGTTCTGCAAATGTCTGTCAAGGTGTGAAGTAGCAGAATTTTCTTTGCTCTCTTGTCTTCTACGAATCCTAGGAATCAGATTAGCATTTTCAAACACAGGTGGGGGATTAGGATCAGGATTTGATATGGTGTAACGGATCTTTTTTGGAGCCAGTTTCTAGGTGTTTTTTTGGTTTTTTCTTGAAATAGGTCTGATAATACAATTTTTAACAGTCTCTTCTAGGGAGTTTTGGATATGGAAATTTTGAAATATCCTGAAGATTTATTTGAAAAGAGGAATTGATCAAGTATTTGCAACCAGCTGTTCAAAACATAAACTAGACCGGAGACAGACTGAAGCAGCATTTATTTACTTCTGCAATTGCGAAGCAAAAGCAGTTTCAAAGGCTACCTAGATAACTTCAGGCTTCATCTGTAGCTTATGAAATAAACAATAGTGACAGACAATTATTCAGTCCCCAGTGGAGTCGCTAATGATGTTATCACTCAGGTTGTTCCAAAAAGTTGTAAGAAATGGAATACGGCCGAGGTAACCATAGACCAATCTTTTAGATGCAGAATCTAGCCAATCTGCATCCAGAGAGGGCTCTCTCTTTATGATTTAGCTTTGTTTTTTAAAGGTGTTAGGCTAGTTATGAAGTACAAAGGTTTTGTTTTGAGTTTTTGAGGTAAAACTAAGTAGTTCAGTCCATTGGGCGTGATGGAGTCAAAGAAGATGGCTTTCTGGATTCGGTTTCTTAGCAGAGCATGGCATCACAGAGCAAGGTAGTCAAACAGGGAACAAATAAAAGAGATGAAAACAGATGGAATGGGCTAAAATGGGTGAAGGGCAGTTAAGAATCCTTCAACATATTGAAAGAGGGAAAATGGATGCTTACCGACAAAGAGAAGTTAAGAATTCTTTATCAAATAATCAATATGAGAGAATCAGGAAATAGGAGCAATTAAGAATTCATTGTTTATACTAATTCTGAAGAAAACACAGAGAATAATAAAGACTAAAAACAGAGTGCAGTTAAGCAAATTCTGAATTAATCTTTCTCTTTATCATTCAGATCATGAAACATAGATGACATAATAAACAAGAAAATTGTAAAACACAAGATATAGGGGACTTATTGATCCGGAGTTTGATTCAAGAATTATGTGACAAGTCCTCTACGTCAATTATTCATCTCGTAGTCGATACAACAGTTTGTTTCCAACAGCTCTTTTATTCCAAAGTTTCAGTATTTACAGCAAGGTCTAGAAAATCTGCGCACACCCAACCTCTTCAAAACTCTGATGAATGGGGTATTTATACAACAAAATATGTACAACAATATCTCATAAAAGCTGTGAGATAATATCTGGATTTTAACCTAAAGCAATTTACAAGCAAAGTAGAAACAGCTAACTTATGTTGTGCTGGAGGCAGGCTTTTAGGGTTTGGCTTGCAGCTGTCCTGTAGTAGCTCTGTGCCGATTGTTTATATTAACTGCCCTTTAATTCTGATCTGCTTTTCTTTGTCGGCTCCGATACTCTTTATTTCTGACTTGACTTGTCTTTAATTCTGCATTGATACTCTTTAAAGCTTGATCTGATACTCTTTAATGTGTTTTGACTTCTGCTCACCACTGTTCGGCAAAAAATAAGACTGCAACGTGTCTTCTGATCATCTTTCCTCTGGCAATTCATGTTTCTGCAGCTTTCCACTAGCTAGGGTAGCAAATATCCCCATTTATCTATGTTTCCCTCTTCTACGGGCTTATAAATCCTTCTTTTTTCCTTCAACTGTGTTACTGTAAAATGGCAGGTTGAATGGTAGTCTTGCGGAGCTTGTTGTGTAGATTTTTTGATGAAGAGGTGGTCATAAAAATGGACCTAAGTCGGTCGATTACATGCCCAGAGCGCCTTTTGCAGTGAAAAAATATCAAAAATGACTCTTTTCCCCTTTATTCGACAGAATGAATTTTGGCGGGAAAATTTGACTTGAAGGACGGATGACGTAAGCATGACGTCAGTGAGGGGTACGGGACAGATGACGTGGCAGGTGACGTGACAAGTGATGTGGAAAGTGACGTTAGAAAAGGACAGCTGACATCAGCGGATGACGTCAGCTAGGGGAGGGCGGTAAATGGTTTTCCCCGCACCGCTTTTGGGCTTGGGTGGTTTCGGGCAGAGGGCTAGCAAACATAGTGGGCGCGCGACACATGGATTTGGTACGGCGCCAAAACCATCGTTTCCCTGGGAGTTAACATTCGGCGGTTGAGGGGGTGCGAAATGGATATCCATCGTCAGATGATGGGGCGGAGATCGGACGGTGGGCGCTCTACAGAGATGGCGAGGAATTAACGCGCGGGCCCGGTGAATTAATCAAGTTTTTTAATTGTATCACGCACGTTTTCATTGGTTATCGGGGTGATTAAGTTTATTAATTAACGTGGGGTTAATTAATCCTTCGAGCGCGCAGGGAAAGGTTATTAATAAGCTCTGAATGAACTTATTAATCCCAACTTAATCAGTACTATGGTTATAGTTAACCGGGGGTGGGGATAGTAATATTTGGGGATTTTTTAATATATTTTATATAATACGAGAAAGGGGAATGGTAAAAGGGAGTTATATAAAAATGGTTAATTGTTAACATGAAAAATGAATGAAAGCGACAAAGCTAAGTTATAAACTTAGGCTTCGGATAAAAAAGGAGTTTCATGAGGGATTTTTGTCAATTTCCTAAGTAAAATAGGATTTTTACTTAGGCAGATGTTTATGAAATGAGATGAGTGGCTTTAGTGATATTAAGCAGATCTTAATATCTTTGGGGAAAATTAGTAAATGATTTGGGGGAAAACATGAAGGGGAGTTAGTCATGAATCTTGTTTGAGCTACTCCAAGTCTGATGTCCGCCATGGCACTTGTGATAGAGATATGATTAACACATTTTTAGAGACAAAACCTATCACAAGTCTCATTCTGCAACAGCAATCTACTTACCCAGCCTACTTTGCCTAGCATTTTTTCCTCTCTTTCTTTGGGTGCACTTAGACTGGCAAACCCTTTTCAACTTTTCTTTTCTTTACATGGTAAGCCTACCTAAGTCTGTACTTATTTCTTCCAAGGGCTCAAATTAAACTGTTGAGCTCCTTTGCTTCTCTACCTATCTACTTATCTGCCAAGATTAAACAGTTTGGACAGATTTTATTCTCTATCTCTAAAACAGGAAATTCAAACATGAACTAGCCAAGATTAAGCTGTTTGGCCATTCATCAATTTTGGCAAAAAGTTTCAACAAGCTGTACATGATGCTTTATTTATAGAAAATGAAATAGTAGTGGCATTTGGACTTGCATACTTTCCTGGTCTTTTTTATTTGGGGTTCATTTCTTTTCATTTTTTATTTTGACCATTTTATTATTTTTACCCTTTGATTTTTCTTTTAGGGTATACCCTCTTTACATTTTTTAATTTTTTGATTTTTTTTTTGATAATATGGAAACCTTTATATCAAGGAAAGGTATGAACATATTATAGAGCTCAACCAGTCAATCATGAAATATGACACCTATAACCATAGGAGTATAACACACTATTCATCGGGCGGTGTCAATGGATGAAATTAGTGATGGGCATGTTGGAAGACACTCCATGACATTTCGAGAGAGTTTCAACAAACATATTATGGATGGGAATGATGAATGATGACAATCAAACTGCATGATGAACGTTGATGCAAACATAGACGATCACAAAGATTATGCAAGGACATTAAGCATCCTTGAGTCTTCAAACCCTCACATACTATCAAGTCATGTGTCTAGTCTAAACATGTCAAATTTCGACATGAACAATTTGAAAAAATTATAACATTGGCCCCATTCACTACTCACTGTGTGACATCAATGGATGACATTAGTGATGGGCGAGTTTGAAGATGTTCCATCACATTTCAAGAGAGTTTCGATAAATCCCTAAATCCCCTAGCCCCTAAGCTTACATTGTCCTTTAAATCCTTAAGCCCTAATCCCTAAAGTACCCTTAATCCCTTAACCCTAGTTAATCACTAATCCCTTAACGCAAAAGCCCTAAATCCCCTAACCCCTAAGCCATTGACCCTTAAACACTTAAGCCCTAATCCCTAATCCCTTAATCCATAAACCCTTATGCCCTAAGCACATAAACATTAATCCCTTAACCCATAATCCCTAAGCCATTAACAATTAAACTACCTAACTCGTAAGCACCAAATCCTTTATCTCTTGACATTTAATCCCTTAAACCCTAACCCTTAATCCCTATACCCAAAATCCCTAAATGCCATAATCCTCAAAGCCCCTATCCACTTAACCCCAAACACCTCAATTAATTAACTATTTTGTCACATGTGGTGCTAAATCTAGTGCTAAAAAGGGAGCTAACCAAGGCAATAATTTAGGCACCAAAAAAGGAGTTAAATTTGGTGCTATTGCTTGCACTATTTCTAGCACTATTTTCGGTGCTATTTCTGGCGTTATTTCTAGCGCTATATTGAGCGTTATTTTTGGAGTTATTATCACCTAATTTAGTGCCTAAATGTTTTGGTTGGCGCAAACAACGCCAAAAATAGTGCCATCCCGATAAATAGCACCGACTTTTTCAAAAAAATGGAGAAAAATACACTAAAACAGACCTTGGAAGCAAAAAAGGAAGCTAATCATAGGGATTTTTTGTAGTGAGTGTAAAGTCATATATTTTAGACTTTCAGAGGTTGGTAGTGATGGTCACTGATATAAATGATTCACAGTTGGTGAAGTTATTTTTTGAGGGACTATCTGAGCCTATACATGGTTGGTGTTGTTTCTTATTTCTTGAAGGCAGTTTACTAGCTGAAAATTGCACCAATAAACCAATTCAGCCACTTTAGGTCCAAGTTGGCCCTTGAACCAAAGGGGTCTCCCTTAAGTGTTATGAAGCTTTTTGTTGTTCACTGTCACTGAACAACAACCTTTGAAGCACAATGGCCAGATATAGGGGTTTTTGTATAGGTGGTTGCTTATGACTCACAAATCCTTGCTTAACAATAAATCCCTCTCTTGCATAGGCCTGATCAAAGTGTCAACGTTCAACTATGAAAGAGTATCATAGCTTGGAATATGGTGATACGAGAATGAAACACAAATTATAGAATCAAATATCTTCCTTGAATATTCAATTATCTAATAAGAACATAAACATATAGAATAATCTTTATAGTGAAATATTAATGCATTTAAGAATCGTATAGAAGCAACAATCTAGTGATGCAGAGGAACAAAATTGAACAAATTGTCTAATCTGCTAACTCAGTGTAGAACATAACTTTGCAATGGGATGTCAAGGAGGTTGACATTCAACCCAACCTTTCCCAAATATATATAACCTTAAACACATGAAATCATAGGTAGCACTCATATGTACTAAAATTCTATCATTAAACTGAAGCTATAAGCCTTTAATATAAAATTTTGAAGTAAGAGGCTTTACAAAAAATATCAAGGTTTCTAAGCCCAAAAGCAAACCCCTTCCCATTACAAATGAAACAATATATAGAAATTTACAATCCTAGTGTTGTTACAAGCTTCCCAGGAATAAAATTTTAATAATAAACTAAAAATAAAAATAATTCCTAAATAATTTCAAGAAACCTTGAACTAATTGAAAGTCTTGTGCCTCCAAGTCTGGAAATAATCCTACAGTTTTGAATACTCTTCCTAGAAATCTTAAACTGACCCACTGATGCTAATCCTTGGTTGTTGATTTCGTGGCTAAAAATATGGAATGATTTGGATGTTATGCCACCTATGTCCTTTCAAAAAGCCAAGTGTATCACTTAAATTTTGGATCTTCAAATCTGTGATTGAATCCTTAATCTATTTACTGATATTTTCTTATTAAAACTTGGAAATGATTCTCGATGATAATCCTCTGGCTATAAATTTGGAATTGTTGGTATTTGATTGTTAATTCGATACCTAGAAATGCTCAACTTAATCTTAGTGCAATTTCTTGAAATCTTGGCAAATTTCTTTGGTATGATTTCTTCTTAAACCCTAAAACTGCCAGTTGTACTTTTAACCCTTTGACATAACACTTTCTTGCTGATGAAGAAAATAAATATTCACAAGCGTTCTTCTCATTTTAAGGGCTATCCAAGCATTGTGAACTTTCTATAGAATTTTATCAATAAAATTTCACAAAAGCATGCCAATTAGATGGACCTCCATGTCTAACTTCGTAAAATTCTCTTGAAAAATATTCCAAAATTGAACCAAGATACTCAAGTTCACCTGAGTTTTTTAGAATATAATGATCTTGTGACTTTCAAGTTTCAAAATCAATTGGACCCATCGTTTCAAAATTAAATGCAGAGAAAAGAGATCTTCCAATAACCTGAGGATGGTACACACATATATAATATTACCCATCCTTTTCTTACATCTGAACTCTAGCTAATAGTTTGGATTTGCAACATTCCCCTAATGCACAAAACCAACTTTAGCAGTTTGAATGTTTGCAATCTATCCCTGTGACCTGTCAAATGAAATGTTTCTAAGAAACCCAATTTCTAACTACTACTTGTTTGTGAGCAACTCTTCTTTGTAATGTATGAGAATAATATGTCTATGCAATTTTCCAATGACATCTTGTTGTAGAATGCATTTCCAGTTTTAAACAATAATAATAAAAAATTGGCACTTAATGTAGGAATTTACAGGGTAAGTTCCTTAGATAGAACACCAAAGGACACCGCTCACAAACAAATCATAGATCAGTACACTAGTATTCTTGACGTGGTTAAAACCCTCAAACAGGGAAACAGTGCACGGCCTAAGCCAACGCAGCCACTCCAGGAAATTTATTAATGCAAAAGAAAGAAAATTTACATAAGCTTCTCTCATGAATGGTCACCTAACAAATCCCTCCATGCTCTTTAAATAGAGATCAGGGACCAATCAGGTGTTAATCCATGGATCAAGTGTCGGTAATACCGGGGAGAGAATGAATCATCGGATCACTTCATGTCTAGAACATATCATGACCATCGGATTGTAAGCTAAAAAAAGTACATACTAAATAAACACACTTTACCTAACTATACACTAGACCAAGTTATATTTAATTATTTCCTATGTGTTGGAATATCCTAACATCCCCCCTTAAGAACAACTTGGGATAGGATTGAGGGATGTACAAAGATGACACAATAGGAGAAGGAAGGATGCATTAGAGCTTATCCCCCCTTAGTGACAACTTCCTAAAATCTAACCATAAATTGAAGTTTAGTAAACTTTGCCTCTATGAGAGCCTTTATAAAGATGTCTGCAACTTAATCATCGGTTAAACAATATTGCACTTCAAGAGCATGGTCATGAATGAGCTTTCTGATGAAGTGCATGTGTAGTTCAATGTATTTTCTACGTTGATGTTGGACTATATCTTTGCATAGTTGAATGGCACTTTGATTATCAAACCAAATGTTGGCTTATATGGGCCTGATCTAGGTTTGGAAGAGTTATTTAGCCAAACAAAACCCGTAGCTACCGGCCCTTTCGGCAACAGCGTGCGGAGCGCGGACTGAGGTCTCCCCCGAGGTAGGAGGGGAGGGTGCTGGAACTAAGTTTCCGCACCCTTGGGATGTCTTGATGTGGTCTAGAGGTTTCGTGCACCGTTCCATAGCCTCACGTTGCTCTGCTTCCGCACAAATCTGAAATAGGGCTATTCCTCAATACTAATTACTTCATGAGTTATTATAGATTAGATCTACTTCTTATGGTCTTTAAGCAAACATTTAACAGAAATAACCAGTTCGCGCACTTATAAAAGATACAGATTTGCATAAACTCATACCATAAGCATACACGCGTAGATCAAACAAGTATATTAACCACAAATTAGCCAGATCTGCAATAATTCAGACTTAACACAGAATTTCATAATCAACTTATCTTTATTCAATTCTTTCACCAATATATCCAGATCCGCCCTGTGCACTCAGCTACAGGGTTCCGTGCACACAGCTGTGGACTCTACTAGGCCTCTGCACACACAGCTATAGAGCCTTTATCTACCTACCAACACCCTTGAATCGGACTTACAAATGCTTCAAGACTTCGCTCCTCAACAACCCATTACATTCCATATCCAAAAGTACATACCAAAAGCTATCTTCTACCCATAGAGCCTTGCTCTATTTATACATTCCCATGGTCCATGGACCATGGGCAAGCCGACTTACTTCCTATTCTTCTATATTATTTCTTGGGCAAACAACCCTTTGACTCGACTTATTTACAGTTCGTGCTCCACGCACTTCGTGGAGTCTTTACCATACCTTTCCCAAAATTGCGGGCTTTGAGCCCCAAAACTATTACGCGGGCCCTTTGCTACCCAACAGTCCCCCAACACAATCATCGTGACTCGTCTCGAGTCACTCGGATGGTGTAACAATCTTCACGTGGAGGTTAGACAGCAATTTGTGTGCTTCACTGGTACTTGCAGCAAACTCATCAGCAATCTGTTGTACTCATTCAACGCGTGCCGCCGACAAATCAATCTTTGTCGTAGCTTCTACGCTAGGTGCATATTCTACCTACATGTGTGCCACCTTGCGCTCAATGGCGGTGGAAACCGCGAATGCCTCATCAATCCATGGTTGGAGACGTTCTTTAATCACTACTTCTTTCTGGCGGGCAGCATCAGCTTGGATTTTCAGAGCCTAGGCCTCCTTCATCTTAGCCAAGCGTTGCATAACCACAACCATCTGCATGGTCCCTCTGATATTATCATAGGCTTGCTAGAGATCTCTTGCCTCGGTTTCCAGTCGTTGTAGGGTAGGATGTTCCTAGAGTGAAGTGACCGTAATAAGCGATTAAGTCAACAAGTCAGTGCATTCCTTCATGGATCGTGTGATCTTTTCCTGGCCGGAGCTAATGATTCTTTTGCACTGCTTGGTGACCTCTAGTGGTATCGAAGGTTGTGCCTGTAGCTTTAGCTCTACAATCTACAAACTGAGCTCCAATTGAATCTTTGTGGCCTCCTCCTTTGCTTCACGGAACCCACTAGCCAGCTTGTGGATTCGTATGCCAACAGGAAAATCAGGCGCAATCTCCAGCTCAGGGGCACGCGAACATGCTTCCCCGACCAGTTGCTCCACTTGTTGACTCTGTGCGACGGCTTCGTCCCGTTGGAGGCTCAACTATTCTATATTAATTCTCTGTTCGCTGAGTACCTGTTCCGCGCGCCTCTCCCTGGTGCGGAGCTCCATCGTGGCACTGTCCTAGAGTTGGTACAAGCTTTCGCGTGGGAGGGTAGCCAAATTGAGTCCCAGCCCCGTAAGTCGTCCTACCACAGCTCTGTCCTCCTCATTTTCTGTTATCAATGCTCTTGTTGGAATCGCGATAGTATGAGCCAGTTGGGCCTTCAGTAACTGCTCAGTGGCTAACATACCTGTAACCTCATGAGTAGTGGCGGTTCCCGTCTGCGTTACCCGTCTCCCCAGTCCTTGTAGCTATGCATGGAGCTCCCCCAACACAATCTGGTGCTCTAACATGGCATCATTGATTGCATCCCAAGTGGCTTCACGAACGGTGTCCCCTATGTCACCTAGGTCACCCTCAGTCAAGGTGGTCAGTTCTCCATCCCATTTAGACACCTTAACCTTCTTCTGTGGTTTTGTCCGTTCTGTCGGCACCGGCCATTTTAAGGGCGTACCCGTGGTGGTTAATGGTATTTCTTCTGCGGTCGTCTCGGTTGGTACCTTATGACTGATTTTGTCCTTTGTCGACGCAGCCCCTCCTGCTGGTGCCTTTTCTGTTGACGTTTGTGCCACCTCCCGAGCTACCCGAACCTCCACAACGTGTTGTTCGTTCCGCTTTTATTGTGTTGCATGCTTAGATTCATCCTTCTGCTTTCGGATAGCAGCCTCATTGCGCCCCACTACATCTGGTCTGCACCATGCCAGTGGTCAGGTATCCAATACTGTGTCAATATCGTCATCAATGGCAATGAAAGGGAGTGTGGTCCATGTCTGGTCGAGGTCCTTGCATGCCCGAATGTAGACAAAGTGCATGTCCACTTTAAACTCGGCAATATGCTTCACACTTTCATAGATTTCGGTGGACAGGCGGGGTTTCTCATTAATCCATTGGCACACACTCGCATCCATTAGTATCCAAAAGATCTTGATGCCCTGGATTCGTAGAGCGTCTCTTGTCGCCCACAGGGAAGCGTATTTGGCGGCTTCTGGCCAATCTTGGTCCAAGGTGGGGAGCTGGCTATCTTCAGGTCAGTCAGTGGTAACTAGCACAATGGATAGCAGCAGCCACGCATAATGGAAGGTTTTTCCCTCCTCTTGGACCTCCCGACAGTTGGTCAGGAACTCTTCACAAAGGAACTGCGACCAATTGAATCGTTCTCTAGTTGCGCATTCCTTAGCGAGTGCAATGACTATGGCTGGAACCTCGGTGTCGCGGCATTTCCGCATCACTTTTCCGGCCAGCAACTGGGTAGCAACTCAGACTGCCTTATCTGAAATACTATTAATAACGTACCCTCGTTGCCCCTTCTCAAGCTTATATTTCTTTTTCAGGGTTTCTATCATTGTTACATCGCCACTCTTATCGACAATTTCCCAAGGGTCTCTTCCATCGCAGGGAAGCTGCAAGATCCTATGAATGAGTTCGGCAGTGATGTGGACAGGTTTTCCAATCCATAATATTTCATCATGGACCAAACAGAGCAACTACTTGATGACCAACATTGTGATAGGGGGCCGGAGAAAGTGGGGGATGGACAAGAGATAGAGCAACCCGGCCTTTTCCACCTTTCGCAGCCACTCCTTTGGCTAAAGGGTTGTAACTGTCCCTTCTGCACTCTGCTCCATCAGTGCACCAGTCGCCAAATGGGGAAATTTTGTTGTATCGGCCAGGTCCCAGTCTTCAAATTTCATTGTCAAAATACGGCCAACCACTGAGCTTTCAACTGGAACCCCTTTTGGAAGAGATGGGGTGATGAGTATATTATCGACTTCATCCAAATTGGTAGGTACCTTAGCCTTCCCTTTGCTTGGAGGCACATACTTGGGCCACCATACTAGTTGGATAGTATCCTCGTCAGGGTTTATTTCTTCGATATATGTTGGGGAGCTCGCTTCCTCCTCGTCGCTTTCAATTGTGACAGTTTTGCACTTTTCTTCCATTGTGAGCTTGCTAAAGTGTAGATGTCGCAGCGACCTCCTTACTGGTTCTGGAATCTCGGGTCCTTTTTTTCTGCGACGTCATAGGAGATTTAAGGAGTTCGACTGCCTGCGGTGTGGGATTCTGTGGACTCTTTGTGGTAGGGTTTATTGACTTGAGGAATGACTCTCGGTATTCCTTTGGCAGTGCCTGAAACCACGGGCTTTCCTTCAATACTTTGTCATTCATCTTGCTCCTTTTTTTCAGGACCTAGGGTGTCCAATTCTTCACAAGATGAAACTTTGTGGTATGCCCCTTTTCTTTCTTGATATATATGATTTCAAATTCAAAATCAGCCATTCGCCCCCCTTGTGGCTCATTAATGCGAATTTGGCGGTTATCCTTACACCTTAATTGCCTGTTGCCTGCTCCTCTGTGTCTTACGTGGTACATCTTGTCATGAACAGTACCTACAACTGTCGCTTTCCATTCCCTCCCTGCAGCAGCGCAGCCCCTGGTGCGCGGGTGCGTCCGATGCAGTTGACCGTCCTTACACAGCTTTTCTGCAGCCTGTTTTATAGTCCCACACCCTTTCCAACTGTGTGGGGCGCTAAGACTGGGCCTTCTATAGATAGTCAGGTGGGCGCACCCGTCGTGCGAGACTTCCACTTCCCTACTAGCCTGAGCTATGAGCACCATTCGCATTCCTTTGAGTCTGATGGCGTATCGCAGTTTGTGTTTCCGTGTACCCTAGGGTGCAGGCGCAACCATGCTAGCAGGGTTGTGGCTTGTCCTAATAGTGTAGGAGAGCCAGCTACGTCTGGTACCTTCAATAGTTCTCACGCTCAGCTCGTGTGGGTGAGTTTGAATTTAATTTTATCAATTTCTTCATCTAGATTCGCACTTTTCTTTCGTAGTCTCGCCCCTGTTTCCACTAACTTGTGAAGTCTCATTTTTCTGCGTCGAACAGCTTCCCATAACTGTCGAATTCTGTCACGTAGGTCTTCGGGTGTAGGTCGGACCATGGGGGAAATGGCCCATCCGACCGTGGATAGAGGTCCCTTGGCATACCCTACTCTAGGTATGGTCGTATTGGCCCAGCGGACCCTTGTTACGCGCAGATTCAATTGGTGCAATGGTTGCGCAACATATGGCCATGCCCTTGGTTGTAACTGGATGACTGCCCTGTTCCAGTGCGCACCTCCTCCAATCCATACATGGACCTGTCTTTTCCTTCTCAACTTCCTTTGCGCACATGGCGCTTTGTTTGATGCACCATGTTGCACCACGAACTACCCCTCACTGGTTGCGCCGCTATCTGCTGACCATGGCCTTACTTCAGTGGTTACACGCCGCAATGATCTAATCATCATATTACAATTGAGTGTGGTGACTTCTTGCAATCTATTCTGCCATATTTCCATCTCCTCATCTGTGTCTAATGTGCACAAACTATCGCGCCCCCACGAGAACCTTCCGTCCGCTGAGGGATTCACCCAACCCTGATCTTGCGCTGTTATTTGGTATATGCAGTCTAGTTCATCGTCATTGTCCTCATCGCGCACTGGCTTGGTGTAGCACTCTCCTTCAACCGGGTCCAATGGAACTATTACCCGCAGTGACTTATTTTCGAACATCATTATCCGTCTTTTTAAATTGATGACCCCGTTCATGTCCGTGGCCCAATCGATTCCAAGCAATGCAGGGTAAGGATTACTATCATCAACAGTTTCTATTACCTCAAAGTCAGTCTACATACTTACACCTTCAATGTCCACTGTCACCCCTTGCAGTCGGCCCATCGGTAAGATCTTTTGTTGGTTGGCCATCCTTAGTTGAATCAGGGACCACTGCAATGCAGGCTTACCCATGCGTTCCCATGTTTTCTCAGGTAACACGTTCACATCCAAGCTTAAGTCCAAAATGACTTGGTCCATCTCGTATTTGCTAATTTGCGTTGTCATTCTCATCTCTCGTCCGGTGCGCAAAGCATGTCTTCCTAGTTTCCAGACTAGACGCAGTTCGCCGGACCCAGTGCACTTAGTGATCAGCTCTTGTAGTCCTTTAACGGCTTGACTGCCGCGCAACAGCTTCATGCAGGTTTCTAGAAAGGTAGTAATCATGGAGGGATCCAGTCCTGGCTCAATTTGGTCCCTCCTACCTGGAGTAGGGATTTCTGTGAAGCTCTTTTGAGCTTCCTTAGGTGTCCTCTTCCCTTGTTCCACCTCAAAGTCAGGTTCCTTTGTAGGGGTGTCACGCCCCTTCACGTCTTCTGCAAGCTCTTTCCACGCATCACCTCCTATGGTTGTGCCACTCCTCAATACCATGTTTATACTGGGGTCCTCTTCGCGTGGTTCCGATCTCATCATTTGGACATTTTGAGTTGGGGTGGGCTGTAACACTCCCTTTTCACACATCTGGGCAATTAACATCAGACAATCTAACATTTCATGATCAAATTGCTCATAATATTGACAAGAGATCCTGATCGAGTCAGTGTAGTCACAAGCGTAGTGTCTTGGCCCTCCACAGTTATAAAAAATCAGCTATCCGCGGCCCCACTCGGGCCCCATTCCTCTTCCTTGGCCACGTCCTTGAAATCCTCTGCGTGGCCCTACGACAGGGTCAAAACCTTGTGCTTCAATCTGCACTCGGTAGGCTGGGGTCCTTTCCATCATTAAGTCATAACTTCGACACGTTCACTCATCGTGACCCACTGATCAACAAAAGTTGCAATACAGCTGTTGCGGGGTCTGTGTATACTTCTGCAATAGGTGGCAGTTATCCGTTGTGTGTTTTCCACCCTCTTGACAAATCACACACCAGAGCACAAGTGTCGAACTTGGTCCTGCTTGTACCTCAAATTTTAGTGGCATTGCCCCCCCCCCCCCCCCGCGCCAGATAGTTCACAAAGACGGGACAATGGTCTTTGTCGTGTGCTTGACTTTTGCATTTAATGCATCCTACCTCTATACGCACCTTCGATCAGGTCGCCCTTTCCTGCTTCAAGCTTTGCATTTCTAAGCTCAGGTTTTGTAGTTGCACATGGATTTTCTAAACTCCCAACCTCGAATCCTGTATTGGAGTTTCTTGCAATCTCATCACGGTTTCTAATGCTTCGGATTGGGTTGAGATCTTTTACTGAGATAGCGTCATCCTCAGATGTGGTGTCAAGGATGCCATAAACCATGCACAGTGTTGCACATCCGTCAATGTCATGTTAGCCTCGCGGATTGTGCTCTTTAATCTTTGATCCAGATCCCACGGGGTTTCACCCGGTAGCATCGCTATCTCTTTGAACCCAATGACCGACTATGTCTCTAATTTTGGTCGACCAAATTCTTTGTCCAAGGCATCTTGGATCGCCATTATTACCGCATTCGGATGGTCGCTTGAGTACTTTATGTACCACGCCAATGCGTGGTCCTGTAGCGCGCTAACCAGGGTAGCCTTTTTGATGTTATCATATGTTATGCCTTAGGCTTCCCATACAACCTTTACCACAAACCAGAACTGACCTGGTTCCTCATTTCCTGTACCTTTAAATACCAGCAACTTAATTGCACTCGCCATCCCAACCTTTGGTGGTGGTGGAGGTGGAGGTGGAGTGGGCGAATATGGAATTGACGTCGGAGAAGTAGGTGATGTCATAAATGGAGGTGGTATCAGTGGAAAGCACTCCTTAATCAACCAAACCGCGCTTCTTGGAGAGAAACTCGCGAGCTCCTCTTCACTCTCCCACGAAATAGAAATTAGTGGACTGTTCTCTAATCCTTCGATTCCTCAGTAGCCTCTTCCACTCCGCGTTATGCCCGACATCACTAAATGCACATAATCTGTTTTTCACACAACAGCATCTTAATCCAAGTGTTCAATGATTTAATATACTTACCCCGCGGTCCTTGGAGAAAGCGCCTTTCTACTTCACTATAGCTCACAGTTGTGTCTATCGCGAACTCAGTAATAAACCCTCCTATTACCCGGTCCAACTAATCATCTACTGCGCGTGCGATTTTATCTTCAGATGCTTCTAGCCTGCGCACCAATTCTGGAGTCCACACAATAGGTTGATCTAATATGCACCTTCCCACATTGTCGGCTAACCTCGCGATCCACTCATACAACTATATTGAGAATGTTATGAAGAAGATTTCATGGATATTTGTGTATATGTAATGATCTAACCAATCTTCCTCTGATATTCGTGGGTTCCTATTTTCTTGGCCCATGAACTCGTGAAGCTTCAGATCCAACCACTCTTCAATTTCTTTCTTTGTAGGGTTTCAGTGTTCCAACATCAGACACCCCTTAGGCAGATCTCGGTCCCAGCAATGGAACCATTTGTTGGCTTATATGGGCCTGACCTAAGTTCGGAAGAGTTATTTAGCCAAACAAATCCCGCAGCTACTGGCCCTTTCGGCAACAGCCCGCGGAGCGCGGACTGAGGTCTCACCCGAGGTAGCAGGGGAGGGTGTTGGAACCAGGTTTCCGCACCCTTGGGATGTCTTGATGTGGTCTGGAGTTTTCGCACACCGTTCTGTAGCCTCGCATTGCTCTGCTTTCATCTGGAACAGGGCTATTTCTCAATAATAATTACTTCATGAGTATTATAGATTAGATCTACTTCTTATGGTCTTTAAGCAAACATTTAACAGAAATAACCAATTCGCACACTTAGAAAAGATACAGATTTGCATAAACTCATACCATAAGCATATGCGTGTAGATCAAACAAGTATATTAACCACAAATTAGCCAGATCCGCAATAATTCAGACTTAACACAGAATTTCAGAATCAACTTATCTTTATTCAATTCTTTCACCAATACATCCAAATCTACCCTACACACTCAGCTGCAAGGGTCTACGCACCCAGCTGCGGACTCTACTAGGCCTGTGTGCACACAGTTGCAGAGCCTCTATCTATCTACCAACACCCTTGACTCAGACTTACAGATGCTTCAAGACTTCGCTCCTCAACAACCCATTACATTCCAGATCCAAAAGTACATACCAAAAGCTACCTTCTACCCATAGAGCCTCGCTCTATTTATACATTCCCATGGTCTGCAGACCATGGGCAAGCCGACTTACTTCCTATTCTTCTATATTATTTCTTGGGTGAACAACCCTTTGACTCGACTTATTTACAGTTCGCGGTTCGCGGAGTCTTTACCATACCTTTCCCAAAATTGCGGGCTTTGCGCACCAAAACTGTTACACGGGCCCTCTGCTACCCAACACCAAAGTGTCGTAGGATGTTTTTGTTGAAAACCAAACTCTGGTAGGATCTGACAAAGCCACAAGGCTTCCTTACTAGCTTCAACGATGCCACGATACTCTACTTCTATTGAAGAAAGAGAAATGACACTTTGTTTCTTGCAAGCCCATGTAATGGGTCCAGAACCAAGAGTGAAGACATAACCTGCAGTAGACTTCCGATCATCAGGGTCACCAGCCCAATAAGAATCAGTGAAACCAACCAATATAGAAGATGCTTATGCACTGTAATAAATCCCAATCTGAACTGTACCTCGCACATAACGAAGTATTCTTTTAGTTTCTTTCCAATGAATTTCATGTTGGTTTTGAATAAACCGAGCAACAAGGCCAACAGCAAAGGAAAGGTCAGGATAGGTATGCGTTAGATACAAAAGTTTTCCAACAAGCTGACTGTATAAGGTAGCATCAACTTCAGGGGAAGTACAAGTGACTGAAACTTTGGCTCCAGACTGAAAGGGAGAAGGGGTTGGCTTACAGTCTTCCATTTGAAAGTGGCGTAGAAGATCACATGCATACTTGGACTAGGAAAGGGAAATACCTTCTTTGGATTGAAAGACTTGAAGACCAAGAAAATAATGCAAGTGTCCTAATTCTATCATTTCAAACTACTTTTTAAGGCTGGACTTCACATGGTTTATAAGGTTGGGATCACTACTAGTAAACATAAGATCGTCAACATAAAGAACAAGAATGATAAGAGACTTACCCACTTTCTTGGTGTAGACGGTATTATCAGAATGACACCTAGAAAAGCCAGTATCTAAAATAAAGTTATCCATTTTGTCACACCAAGCTCAAGGGGCTCGCTTGAGACCATAAAAATATTTCTTAAGCCGACATATAAGGCTGGATTCTGTTTGTATAAAGCCAGGAGGTTGTTCCATATAGATTTTTTCTTGTAAGTCCCCATGCAAGAAGCCAGATTTAACATCCATCTAATGGACTTCCCATTTGAAAGAGACAGCAAGGGAAAGAACAAGGCAAATAGATTTCATTTTGGAAACATGGGAGAAGGTTTCAGTATAGTCAATGCCTTCAACTTGTGAAAAACCCTTAGCAACAAGACAATCTTTATGTTTATCAACTTTTCCATCTAGTCCAAACTTGGTTCTGTATACCCATTTGCATCTAACGAGTTTTCGTCCCTTTGGAAGAGGAACAAGGTCCCATGTAACATTTGCCAATAATGAACGATATTCTTCATTCATAACTGCATCCCAATCAGGATGGCCTGAAGCTTCTGTAAACGTGTCACGATCATAATTCGTTGAAGCTTGAGCTAGTAAAGAAGAGGCTCTATCGAACTGAGAACGTGTACGACGTTGATATGTAGGATCACTTGCAAGAGCACCTACTGCATCCCGAGTCGTGCAGACCCATTTTGGAAGTTGGGGAGCTGAATGAGGATCCCGAGAAGGTGGGGGATGATTGTCATCCTCGTTGTCATCATTTGAAGAAGGAATATTTTCATAAGTAGAAGGGATAGAGAGAGGTGGCACATCCATCGAACTAGGCTCGTAGGTCGATATATTTTCAACAAACTTTACATCTCTTATAATGATAGCATTTTTGGATTTAGTTTGAAGAATTCTATATCCTTTGACATCTTCAGTATATCCAACAAAAATACATTTTTCACTCTTAGGTTCTAAGTATTTATGTTTCTCATCTGGAATATGGGCCCATGCTTCACTTCCAAAAACACAAAAGTGACTTACATCTAGTTTAATTGAGTTACGTGCTTCTTCTGGAGTGATATTCTTTAAAACCTTACTAGGAGTGTGATTTACTATGTAATTTTCACATTTAATTTCTTCTTCCCAAAAATTAAGACTAATTCCTTTAGATTAAAGCATACAATTAGCCATTTCCTTTAAGGTGTGATTCTTCCTTTCAGCTGCATCATTTTGCTGTGGAGTATATGGAACAGTATGTTGCAATTGAATTCCATGCTCAATGCAAAAGTTGATGAATTCGTTGTTAGCATATTCTCTGCCATTATCAGATCTTAGCTTAAGAATATGATGTCCATATTGTTTCTCAACAAAGGCCTTAAAGGCCAAGAACATGTTAAAGACTTCACTCTTGAGTTTTAAGAAGTATACCCAAGTGTGTCTGGAGAAATCATCAATGAAAGTTAAGAAATACTTGTAGCCAAAGTGAAACAACTGGAAGTGGACCACATATATCATCATGCATAAGTTGTAAAGGGGTTGAGGCATGCCAAGAGGCACATTTTTCAAAACTATCCTGATGATTTTTTCTAAGTACACATCTGGAAAAAACACCATCTCTGCAAGATACCATAGGAAGACCTATCACCATATTTTCTCTACATAGATTTTGAAGGGAGCGATAGTTTAAGTGACCAAATCGCTCATGCCAAATTTTTCTCACTTCATTATTATGAGAAAAAAATAACGAGGGAAGAGTTGATGACCCAAAATTGTTAAACTTATACAACCTTGTAGAATCATCAGCAATGTCAGTAGCTAAAATCTGTCTATGATCTCTTAGGTCCTTAATTACAACATCATGATGTGAAAATTAAACGGTTTTACTGTCACCTGAATGAGTTATCTGATATACAGATAGAAGGTTGTAGGTTAAGGTAGGAACGCATAATACATCATTAAATTTACCATTTTCTAGATGAATAGTTCCGGTCCCTACAACACTAAGAGTTCTATCATCACCAACATATATATTTTTGGTGTTACGATCATTTAAAGAATAAAACATGGCTTTGTTTTTTTTATGTGATAAGAAGCTCCAAAATCAATGAGCCACTCATGAGAATGAGGAGAAGAAGATACATTTAGTGCATAACTAGACCGAGATGCTTGAAAACCACATGCGAAATTGTTATTCCTGAAGATGAAGTTGAAGTTGAAGAGTGCTCCAAATGGATGTTATGCTTCTTCATTGTTGCTTCCAAGTCTTTGATCTTCCCAAAGCATTTGGTTTCTAAGTGGTCATCACAATTACAAAAGTTGCATTGTCTATCAGTCTTCTTCCCTTTTTTGTAGTTGCCTTATCATTTTGTTGAGTTGATTTTTCATTTTGAGACTGAAATGGCTTAGGACCCATGTTTGGTTTAGGACCATTCTTTTGAGGATGCTTCTTCTTAGGATTCTTTGAACTTGGTTGTTTTTGGGTTGCTAAGGCTTTCTTAAAAGAGTTTCCAGTATTAAGAAGACCAATATGTAAGATTTTTCCTTGTTCTCTTATTAAATAACCATAAAAGGAATCAAAATAGGGGGACTTGTAGTCTTGTCCTTGAGAAATAAAGACTTCTCTAGTAGAATGGAAGGTGGAAACAAACATAGAGTAGGTTGGTCCTAACTTAGTAAGAATGGAATAGATAAGGCTACCATCTTCTTTCTTAACCTTAACACCCTCCTAGAGAAGTCTAAGGGTATTGAACTTGGACAAAAAATCTTCAATGTAAGAAAAATTATTGGGGTCCAACGTAAGCAACTCATTTTCGAGTTGATGAGCTCTAATTTCATTTTTAATTCCAAAAACTTTATTAAGCTTTTTCATTGCTTCATCTGGGGTATCAATTTCTGCGATATGGAATCTAAGATCTGAAGAAATAGACATCCCTATCAACCCATGTGCTTGATCTTGCTTATTTTCCCATTTGGCTTGCTTATCTTCATCTTTAGGTTTAGACTCTTTACCTAAGGCTATTCTATAAATACTTTTCTTTCTAAGTAAATCCACCATGTAGAATAGCCATTGGAAGTATTTGGTGATGTCAAGAATAATTAGGCATGGACTTTCCATTTTAAAAGAAATTGGAGTTGTATATGCTGAAATTAAGTATTCAAATGGAAAGATCTCGAAAAATTAGTCCAATTATAAAAAAACGGCTTTGAAAACGACTTTTGGATGAATAAGTTATGGCTTTTTGAAGAAAAGTTGTTGAAGATGGCAACGAACCACATGAATGTTGGGAAGTTGATGATATTGTTATATTAAAAAAAAAAAAATGACCTCCACGCCCACTCTTCCCCCCCGCCCCTTTTCGAAACTTAATCTAATTAGCTCACTTTAAAAAAAAAAAAAAAATATGGGACCCACTTTTATAAATAAGTGAAACTCACTTTTACAATGGTACTTTATGAACTATCCACTAAATTGTAGCTCAAATAAAAAATAAAGTGACTTTAGAATTATAACTGACTCACTTTTTATAATGGGTGAGAACGCTTTTACATAAAGTAAATTTAAAACATAAGTTACATGTGTTTTTTGAAAAAATAACTCAACAAAAAGAAAGACTTGAATCCAAGACTTCTATTCTCATAAAGTAATTTTAGACCAAGTGAGCCAGTTTAAAAGGTTAGTAATTGTTGAAAAGGAGGAAGGGGTTTTTTTTTTTTTTTTTTTTTTTTTAATTTTTTTTGCTCACTGAAGTTTTGGGGTGCGTGCTTACTAGAGAAAACATTTTTTTGCCTACAAAAACAAAACAAAAAAACAATCACACAAACCAAATAAACAAGCAAAATCCTTACGGATTAAAGTTAGATTTGGCCATAAACTAGATATTTTCTTCAATGTTTCTGATTTTCCAAAGATCACACTAATAAGGCGAGGTGAAAGAGAGTATACGCATAAGAAAATCCTTTCTTTATGTTTCTGGTTTGCCCAAATCGCATAGAGTCGTGGGGCAAAGAGCATATGCAAAAATGAAAGGTATAGATCCAGTAATATTTTTTTTATAGAGGACTATAAAACAAACTAAACAGAGAGATAAATAACTATAACTGCAAATAAAGATTATATACCTCCGGATCTTAAAAATGATGTAGCTAAGGCTATCAGAAACCTTTTCGTGTGAAACGAAAGAGGTTCCTCACTGGGATAGATGCTCCTAACACAATAGAGTGGTCATCTCACCCTGAAAGCGGTCAGAAACCGTAGATCTAGGAAACGACAGTCGGATGTAGTTGTATTGGCTTCATATTTGTATCACCAACGGATGTGGCCCTCAAATAGCTCTGATACCATGTAGGAATTTACAGGGTAAGTTCCTTATATAGAACACCAAAGGACACCACTCACAAACAGATCACAGATCAGTACACCAGTATTCTTGACGTGGTTAAAACCCTCAAAGAGGGAAACAGTTGACAACATGAGCCAACGCAGCCACTTCAAACAATTTATTGTAAAAGAAAATTAAATTTACAAAGGCTTCTCTCATGAACGTTCACCTAACAAATGACCCTCCATGCTATTTAAATAGAGAATGAATCGTCAAATCACTTCATGTTTAGAACATATCGTGACCGTTGGATTGTAAGTTACAAAAAGTACATACTAAAGAAACACACTTTACCTAACTATACAAGACCAAGTTATACTTAATTATTTCCTATGTGTCGAAATATCCTAACACTTGATGTTTGGTTTTAAAATGTGGGATTAAGGCACAAACACAAAAAGAAATAATTTGCATTTGGGCCACATGTAATGTATCCAACCATATTCTTGGTAATCCATCACGAAGCAACTTTGTAGCTGGAAATTTGTCTTCAAACTGGGTTCAAATTCACTGTGCAATCTTTGCAAAGTCACCATATATTACAAGGGCACTTTTTCAAGTAGTATCATCTACATCTGACTAGGGAAATAAGATCAATCTTTGTGATTTTGATGTTTAGCCAAGCTCCTTGATAATAATTTGATAGTTTTCTTTTAGATCAATTTCAGCTTCAAAATTTATAGCTGGCAGAATCACTAGCTAAATAATAATTGTTAGAGTGAATTCTTTTCAAAGAAACCTAACTCCCATTTTTGTGAATTCATAAGCAATTAAATCTTTCAACTTTTCCTTTTGAAACCATTACTACCAGGTTTTGTATTGGTGACAAAAACGTGGCCACCAAAGTGCTGGAAACAAACACCAAATAATAATATAATCCACTCTTTGTAGATTGAAAACATAGTTGTCATTTGAGAGAAGACTTGAAAAATTAAAAAAAAAAATTGTCTTCACATCCCAGACCTTTATAATATAATCACTAGAAACAATTAGGCATGGAGATAATTTTTCTACCATCATCAATTCCGGAGAAATTGTAGGTTCAATGTGAAATTTAGTTTCCTTGTTGCTGGAAAATTTCAAAGACCAATAAAAGTGTAGGTAAACTTTCTCTAGAATAGGAGTACTAATTTTGGGAAATCTGACTTCTTCCAGTGTTGGTTTTGTGAAACTCCCTGTAGATTTGAGCATATTTTTTAGAGTATTGGAGACAAGAGTTGATTTTCAATTAATAGATAATTTGAAACCCTCTGCAGTAATAAGTTTGATTGTGTCTCCCTTCCTCATTTTGCTACCTTACATTGGAATTATGAATATACTTAAAAGGGCAGAGTTTCAACTCAAGTAGAGTAAGAGTGTGGAGTTAAATAAGATTGTTTTCAACATTCAATGTGCAGTAGATCAATTGGATTTTGATTTTCTTCAGTACATTTTAACAATTCTAGTTTGCATGACGAGAATTAGATTAGTTTAATATTAACTCCATAACACAATGGGGAAACACTTGTATACAAGTTGGATGTTAGCAGTGCAGGTTGGAGTGTAATTTTAGATTAGCACAGTTTGCAGGTTTCAATGCACAGGTTGCATTTTACAGGTAAAGATCAGAAATTGATTGAAAGGATTAGCATGAATCCATTATCCAACAGAAAGGCACTTAGTCTACAGTTCTCCCTGTGCCACAGGGGGAAGCGGTTCCTAGTTGGATCTTATGTTGTAACATATTCTTGTCAAATGAAATGTTACAAAAATAAATAAATAAATTGAGCTTTGCCAGATTTTTTTTTATCTATTGTTATCATATCCTTTTGTTCTCATCTCCTTGGATACTAATGATCATTCAGTTATCAACACACTCCTTCATCCTTAAAAAACAAAAGAAGATCGATCTAGAGAATGAATTAACCTATGGCAATGACATTTTTATGCTCTTAACCTGTAAGACAATACCAGAATACCAAATATGCGAAGAAATATACCCAGAACATAGAACAAGAGCAATAACAGCAAGTATTTTATTATTCAGAAAGCAAAGTTCACTTGCCTCTTCGAGGGGGCAACCTCCAATACAGCTGAGCTCGATTACCAAATAAGACACGATGTTGCTCACAGGGAGCCTTTATCCTTTATATAGGATTCATGCATGCAATACCATGGGGCAATACCATGTTTCTTATTAATACTATCTATCTAATACCATGGCCCATTTGCAACTAACAGTGGTCCCATCATTAAATGTGGGTTAACCACTTAAAATGATTAATATTGGCTTTATTGACTCTTTACTTAACTATAAATATGACTCGATCCTATTACATAAATAAGGGGGTTAGGGTGGGACCCTAACATGCCCTCCCCCATAAGAATAGCCTTGTCCTCAAGGTTGAAGTTGTGGAAACTGCTGAAGAATAGTGGTTGGTTCCCAGGTTGCATCTTCTGGAGAGGTGTCTTTCCACTTGACGAGGACTTCCTTGATCATGCGGCCACGCAGGTGCCATTCTCGTGTGTCCAGGACTTGTTCAGGTTGGAGCCAGATTGACCCTTCTTCATCCAGTTTAGGTAGACTAGTTTGAATTCTGCAATTGTTCCCAATCACTTTCTTGAGGCAGGAGACATGGAAAACTGGATGGATTTTTGCAGTGGTTGGCAAAGCTAGCTTGTAGGCCACTTCTCCAATGCATTGAAGTACTTGATACAGTCCATAGAATTTTGGAGATAGTTTCTGACAACCCCTGTCTTTGAGTGATGTTTGCTTATATGGTTGCAGCCTCAAAAATACCTGATCCCCTTCTTGAAATTGGCGTTCTGAGCGATGTTGATCTACCTGTTACTTCATGCAGTTTTGAGCTTGATGAAGATTCTCTCTAAGATGGACGAGCATGGTTGTGCAATTCTGTAGGAGTTGACCCACTGCGTGTACCTTCGAGCACCCCTTGATATAAGAAGTAGGGGAAGGAGGGAGTTGACCATAAACTGCTTCATATGGAGTCATTTTGGTGGTGCCATGATAGTTGGTGTTATACCACCATTCAGCTAGAGGTAACCACTGTACCCAGAGATGTTGCTTTTCTGAAGTGAAACACCTAAGGTAGGTTTCCAGATGTTTGTTGACTGCTTCAGTTTGACCATTAGTTTGTGGATGATAAGAAGTACTGAGTTTTAGTTGGGTACCTTATAACCGAAAGAGTTCCTACCAAAAATTACTGGTGAAGACCGGGTCACGATCAGACATAATGGAAGTGGGCATGCCATGCAATTTGAAGATCTAATCCATGAAAGATTGAGCAACCAAAGTCGGTGTAAAAGGGTGGGGTAGGGTGCAAAAATGAGCATACTTAGAAAGTCTTTCCACAACCACCATGATGACTGACTTGTTTCCTGACTTTGGAAGACCTGTAATGAAATCCATATAAACCTTCGTCCATATTGATGTCGAGATGGGCAATGGTTGTAATGTGCCTGGTGCTTTGACTGTCTCTCCTTTGTGGCACTGACAGACGTCGCATTCAGCTACAAAAGTAAGAATGTCCTTTTTCATGCCTATCCAAAAAAATGATCTTCGAGTGCAAGCATATGTCTTCTGAAAACCTAAATGTCCTGCAGTGGGAGATGAGTGCAACTCCGCCAAAATTCAGCTTTTGAGGGTGGATGTTGGTGAGATTACGACTCTGTCCTTCTAGTGAAGAATCTCATCCTACCACGAGTAGCCCTCGGTGGAATTTGGATCTGCCTACAATTGAGTAATGAGTTGGGAGAGCCAGGGATGTGAAAACCATTCCTTGCGAGCCTCTTCAATCCATTCTGGAATGGGAAGGGAAATTGCGAGCAGGGTACTTTCCTCCTCAAATTGGCAAGATAATGCATCTGCCACAATATTTTCGCACCCTTTCTTGTAAATTATCTCATAATCATATCCCAGCATTTTGGCGAGCCGTTTATTTTGTTGTGGTGAGGATAGGCATTGCTCCAAAAAATATTTAAGGCTTTGATGGTCTGTGCGGATTTGGAAGTGTCGCCCCAATAAGTAAGGTCACCAGGTATCTACTGCAAGTAAGATGGCCATCATCTCCTTCTCATAGGTATATTGTCCCAGATTCTTCCCACTTAGTTGTTGGCTTATGAAGGCCAAGGGTCAACCTTCCTGCATTAAGACCGCCCCAATACCCGCCCGAAGCATCACATTCAATGACAAAAGATTTGGTGAAGTCGGATAGTGCTAAGACTGGAGTGGAACACATGGCATTTTTTAGAGCTATAAAGGCCTGTTGTGCTTCATCATTCCAGAGGAATGAATTCTTCTTGAGGTTGAGTGAGGGGCCTCGTAATGCAACCATAATTTTGGACAAATTTGCAATAGTAGCCCGTGAGACTGAAAAATCCTCTCAGGCTCTTCAAGGTCTTAGGTTGAGGCCAATCCTGCATTGCCTAGATCTTTTTGCGGTCCACCATGACACCTTCACGCCCCACAATGTGGCCCAAATACTCAACTTCTTCCATGCCAAAAGAACACTTGGACATCTTAACAAATAATTTATGCACGCGGAGTAGTTGCAAGAGCAGATCTACATGCTGAAGATGTGCGGCCCAAGTGCGACTGTAGATGAGGATGTCATCGAAGAAAACAAGGACAAATTTTCTGAGATATGGTTTGAGCATGTGGTTCATAAGGCTCTAAAAATTGGATGGGGCATTACAAAGACCGAATGGCATGACTAGGAACTCATAATGGCCTTCATGAGTTCTGAAAGCGGTCTTTGGAATGTCGACTTCTTTCATGCAAATTTGGTGGTATCCTGAGTGAAGATCAAGCTTAGTGAAGAATTGAGCCCAATTTAGTTCATCCAGCAAATCATCAACAACCGGGATGGGAAATTTATATTTAACTGTCAACTTATTGAGGGCCCTGAAGTCTAGACACATATGCCATTCCCCATCTTTCTTGAGCACCATGACCATCAGTGATGAATAAGGACTAATGTTGGGACGAATGACACCTGCTTCCAAAATTTCCTTGATTATTTTTTTATTTCATTCTTTTGGGCGAACGGATATCTATATGGGCGAACATTTGGTGGTTGGGCCCCTAGGACCAAAGTGATGCTATGATCATGTTCCCCTCTCGAGGGTGGAAGCTCATGAGGCTTGTCAAAGACTGGAAAATGGTTATTTAAGATCTGTTGCATCTCAGGATGAATCAGAAGAGAATTGGGTTCAAAGGCCTAGGTGGCATTAAATTGAGTTATAACTCCATGATGGCCCTTTTTGAACAATTTTTCCATCTGATGTGAGTTGATGATAGAGGGAGCTCCTGCCTGGAGTCCACGAAGGGTATGTGTGTGGTTGTTCTGCTTAAAGCTTATATATAACTCCGGGAAATCCATTGTGATTGGGCCAAGTGTGTGAAGCCATTCAGCACCTAGGACAATGTCGCACCCTCCCATGTGTATGGCAAACATGTGGGTCTTTAACTGATAATCCCCCATTTGAAGTTTGACATTTTCACAGTGGCCTTCACATTTCATTGTTCCCTCATCAGTAATTTGGACTTGGAAGTTAGAAACTGCTCGTACAAAACAATGCATTGCTTCCGCGACTCTTTGATGGATAAAATTATGTGTACTTCCACTATCAATCAAGACTACTACTGGGTGATGCTTAATAAAACCTCTGATTTTGAGAGTTTGAGGCGAAGAAATCCCTGCCAAAGCATGCAGTGAAATAATTGTTTCTTCAGGTACATTGTCCTTCTGGTTGTCCTCTTCTTCCTCCTCTGGTTCCTCAAGTGGTGGGGCTTCCTCTGATGAGCTGCAATTAGTAGCATCAATTTGAAAAAAATTGGGCTCCTTGCATTTATGCCCGGGGGAGTACTTTTCATCACAGTAGTAACATAATCCGTGTTTTCTTCTTTCCGCCATTTTTGTAGGTGACACCTTTTGAACCTTGAGTGTTTGGGTAGTGCTGTGAGCTTGTGGGAGGGGACCCTTGGCGGTGAAATTTGGGCGATTGGACTGGGCCGCTAACGCACGTTCTACTTCACGAGCTATCTTGCAAGCCTCCAGCCATGAGGGAGGGTGGTGCAGTTGGAAGTGGGCTTGTATGGCCTCTTTAAGACCACTGATAAAACATTCCATGTAGAACTCATCTTGTAGACCTAAAGTGCAAAAAGCTAAGGCTTCAAAGGCTGTAATATATTCATCCACTGTTGCAGTCTGTCGGAGCTTAGTGAGACGACCCAAAAAAGCAGAGTTATGGTCAAAGCGATCCATAAGAGATTTTTTGAATGTGTCCCAAGTCAAAGGCCTTCCATAGCAACGTTGATGCCATTGCCACCATTGCCATCTTTCATTGTCCAAGTACATGATCCCCACACTAAACTAAGTGGCATTATACAGGATGTAATTTAGATTGAAATATTGCTCCATTTGTGCTATCCACGCTGCCGGGTGAGAGCCATCAAATTTATGCATGTCCAGCTTGGTTGGTCGCGGATAGGATTGTTGGTGGGTGCCCCAGAGGTGAAGAGAGTGGCTAGACTCACCCTCACTGTGTTCATTGCCAATATATGCCTCCTCGCGGGCTTCTGCCTTGCCCATAGAGAGTTTTGTAGTTATTTTCATCAACTGCTCTTGGATGTCTTTCAAGGATGCTTCAAGGTTGTCCATCCTTTCATTCGCCATAGCTTGATTTCTAGTTTGTACCATGCACCGAGCCAATTTACTTGCAATTTGGGACCACCCGAATTTTTTTGGCACTAACAATTGAATGGTACCACCTTGCTCAGCTCATCGTCCTAATTCTTATGGGCTAAGTCACCAATAAGCGCCCCAGGGGGTCTTAGACTCTTTTTTCTTTTTCTTTTTTACTCCTTGCTTAGGAATACTGCAGTCGCCGAATCCCTGAAATGTCAATGCTGCCAAAACTCCTGCGAAAATCGCGCCCAGGTATAGGAACCCACACAACTACTCAGATCTAGATGGTGGATCTGAGGGATCTGAGAAATCTAAATGGTTGATCTGATAGATCTGAATAGTGGAACTGAATGTTGTAACAGATCTGATGGATCTAATATATTGGAATGGTTGTTCTGATAAATCTGAACAGCAGAACTGATTGTTGATGCTGCTGCAAAACCCCACTTGCGAGCTCTGATCTAGCAGAGATTATGCGTGATCCCATGATAAAGAAGGGAACCATGGTCTCCAGTAGTGTCAAGTGCTACATATTACAATATACATAAGGGTCTGACAGTAGTACTCGGCCCAATTTTTCAGGGCACTAACCAAGGAGGATCAATCGTACCCTTAGCCGTACAACCCGACTACCCTATCGTACGGGCGAGTAATCTCTCTGAGTGTTGTTCTTGGTGTACTGTAGCAGCAAGACGACCGACGATTTATCTATGGCGAGGTTTCAAGGGAGCTAGGGGGCTTTCGATATACCCAGAAGGTAGTTGGAAGACCGTCTGTGCGCGGTTCTGTCTAATGCGCTACTACTTGAAGGGGTACCCATAGGGGTTATAAGGGAGTCCAACAAGCGTGACCACCTCTTATATTTCCTGCATGCATGCATCCCAAAATCCACAGGTTTATGCACTCAACAACAAATCCCGTGGTTTAAAGATGTCGTAACACATCTATAGCCAAAAAAAATTGCTAAAAAATGGAGATCCCACCGGCCCTGGAAAGCGCTCTAATACGACTTGTTATGCTCTTAACTTGCAAGACGATACCAGAATACCAAATATGCGAAGAAATATACCCAGAACATAGAACAAGAGCAATAACAGCAAGTATTTTATTATTCAAAAAGCAAAGTTCACTTGCCTCTTCGAGGGGGCAACCTCCAATAGAGCTGAGCTCGATTACAAAATAAGACACGATGCTCCTCGCAGGGAGTCTTTATCCTTTATATAGGATTCATACATGCAATACCATGGGGCAATACCATGGTTCTTATTAATACCATCTATCTAATACCATGGCCCATTTGCAACTAACTGTGGTCCCATCATTAAATGCGGGTTAACCACTTACAATTATTAATATGGGCTTTATTGACTCTTTACTTAACTATAACTATGACTCGATCCTATTACATAAATAAGGGGGTTAGGGTGGGACCCTAACAGACATGAAAAGACAAAATCTATGGGACTGCACATTAATTTCATGGAGTATTTTCTCCTACGGAATGAATATGTAAAGGGGCTCTTATCAATTGACATGCACTATCCATGCATCAGCTTAACACTTATATGAACATTGCCTTCCATTTTTTATGAATGGGAATATTCCCACATTTTTAAGGGAGCACGATAATTTTCTCTTTATAATGTCCCTTGCCCTCAATACCTTTCAACGTGATGAGTATATATCGCCCTTGTGGGATCATCCCTTCAACTTGGTGCTTATGCATTGGTTTGTTACCTCTGATACTTGGTACTTGATATACTTTGACCCTTGGTGAACTCTTTTTGGTTGGTCAATGACTTGGAGATTGGGATCTCAGTCCAATAATATTTTGCAACAATTTTATACTCTAAATAAATATTTTTATAAAAATATATACAATTATATTTTAATAAAATTAAAATTATTTAAAATAACTCAAAAACAAGTACAAGAACTAGAAATATCATTAGTCTTCCAACAAACATTACAACCTCTCTTCCTTCTCCCAAAGAGAAATCACTAAAATGTTTCCAAAACATTATGTAACACTTGCGATATGATACAATTGTCTAGTAGATTGTTGGGAGAATATTGTAAATAAATAATTTTATAAAAATATATACAATTATATTTTAATAAAATTAAAATTATTTAAAATAGCTCATAAACTAGTACAAGAACCAGAAATATCATTAGTCTTCCAACAAGCATTATATCCTCTCTTCCTTCTCCTAAAGAGAAATCACTAAAATGTTTCCAAAACATTATGTAACACCTGTGATATGATACAATTGTCTAGTAGACTATTGGCAGAATATAGACTTGTTTAGTATGCTTTTCCATGCCTTTTTCTATGATATATATTGTTGAAAATGGCAACAAGAAATGCTAAAAATAGAAATGCTATAAATAGCATTTCAGGTACTAGTATTGGAGATAGAAACAAGGAATGATAAAATAGAAATGCTAAAAATAGCTTTGCTATAAATAGCATTTCGAGATAGATTCCAATTTTAGTTAGTCCCTGAACTAAAATTGAGAAGTAAAATTTGAATTTGATCTTAGCAGCTGTTTGTAAAATAAATAATTAATTCATCTTGAGTTAATTAGTCGTAGAAAATCAAACATGAATTCTATGTGAAGACATGCAACAGTTTCTCCATTGACTAAGGAAGTTATCCCTTGATTAAAGGAGATCAGGATGAGTTGTACTTTGAGTTGTAATTAGTTAGCTCAGTTATCTGAGTTAGGTCCAGTTAGATTAGTTCAAACAGTTTGTTGAACTGATTGTGAGTTCAGTTAGTTAATGCATGCATGCATGTAATTGCTGCACTTGAGATAACTGAATATTCTCTCATAAATAACTCATTCATGTCAGTTCAGTCAGAGACCCAGTTGATATCAGATGATGGGACAGTGTACTATAAGTTCGAGAATATTTCCTATATATGAAACTCATACATGCAGAAGGAATTATCTCCTTCAGGATTATGCAGTTACTTCTAAGTTTAGTGAGCAGTGTGAGAGGTGAATTCACACAGGTGGTAGCATTGGACCCCAGGAGAAACTGTGCAAGGAAATAGGAGGCTTGGAGGGCAGAGGAGAAGGTTTGTGAGAAGCCTTTGACTGTCTATGAGCAGCAGAGGGATTGTACTGAGAGCTAGATAGCTTGAGATCTAAAGTTTTGTGTAATCTTGAGAAATTTCCACTTGTATGATAATACAGAGATCGGGGTTTTTAGCTAAGGCTTTCCCCAGAGTATTCTTTTGTGTTCATGTGTGATTGATTTCTCATTCTCTGTTATATGTGTTCTAATTGATCTTCCTCATAATCGATTAAGCTTCCGCAAGTTTGTTGTAGAAGTAGATCTTGTATTTTGCTTTAGTATATTGCATTATCAGGTGATCTACAGTGGGAAATTCTACATGGTATCAAAGCAAAGGTGATCAAAGCGAAGAACAGTATACAAAGAAGGAAGAAGTTCAAAGTTTCAAGTTCTTGATTCGAATTCTTATCACATCTCAAATTTCCACAATGGTGTTCAACGGTTTAAGACTCGAGTATGCCCTTGATGGTAGCTCGAATTATATAGCCTTGAAGGATCGCATGGAAGCGGTATTAGAGGACAACGGTCTAAAGGACTTCATTGATCAAGAATTCCCCAAGCTAGCAGCAGATAATGCTACATAATTGGCGGAATGGAAGAAATGTGTGGCTAGAGTGAGGAGAATCCTACTGGAGGGAGTTCGAGACCACATTGTCTTGAGCCTCCATGGGAAGGAGACAGCGTTTTCGATGTGGAAAACATTGAAAGATCTATATCAGAATAGCAGCAATCAGAGGGAGCTAGCGCTGAAAGACAAGCTTCGAAAAATCAAGTGTGAAAAGGGCGACACGATCTCTGCATATCTGATAAAGCTCGCCACCTACAGGGATGAGCTTGGAAGTGTATGGATCACGACAGCCGATGATGACATGGTGAGTGTTGCTCTCCTCGGTCTTCCTAAGAGCTGGCATAGCTACTAAGACTCGATTAATGGAAGAGAGAAACTACCAAATTGGGAACGACTTTGGTCGGATCTGATGCAAGAGGACATAAGAAGAAGCACCAGAGATGGATCTTCATCAAAACAAGGTGATGAAGAAAATCTAGCCTTAGCGAGTAAGGCGAGAAAAGGGAAAGGGAAGGCGTCCCATCCCAAATCCAGTTCTTCCCATGGTGGGAAGAAGTTTGACAAATCGAAAGTGTGATGCTTTCATTGTCATGAGGTGGGCCATTATGCTACGAATTGTCCATTGAAGAAATCCAAGATGGGATCCAAGGAAGGATCTGAAGGTGAGGCATTGGCCTCACAGTTCAAGTTGGATTTCACCCTCTTCGCATGCATTGTTTCATCCATGGTGGGATGTGGTTGGTTTCTTGACAGTGGAGCTTCATTCCACATGACTGGCGATAAGAGTTTGTTCAGTACCTTGGAGGAGAAAGATCTCCATATACTCATAGTGATGGGTAATGATGAAAAGTATAATGTCTCAGGAGTAGGCACAGTTGTTTTTTAGAGGGAGCATGGAGCTCGCATTACCTTGACAGATGTGAAGTATGTGCCAAGACTGAGGAAAAACTTGGTATCGATCGCAATGCTATAAGACAAAGGCTTTGATGTAGTCTTCAGTAAGGGAAAGGTTTTCCTTAGACACGTCACCACGAGACAGGTGAAGCAGATTGGTTCACGAGTCAAGAACCTGTATGCTCTTGAGATTCAAGATGCATGCAAAGCCTTGAGGAGAAAGGCAACTGTTGGATACTTGGTGGTTGAGAGGGAGAGTACATTACCTCTCAACATGTAGTGCCAGAATAAGTCTTATACAATCGTGGAGGAGCCACAATTGGTGAAGCAACTTCAGGAGGTTGTGGAGTAGCCACAACTGGAGAAGCCGAGAGGAGACCGAGTGGAGGCATCCACTCATGCAGAGACCTATAGTAGGGGGGAATTTTGAGCTAAGTGGGCAAAGGGATCACATGCATCCATACCTCCAGGTAGGAGGTGGGGCGATTTGGAGTGACAGTCCCAAGAAGGCTGGAATAGGGGCAGGATCATTGAGGTACCCAACCTCTTTGATTATACCTTTCTACGGGAGCCTTGACGAGGAGTAGTAGGATTGGCTGAGTGGATAGAGACAGATGCAGATGGAGCGGCGGAGGAAGCTTCAGCATCAAAGGATGTTTCTAGCCTAAAAGGGAGGTCAGTTGGGAGATTAGTTACTTACTTCTCAGTAACTGAGTTGCAGTGCAACAGTGGGCAGCACGATGCAACATGATGAGGGGAGGCTCAATGCGGATGCAGTGCTGGGAGATAGGACCAGCAGCAGCATGGAAGCAGCAGCAAGAATCAGTGGATTGATGCAGTCAGAGATCAAAGTGACAGAGGCTAGAGCAGTTAGATACTAAAGAGCACAGAGGTGCAGATTTTTCAGTCTACAGAGGCAATAACAGTCAAAGACTTTGATGACAGAGGCATCATTCTGATTCAGGTTGGATATTTTTTTGTTTCTAGAGTTGTTGGAGCAAAAACACTAGGGAGAAGTCTTGCATGCAAAACATTCCAAAGGTTCAAGATCGGGTTCGAGTTGAATGCCTTTCTTGTTGAGAGGGAGTGTTGAAAATGGCAACAAGAAATGCCAAAAATAGAAATGCTATAAATAGCATTTCAGGTACCAATGTTGGAGACAGCAACAAGGAATGATAAAATAGAAATGCTAAAAATAGCTTTGCTATAAATAGCATTTCGGGATAGATTCCAATTTTAGTTAGTCCCTGGACTAAAATTGAGAAGTAAAATTCGAATTTGATCTTAGCAGCTATTTGTAAAATAAATAATTAATTCATCTTGAGTTAATTAGTTGTAGAAAATCAAACATGAAGTCTATGTGAAGACATGCAACAGTTTCTCCATTGATTGAGGAAGTTATCCCTTGATTAAAGGAGATCAGGATGAGTTGTTAGCTCAGTTATCTGATTTAAGTCTAGTTAGATTAGTTCAAACAATTTATTGAACTGATTGTGAGTTCAGTTAGTTAATGCATGCATGCATGTAACTGTTGCACTTGAGATAACTGGATATTCTCTCATAAATAACTCATGCATGTCAGTTCAGTCAGAGACCCAGTTGAGATCAGATGGTGGGACAGTGTACTATAAGTTGGAGGATTTTTCCTATATAGGAAACTCATCCATGCAGAAGGAATTATCTCCTTCAGGATTGCGCAATTACTTCTGAGTTTAGTGAGCAGTGCGAGAGGTGAATTCACACAAGTGACAGCGTTGGACCCCAGGAGAAACTGCGCAAGGAAATAGGAGGCTTGTAGGGCAAAGGAGAAGGTTTGTGAGAAGCCTTTGACTATCTATGAGCAGCAGAGGGATTGTACTGAGAGCTGGATAGCTTGAGAGCTAAAGCTTTGTGTAATCCTGAGATATTTCCATTTGTATGATAATACAGACATCAGGGTTTTTAGCTGAGGCTTTCCCCAGAGTATTCTTCTGCGTTCATGTGTGATTGATTTCTCATTCTCTGTTATATGTGTTCTAATTGATCTTGCTCATAATCGATTAAGCTTCCATAAGTTTTTTGTAGAAGTAGATCTTTTATTTTGCTTTAATGTATTGCATTATCAGGTGATCTACAGTGGGAAATTCTACATATATGACCAGATAAATGTGAGAACTAATCAGGGTGAGGTCATTCCTCTTATTAGATAAATATTAAACCACATGTAAAACAAAACAATAGTGTATACCAATCGATAAGAGCCCCTTTACACAATCATTCCATAGGAGACAATATTCATGAAAGTTATGTGAAGTCCCATAGATTTTGTCTCTCCATGTCACTTCCATAGATTAACTCATTCTCTAGATCAACCTTCTTTTGTTTTTTAAGGATGGAATGTGTTGATAATGGAATTATCACTAGTATCTAAGGAGATGAGAACACCAGATAAAAATATTTTGGCAAAGCATGATTTTTTTTATTTTTTATTTTGTAACATTTCCTTTGACAAGAATATGTTACAATATAGGCTACAACTGGGGATCGTTTCACCCTATGGGACGCAAAGAACGGCATACCAAGTGCCTTTATGTTGGATAATGGAGTCATGCAATCCTTTCAATCAATTTCTAACTTTTACTTGTATAATACAACCTATGCATTGAAACCCGCAAACCATGCTAATCTAGAACCACTCTACAACCTGCATTGTTGAAATCCAACTTGTATGCTAATGCTTCTCCATTGGGCTATGGATTCAATATTAAACTAATATAATGATCATAATTCAAACTCAAATTGTTGAAATATATTGAAGCAAATCAAAATCCAACTGATCTACTGCACACTGAATGCTCAAAATAATATTATTTAACTTGACATTCCTACTCTACTTGAGTTGGAACTCTGTCCTATTAAGTATAGTCATTATTCCAGTGTAAGGTAGGAAAATGAGGAAGGAGGACACAGTCAAACTTATTACTACAAAGGGTTTCGAATTTGTTATTAATCGAAACGAAGCTATTGTCTCCAATACTTTCAAATATATGCTCACATCTACAGGGAGTGTCAGGGAAACAACACTTGAAGAAGTCAGATTTCCTGAAATTAGTAGTCCAGTTCTAGAGAAAGTTTGCTTTTACTTTTATTGGTCTTTGCAATTTTCCAATAGAAATTGAACCTAAAATTACTCTAGAATTGATGATGGAAACAAAATTATATTCATGCATTATATTATAAAGGTATAGGATGTGAAGACAAACATATTTTTATTTTTCAAGTCTTCTCTCAAATGACAACTCTGTTTTCAGGCTACAAAGAGTGGATTATATTATTATTTGGTGTTTGTTTCCAGCACTTTGGTGGTCGCGTTTTTGTCATCAGTACAAAGTCTCACAACAGTGGTTTCAAAAGGAAAAGTCGAAATATTTAATTGCTTATGAATTCAAAACAATGGGAGTTAGGTTGTTTTGAAAAGCATTCACTCTAGAAGTTATTATTTGGCTTGGTGATTCTACTAGTTATCAATTTTTAAGCTGAAATTGATCTAAAGAAAACTAGCAGACTATTATCAAGGAGCTTGGTTGAAGATAAAAATTGCAAAGATTGATATTATTTCCCTAATTAGATGTAGATGATGCTACTTGAAAAAGTGCCTTGTAATATATCGTGACTTTGCAAATATTGCACATTGAATTTGAACCCTCTGTTTGAAGACAAATTTCCACCTACAAAGTTGCTTTGTGATAGATTACTAAGAAGATGAATAGATACATTACATATGGTTTAGAGGAATTTTTTTTCTTTTTGTCTTTATGCCTTACTCCCTCATTTGAAGACCAAAAATCAAGTGCCAAATTTTATCATTATTGCTTCAAACTACAAATGGATTTTATAACAAGATGTCATTGGAAAAGTGCATGGGCATATTGTTCTCATACATTACAAAGAAGAGTTGCTCACAAACAAGTAGCAGTTAGAAATTGGGTTTGATAGAAACATTTCATTTGACAGGTTTACAAGGATAGATTGCAAACATTCAAACTACTAAAGCTAGTTTTGTGCATCAGGGGAATGTTGCAAATCCAAACTATTAGCTAGAGTTCAGAAGTAAGAAAAGGATGGGTAATATTATATATGTGTGTACCATCATCAGGTTGTTGGAAGATCTCTCTTATCTACATTTGATTTTGACACGATGGGTCTAATTGATTTTGAAACTCGAAACTCACGAGATCATTATATTCTAAAAAAATCAGGTGAACTTGAGTATCTTGGTTTAATTCTGGAAGATATTTCAAGAGAATTTTATGAAGTTAGAAATGGAGGTCCATCTGATTGGCATGCTTTTGTGTGGTTTTGTGAAATTTTATTGATAAAATTCTATAGAAAGTTCATAATGCTTGGCTAGCCCTTAAAATGAGAAGAACGCTTGTGAATATTTATTTTCTTTGTCAGCAGGAAAGTGTTATGTCAAAGGGTTAAAAGAACAAAAGGTAGTTTCAGGGTTTAAGAAGAAAGCATGTCAAAGCAATTTGCCAAGATTTTAAGAGATTGCACTAAGATTAAGTTGAACATTTCCAGGAATCGAATTAGTAGTCAAAGACCAACAGTTCCAAATTTATAAGCAGAGGATTATCATCAAGAATCATTTCCAAGTTTTAACAAGCAATATCAGTAAACAAATTAAGGAGTCAATCATAGATTTGAAGATCCCATATTTAAAGGATACACTTGGTTTTTTGAAAGGACATAGGTGGCATAACATCCAAATAATTCCATATTTTTAGCCACGAAATCAACAACTGAGGATTATCATTAGTGGGTCAGTTTCAAATTTCCAGGAAGAGTATGCAACAATTGTAGGATTATTTCCATATTTTGAGGCATAAAACTTTCAATCGGTTCTAGATTTCTTACAATTAATTAGGAATTATTTATACTTTTAGTTTATTATTAGGATTGTATTCCTCAAAAGCTTGTAATAGCTTGAGGATTGTAAATTTCTATATATTTTTTCATTTTTAATGAGAAGGGGTCGCTTTTGGGCTCAAAAACCTTGATATTTTTTGTAAGCCTATTACTTCAAAAATTTTAATTAAAGCCTTATAGCTTTAGTTTAGTGACAAAAATTATGTACATGTGAGTGTTACCTATCATTTCATAGTCTTTTTTTACATGCGTCTAAGGTTGTATAGGTATCTTGAAAAGGTCGGGTTGAGTGTCAACCTCCTTGACATCCCATTGCAAAGTTATGTTCTACATTGAGTTAACAGATTAAACAATTTGTTCAATTATGTTCCTCTACATCACTAGATTGTTGCTTGTATACAATTATTAAATGTATTAATGTTTCACTATACATATTCTTCTATACTTATATGTTCTTATTAGATAATTGAATATTCAAGGAGGATATTTGATTCTCTAATTTCTCTTTCACTCCTTTATCACCATCTTTCAAGCTATGTTACTATATCATAGTTAAATGTTGGCACTTTGATCAGGCCTCTACAAGAGAGGGAATTATTGTTAAGCAAGGATTTTTGACTCATTAGCAATCACCTATACAACAACCCCTAGATCTGGTCATTATGCTTGATATGTTGTTGTTCAGTTACAGTGAACAACAAAAAGCCTCGTAACACTTGAGGGAGACCGCTCTGGTTCAAGGACCAACTTGGACCTAAAGTGGGTGAGTTGGTTTCTTGGCACACTTTTTAGCCAATAAACTGTGTTCAAGAAACAACGTTTGGGTTAAGGCTTATAAGCCGGCCACCTTACATGATGCAGTCAATAGAGTTAGAGACATGCAGGATGTTGTTCCTAGGAGAAAGTTTTGTTGAAGAGTCAAGGGAAATTTAGGTGTAGAGTGATTCTTCTTGACTTGATAACAATTTGTGAAGTCTTTATACTTTTTCTTGTTAGCTTATTCTTATTTTTCTTATTAGAAATGCATGTGTGTGTACTTCATCAAACTGCTACCAAAAACGTAAGAACAAGAACACAAGATGTTAGCTCTCTGCCAAGGCCAAACCTCTCTTCTCTTGAGAGGAAAACCCTTTAGTATGTTTCTCTTATTGAATGATCAATGCCAAACCCTAGACCCTTGACTAGAATGTCCTCCAAGCACAAGTCAAGTCATTTCTCCTTTCTGCACTTTGTTCCCCGACACTTCCTTCTTCTGACACTTCATCTCCTTCCGACACTTCGTTCTTCTTTCAACTTTTGGTACACCTTGTTGCACTTGCTATAGATGAGATACTTATCTTCTATACTTAGAGATATCCTTCACTTATATAAACAACTTCCTTCAAATTAAATCCTTCTTGATATGTTAGTGTAGACTGAAGTGACTGTACAACAGCCCTTGATTCTTGCACATATGGGAGGTTTACTTGATGTTGCATACCCTTCTCTCCTTCGCTTGAGTACCCTCCTTCTACGCTTGAGTAGGAGGCCTTGAAGGACTAGATTTAGCCCCAAACAAAGAGATATGGATGACTATGAGTTGTTGTTGTCATAACCACAGTGACAACCCTTTGTTTCCTCACACATGTGACTGCAGATGCCCTAGAACAGACTTCTTAAACTCAGTTTTGTACCCTTCTTCCTCGCTTCACTTGGAGACCCTTTTCATTCACTCTTTTCCACCCTTTTGTAGTCCCTTTACTTCGCTGATTTCAGAGAGGATTGCTTGATGTTATAATGGAGTGGACAACCTCTATATATAGAGGATTGTCCCTCCTTTTAGTTCGTCTAGAAGACTGTAGGCCAAATTGACATATATAGCTTGGATTTCTTCTTTGGAGGTGTCTTTGCTTTGGAGGAGACTTGACTTTGGTTGGAGGGTTATTCTTTGACTCTTATACAAACATATACATGGAGTACCATGCCCTTAAGGTCTTCAATCATTTTATTTTGACTCTTTGACTCACCTGTAACACTTAACATGTGCTAGACCTATTTCAATGAGCAAGAAACGCACTCACATATATTATAAAAATAATATTTATTTTCTTGAATAAGTACAAATATCAAAAGTACATTTATGAAGACTGAACCTAGTTACATTTCCTTCAACACTCCCTCTTAACTAGGGAGGTATGCATACAACATTACAGGGTGTTTGGCTATGTTCCAATCTTGAAGAATTCACATAAGAGAAACTGGATTGCTAATCCATCTGTTATAACATCATAGTAAACAACATTGTTTCCATAGCAAGGCCTTGACTAGCAACTTTATCTCTCAATAAATCAGAGCACAATGTTGGTAAGACCAATGACTTATAGACACCTTAGTCATTGTCTCTCAAGGTACATACCCACCCAGGTGTTCAATGAGTATGACCTTCTATGACCATTCTTATCTTGGGTTCCCAACCCTCAAAGAATATCAGTCCTCTTGCCGACTCTTGTCTTGGATGCCCTACACATCCTCAAAGATTATCGGATGCCAAATGATTACCCAATCCTACCATTGTTTCTTCCCAAGTGAATATGATAGGGAGTGGATGATAGGGAGTGGGGGTTCTATGCTTGATATTGTTCTGGCTGAGCAAGTCTTCAATCATCTTGGATGTAAACTGGCTGCCTTGGTCTGTGACCAACTCTCTAGGGTACCCAAATTTGTAAAATACATTCTCCCTGAGGAACTCAGCTACCTTCTCTTTTGTTGCTACCTTAATTGCCTTGGTTTCAACCCACTTTGTTAGATAGTTAGTGCACACAATGATGTACTTCTTTTGTTTGGAAGGAGGGTCAATAGGTCCAATGAAGTCCATGCCCCACTTGTCAAATGGCTTGAAAGTCACCTGAGGCTGTAGAGGCATTTCATCTCTTAGAGTAGGCCTTCCCATCCTTTGGCACCAATCACACTGACTAGTATATATTTTCACATCCTAATGAAGAGTGGGCCAATAATAGCTTGCTTATAACACTTTGAATGTTGTCCTCTTTGTTGCAAAGTGACCTCCACAAGGCCTACCATGACAGGTCAGAAGGATGTCAAAGACTTCCTCCTTCCTGACACACCTTCTCAAGATTTGATCTAGGCCAAGTTTGAAGAGATTGCCCCCAATCCAAGTGAAAGGGGCGCTCTTCCTTACTATCTTGTTTTTCTCTTTGGAGGACAAGTTCGGTCGGAACTGTGCAGATACCAAATAGTTTGCTATATCAGCAAACCATGGAGAGAGAACTGAAATAGAAAATAAGTGTTCATCCAGTAATTGGTCATCAACCATTCCTTCTTCACCTGTAGGCAAATTTAATCTGGACAAAAAGTCTGCAACAACATTTGCCTTACCCAACTTACCAACAATAGTTAGATCAAACTACTGTAATAAAAGTAACCATCTTATAATCCGAGCATTCACATCTGGTTTATTCATTAAATATTTGATTGCAGCATGGTCAGTATGCACAAATGTTTGATAGCCTGTAATATAATGCCTAAATTTTTTCAATGAATGCACAACAGCCAGGAGTTCCTTTTCAGTCACTGTGTAATTTAGTTCAACCTTTGACAGATTCTTACTGATAAAGTAGATAGCATAAGGCAATTTTTCATCTATCTGACCTAGGGCTGCTCCTATGGCTTTGTGTGAGGCATCAGCATGAATATGAAAAGGAAGGGCCCAATTTGGGCCTCGGAGAATCAGTGCAGTGGTTAACTTGTTCTTTAGGGTGTCTAAGGCCTCTTGACAGCTTTTTGACCATATAAACTCAAGGTCCTTGGCCAACAAACCAAATAAAGGAGAGGAAAACTTACTGAAGTCCTTTATGAACCTTAGGTAGTATCCAATTAAACCTAGGAAACTTTTGGCATCTCTCTGCTTTTAAGGAGGTGGGACCCTTTGGATGATAGCTATTTTTTTTAGGTCCATCAGCAGTCCTTGCTGAGATATTGAATGACCTAGCACGGTCCCTGCAGTCATCAAGGATTCACATTTTTCAGGACTGAGAGACAGGTTCATTTAAATTCATTTGTGCAGTACTTTGCCTAGGTTGGACAGAGCCTCTTGAAAATCACAGCCATAAGGTGTAAAATCATCCATATAAATTTCTACCGCATCATGGACTAACTCAGCGAAAATACTCAGGACTGCTCTCTGGAAAGTGGCAGGAGCATTGCATAGGCCAAAAGGAAGGACCCTATAGGAAAAATTACCCCAAGGACAAGTGAAGGTGATTTTATCGTGGTCTTCTGCTCTGATCTGGATTTGGTTGTACCCGCTGAATCCATCTAGGAAAGAGAAAAACTTTTTCCCTACTAGGCCATCTAGCATTTGGTCAATGAAGGGTAGAGGGAAATGGTCCTTCTTTGTGTCTTTGTTCAACTCCCTATAATCGACACAAATCCTCCACTTACCATTTTTCTTTGGAACAAACACTAAAGGAGAGACCCACTCACTATCGAAGATAGGGTAAATGAATCCTGCATCTAGCAGTTTTTGCAGTTCTTATTTGACTATATCTTTAAGAGTTGGTTCATCCTCCTTTGGGGCTGCCAGACTGGCTTGAAACCTTCTTTGATGTATATGTAGTGAGTACACACTGAGGGGTGTACTCCCTTCATTTCTTTGTAACTCCAAGAGAAGGCATCTAGGTGTTCCTTTAGCATGTTGCATAACTTCTCTTCTTGGAGAGCAGAAAGAGATGGATTGATTTTCAAGGTTCTCTCAAGGCCGAATTCTATGGTTTTGACACAGAGGGGGTTGGAATCAGCCATGCATAGGTCAATTGGATGATTGTTCTGGGTTTCCTTTACTACATCTTCTAAGGGCAATGCACTGGGAGTTGGACTTTGGAGTAGGTGTTCAATCGAATCATCTTCATCCTAATGTCCTCCTCCCATGGTTGTTTCTAAAGTATAAAGTTGGGCAGAATAAACTTCATCTTCTTCCTCCTCCTCCAACCATAAAGTTAAATCCTGCTCTAGAAATGGCTGAGCAGGAGGGTATAGGACTAACTTCTTTAACATATGCCCATTCTTGATGGTCATATTCCCAACTCTGCAGATAATGTAAGCATTGGCAGTGGAAACCCAGGGTCTCCCAAGGATGAGAGGGTAACCAGTAAGCTTAGCCTTAGGCTAGAGAACTATGAAATCTGAAGGATACTCTGAAGAGTCAATGGACCATCACATCCTCCACAATCCCCTCAGGGGTCACTGCAGAACTGTTCTGGTCTTCCTCAATGAACCTTGGAGGTTGAGCTTAAGCATCGTGTCCTTGGTCATCACATTAATTGCAGCCCCAAGATCGATCAAAGTGTGTGGGATAATGGTGCCATTGATGTGCACATCTACTACAGGGCTTCCAGGGTCCAAATACTTTGGACAGATTACCTACCCCAACATTAAGTCGGACAATTTTCCAATGACATTAATGGTAGCGGAATCCTTTCTTCGCCTCCCTGGATGCTTGAAGCACTTCTCCTTAATCAACTTATTGTAAATAGGAACATCTTTTATTGCTTGGAGAAGTGGAATCTTTACACATAGATTTTTCAATTCTCCCAGAAGTTCAGTCTCTTCTGGGGTAGGCTAGAGTGGTTGGGTTAATCTCTTAGGAAATGGTGGATTCACTTTAAGAATGATTTCCTCTCTTTCTTCCTCAACCTTCCTAGGTGGAGGTGGAGGTTGGTTATCCGGGAGAACTCTCCCAGATCTCAGATTAATCTCTTGGATTTCCACAGCATAAGTTGGATATGATGTCTCTCCACTATATACTTGTTGAGCATGTCTAATGTTCGGGTTTGGATTTGGCTGGGCAGGCATCTGGGATTGCTTGGGTGGAGCAGAGTGTAACAACTATGGTTAGGTAGGTGGTGGAGGCAATAAAGTTGGAGCATTGTTGTATTGGGGCCTCCACCGCTGGGGCAGTGCATTCCACTGAGGTTGTGGTAGAGCATATGGTTGAAATGACTGGTTGGCTAGCTGGGAGTGATACTGAGATGAAAAAGGACCAATGATAGGATGTAGACCAGGAAGGATGAGCAGGGGGTCCCCAAGAAGGTATGATATGGTTTGGTTAGGGTTGTAATATGCATGGGATTACCCTTGCATGTCCTGCTGGTATGGTCTAGGCCCATGAGGTCTCCTTCAGTTTATGTAGCAGAGCTACTCAGTGACCCCTTCAGCTCCTTGATAAACAGCTTTGAGTCCAAGAAAATAAGGGCACTTGTCTATGGAGTCGTTTTCTTCACAGACTAAGCAAATTTCAATAGAATTCAATGGAAATTCATTCCTAGGGTGCCTCCTGGTGCATCTAGTACAAAAAATGGCCAAGGCTCTCTCTGCTTCCTCTTGCTTTCTCTTAATATGCATAGTGTCCATTTGCAAGGCAAGGGTTTGCAACATCTCACTTTTGAAATATTTCAGCATGTTTCCAATTTCACCCTTGATGGATGAGTTGGAAGAGGATGTACTGACCATAGGTTGACTACCCCTACCCTTTTTCCTAGCTGCCCTAGAATGGTTTCTAAAGACAATCTTGATATCCTAATAGGGTAACTGGTAGATATCTCCTCCTGCTAACAAGGGTAGGGTATCTAGAAGATCTTCCCTTACTCCCCTAAGCAGGACCAACTCTAGTGACTCAGGGTCAAGTGTGCACTTGGCCCTTTTGTAACTAAGCTGGAATCTTTCTTCGTAATCCTCTAGGGATTCATCATTCCCTATGGTCATACTAAACATTTCCTCTTTAGTATCCTTTGAACGACAGTACTCTTGATACTTGTTGTTAAAGGATTGATGCATCTAATCCCAAATTGTGATTCTATCCCCATGTAAACCCATGAACCAGCGCAATGTTGCATCCTTGAGGGTAGATGGAAATAGTTTTAACTTCTGTTCATCATTTGTATAGTCATAGGTTTAGCATATAATAGAAAACTCAAATAGGAAAGTGTCGGGGTCTTCTGTGGTCAAGCCATGGAAATGAGGTAGGGCAGAGGGGCTTATATTTTTCATGTTAGTGTCCCCATTGGTTTCCCTAATGGGGAAGGCACCCTCAACTCTCTCTCTATTACCTTTGTCATTTATGTTTTCAGCCATTGGTTCAGTAGGAATGGGTTCTTCTTCTTCTTCTTCCCTTGTAGGTTCTTTAAATATGTCGGGTTGCTCACCTAAGGGTTCATCCAGTTCACAGTCACCGAAGAAAAGGGAAGGTTGGCTGTTTGGTGCTGTGGGGGTATTTGGAAAAAATTTCCCTAAGTTATCCCTATTCCTATGAGGCATGAAAGGAAATGTTTTTGGGTTGGTTTTGTGTTTTTTTTTCAAACTTGGAAATTACTTTGCATAATTGAAATTGCTAATTAAATGAAAACTACTGACTGAATGAAAAACTACTTGTTGAATTGAAATATTGCTTGCAAAATGGAAAGGAAAGAAAAAAATGTAGAATGAAAAAGGAAGCAACTAAATTACTTTTGCATAAATAAACTAATGGCAGAATATTAGAGACACAAAATAAAAGAAGGAAGCAATATTCACATATTACTCAAACACCTCCCTGGCAACGGCGCCAAAAAGTGATGAATGCCAATATTGCAGCAAGAATGTTGCAACTCCTGGGCTACCAGCTTTACTTTGTCAACATGGGGTTTGTACAAACTTGGAGGTGACAGTGTTGTATACACAAGTAAAAGTGATGGTTCTACCTTTTGTCACAATTCAGCTCACAAGAGACCATTAGGGTTTTCAAGCCAGACTACTATGGAGTCAGAAGAAGCTTGGTTTCTTGATGGAAGAAAGGGAAATCTGCTCTAAGGGAGAGCTACTCTACAACAATAATGGAAAAGACCGAAATTCAATGTTAAATCACACCATTTCCTAATTAACTACCAAGAAACTATGTTTTGCCATAATGCTAAATTAACATGAACCAAATGCTATTATCTAAGCATGGAAATAAGAAGCATCAAACATCTCTTCTTCTTTTTTAACAATAGCAGTTAATGTATTTATTGCCAATAGTGGAGCAAGCTCCTATTACAATCGATAGTAGCTTTTAAAAACTAAGTAAAGAGAATGCGCTGATGGTAGTCCCTTCCCCTAATATTTAATTCAAAAATTATGTGAGTTCTTTGGCTATTCTTACTTTCTATCTTACATTTTATCTCTCAGAGAGCAAATTCTGCGGCCTTTTCCTTATGTTTTTCTTTTTGATGTTCTGTTAGTTTGTCATTCCTTTTGCTATTGTCCGATCTACTTGATCTTCCTTCATTCGTTGTTCCTTCAGCTGCAATTCCTTCGGATGTTGTTCCTTCGAACTGTTGTTCCTTCGGCCTGTTGTTCCTTTGACCTGCTATTCCTTAGGGTGTTGTTCCTTCTGTTGTTGTGCCTTCGGCCTGCTATTCCTTCAGATGCAGTTCCTTCGGCCCACTATTCCTTCGGATGTTGTCCCTTTGGATGTTTTTCCTATGGTCTGTTGTTCCTTTAGCCTATTCCTTCAAGCTGTTGTTCCTTCAGCCTGTTGTTCCTTCGAATGTTGTTCCTTCGAACTGTTGTTCCTTCGGCATGTTGTTCCTTCAGCATGTTTTTCCTTAGGGTGTTGTTCCTTCTGTTGTTGTTCCTTTGGTTTGTTGTTCCTTCGGGTGTTGTTCCTTCGGCCTATTGTTCCTTCGGGTGTTGTTCCTTCGGTCTACCATTCCTTCGGCCTACTGTTTCTTTGAACTGTTGTTCCTTCAGTTGTTGTTCCTTTAGTTGTTTTTCCTTCTGTTGTTGTTCCTTTGGCCTACTGTTTCTTCGGGTGATGTTCATTCTGCTGTTGTTCCTTTTGGTCGTTGTTCCTTCTGATGTTTTTCCTTCTGCTACAATTCCTTTTGTTTGTTGTTCATTCTACTACGTGCCTTGATCTGTTGGATGTTCCTTCTGCTTCTGCTATTCCTTTAGTTGTTTTTCCTTATGCGACTATTCCTTCTACCATCTGCTGTTGTACATTCTGGTGTTGTTTCTTCTGTTTGATAATCCTTGTGCTTGATGTTCCATCTGCTTGCTGCATGGCAATCCTGACTGTGACTTTCAAGGTGCCAAAAACCACTCTCCCTCTGAGAAGCAGTTCTACCTTTTGAAGATTGTCTAAGGCAAAGGGTGAATCGAACAGGGTCCTCCATTAAGGCTAAGATTACCTTGTGTCAGAAGGCAGCCTTTATTTGCCAGCGAGTCCACTTGATTGTTTAAATCCCGCAGAATATGGTATGAGTCAACAGTGTCGAAGTCTTTCAAAGTGTATCGAATTCTCTGCAAAGTTTTGTTTAAAGCTAGGTTGCTGAAATCATCTTCGGAGTTTAAGAGTTGTATTAGGAGTTCCAAGTCTCTGAATATTTGGATTTTTTTGTAATCTAACTCCTTCGCAATCTGGCAAGATTTTAGGAGGTTGTAACTCTCTGCTTGATTGTTCGAGCTTATGCCTAGGCCCCAGCTGAAACTGGTTTTTTCCAATCTGTCTGGGGAAAGAATCAGACCCCCTACACCTGCAGTGCCTGGATTCCCCTTGGACGCTCCATCAAAGAAGATAGTGGCTTTTGGGGTCCCATGCCACCACTTAAGAAAGTCACCTGCAGTGAGACGCAGGCACCAAGTAGGATCTTTCATCGGTTTGTTGATTGGATCTTTCCTTTCTCCTGGCACGCAGGGTCCTAGCCACATAGAGGCTTCTGCAGATAGTGTGAGGGGAAAAGCTAGATTATTTACTATTTCCAACAAGAGATCTTTTACTTTAGCAACCACTTCCATTGATTTCGGGATCCTGTTATTAAAAACGCACTTGTTTCGAGCCAACCACACTTTCCACCAAAGACATTTTGGAATAGCTTGCCAAATGTTTTTCCAGCTTGTGTTTTTAGATTTTTTCACAAGGTTTTGGTCTGCCCAGGAGGTGTAGAGTGTAACAACTGAAATCTGGGAGGGGGTGGATATGCTAAGTCCTTGGAGGACCATCTTCCATACTTCTTGAGTGAAAACACAGTCAACCAATAAATGGTCAGAGGTTTCGGTAGTAGAGGTGCATAGGCAGCATCTAAAGGGCCCATGAAAGCCTCTTTTATTCATATTTTCTCCTGTTAGTGCCTTCTTATGCATTAGTAACCAAGTGAAGAAATTCACCTTTGGAAGGCAAAATGCAGACCAAACGAATTTCCAGATCTTCAGTGTTAGCAGAAATGCGTGTGTGGCTTGTAATGAAGAGAAACCTTGAGCTGTTGTATAAATTTCGGTTCTTCCCCACCCCCATTTATCTTTGGATGTACGATGGACGGGGGTGAGGCCAGAAAGCATTGCATAGAGCAAATTTTTTTGTGGAACCAGAGGGTCAGGAACCCGTGTAAAGCTCCATCCTGCCTAATTCCCTTTGTTATCCCATGAACATATGTCTGCCAGCCAGAGAGGCCCTTTATTCACTAGCCAGATCTTTAAATCGTTACAGGAATTGAGGGTGGACAATGGGGCATTCCCTTGAATTTTGTCCTCCCAAAGCAATGTTCTCTTTGCCCATTTCCTAGAATTTTGTATAATTTCTGTTGTATATGGTCAATGCTTCTTCTGACTAAATTCCAAATTGTTGTTCATGTTGGAGTAGAAGCAGTGGTGATATTTCTCAGGGAGCCTCCCTTTAGGTATTTCTTCGAGAGGATTTTGCTAACAGGATGATTTTTGTCTGCATATAATTGCCATATGATTTTTCCACCAAGAGCTAGATTTGCTAAGCCTAGATCTCTTATCTATAACCCTCCTTGCTGGAGTGGTCTATTCAGTATATCCCATCTTACCAAATGTAACTTGCTCTGATTTCCCTTGCCCCCATTCCATAAGAAGTCCCGAAGGAGTTTGGAGATCTGTTCCATGATTGATTTAGGAGCTAGCAGAAGGGAAGACTAGAAGATGGGAAGGGTGGAGAGGACTGCCTTGATCAAAATCAACTTCCTAGCCTTTGTTAGCCATTGACCTCCCCAATACGCTATTTTTGCTTTTATCTTGCTGATTATTTCATTCCATAGGGAGGGAGGGCTTGGTCCCAAGGTTAAGGGAAGGCCTAGATATTTGATCTTTTCCCACTTGTCATACCCAGGGAATCCCAATATACAAGCAATTCGAAGGATAGTTGGGTGTTCTACATTCCAGCCATAAACCACACTTTTTCTTTTGTTGATCAAGGCTCCTTTGATTAAATAGAAGTGTTGAAGAATTTCTTTGAAAGCCTTTGCTATCTTAATCGAGGCCCCTCCCAAAAGGAGAGAGTCATCTGCAAAGAGGGCGTGATTTATAGGGTCCACCCCTCTTGCTGCCTTGATACCTGGAATAGTGCCTATTTCCATTTCTGTTGTCAGCTTTCTGCTTAGGGATTCTGCCATCAAGATATAAAGAAAGGGGGACAGAGGGAATCCTTGGCGGAGCCCTCTAGAAGCTTGGAAGAAGTCAGAAGTTCTGCCATTGACCAGGGGGGGCGTCCAAGGTCTGTGTGTGCAGGATTTTATCAAGCTGACAAAATCAGCACTAAAACCGAAGGAGAGGAGGATTTTATAGAGAAATGAGAGTCTAACTCGGTCAAAATTATTTGACATATCCAACTTGATGAGCATGCCTTTTTCCTTCCGAGAGTCGCTAGAGTGTAGGGCTTCTTGCACTTGGATCACAATGTCTATGAGATGCCTTCCTTTAACGAAACTGCCCTGCCGAGGGGAGATCAAGTACCCTAACAGAGGCTTGAGTCTATTGGCTAAAGTTTTGGCAAGGATCTTGTAGGAGGTATTACATAGAGAGATTGGCTAGAATCTGTCGAAAGACTCAGGGTTAACTTCTTTCGAGATAAGGGCAAGGAAGGTGGAGTTGGTGCACCCTCCCACTTTGGCTCTCTTTTGAAAGGCTTTTACCATTCTGAGAAGATCATGTTTAATTACATTCCAGCAAGCTCTGTAGAAATGTATTGTGAAGCCGTCCGGCCCGAGTGATTTATCCGACTGCATTGACCATATGACATCAACTATCTCTTTTTCAGAAAAGGGCTTCATTAACCCAGCATTTACATCTGCAGTGACAAGAGGTGGGATGTTTGACAGAAATTCGGCAGCCAGGTCGTCATCGAATGAACCATCCTCCTGGAATAGATTCTGATAGTGGATTGTGGCTGCCTGTTTTATGAGATATTTTCCTTTGATAACTTCCCCCTCCTTGTTGGATATTTTGGAAATGTGATTCCAAGAGAGACGGGCTCTGCATTGTTTGTTAAAAAAAGCTATATTTTTTTCTCCAGCTTGAAGCCAGAGGCTGTGAGACTTAAGGCGCCAGTATTCCTCTTCTTGTCGAAAGGAAAGAAAGGAGTTGAACTAGGCATTCTGTTCGGTGAGCAGTTGTGCTTTGGTGATTTCAGATCCTTCCATGCCTAGTTGAATCTCAGCTAGAGCCTGAACTGTCTTTTGTCTATGACTTGTAGGAGTGAAAAGGGGTTTTTTTTTTTGCCCAGATTTTTATTGCAGACTTATTTTATTTGAGTTTCTGCTCCCACACAAAACTTAGGGATCCTTCCACTGGTTGCGCCCAAACTTCGGCCACTATGTCCATAAAGCCTTCTCTCGATATCCAAAGGGGAATGAATCTAAAGGGAATAGGGTCGAGGTCCTCCTCTTTCTCTATCAACAACAAGATGGGGTTATGATCAGATGTTATTTTGGGCAGAATTTTTGAAGAGATTAAATGCTTCCCCTCCAGAAGAGTGCTTTGTACTAGAAACCGATCTAAACGAGCAGCAATGTTGGCTTTGCCAACTCTATTGTTGGTCCAGGTATAACGACCTTTCTTTGGTTTATGGTCTAGAAGGTCCCATTCAAGAATCAGAGACTCCATGGAGGCATGGAAGGGATCTTTGCCCCTTAATCCGCCTTTTTTCTCATGTGGGTCTAGAGTGATGTTGAGATCCCCTGCCAGAATGATGTTTTGGGGGGCATAGATTTTTAGGAAGTCTGTGAGAGAATTCCAGCAGTCCTTCTTTTCCGAAAAATTTACAGGAACATAAAGATTGAAGAGAGCTAGAGAAATCTTACTTGGGAGGTGAAGAAGATCTGTATATATCCAGTGTTAGGTTGCAAAAGAGCTTTTAAGCTGGAACATATCCTCTGACCAGAGGGTTGCAAGGCCCCCTAAAGTACCTCTGGTGCTGACCGCTTTCCCTGAGTTCTTTTTCCATTTGATTCGACTTAGAGATAGAAGAGCATCTTCTTCTATCTTTGTCTCTTGGAGTTGGAGAATGTCTGAGTTTCCCATTTTTAATAGATTTTTTACTGCTTTAGCTTTCAAAGGGTTTCACAGGCCCCTACAGTTCCAAGAGACGATCTGCATTATTTACTAGAGGGGGGCGGTGCAGACCCACCCTTTGGGGGTCTAGTCCTTCTGTAGTGACATTTTGATTGTAGACTGGTTGCCCTGCATCTTTAATCACTCCGCCTCTTCTTCTCTGATATCCTTGCAAGACTTCCTTCCTGCCTTTTTATTGGATTTCTCAAGAGGTCCATCTTCAAAAGAACCAGGACTATCTAGCAGTTTTTTATTTTTGGTCATTTCTGCATAAGAGGGTGGGGAAGTGGCGCCTACAAGAGGGCCTTGATTTTCCTGTTGGGTTGCATCTATAAAAGGAGTTTCTGAAATGGCTTCTACAGTATGTTCCTGAGATCCTGAATTTAGTTCTGCGTCTGTTGTCTGTTCCATATTCTGTTGCACCTCTCCCTCTTCAAGTTCTAGTTGGTCTTCTGGAGGGTTTAGAGCAGAAAAAGGGTTTGCTGAGTTGGTGGCATTTGTAGTGGCTTGATCTTCAGTTAAACTCTTCCCAGCAGAGGGTCCTCCGGTCTCTGGATTTCCTCCTTTCCTTTTTGCTCTGGTGGTATGTTTAGTAGTGGCGGTTTTTCTGACTTGTGTCCACTGTTCACCCTTTTCTTTTTTGAATTCTTCCTCAATTTTCTTTTTGCAGTTTCGAGTGAAGTGGCCATAGCCATGACAATGTCAGCACTTGAAGGGGAGTTGTTCATAATCTAGTTCCTGAATGTGAGACCAACCAGCTATGGTCAACTTGATCGCCTCAGGCAATCCTGTCTCCAGATCGACTTCAACGCATATTCTGGCGCATGAATATTGATCTCTCCTTTCAGCCCTGTCAATGTATTTTCCTAATTGTTTCCAAATATTTCGAGTTCCAGCAATGAAGAGGAAGATGGGGTAAACTTACCCAGACAGGAATGGCTAAGGAGTGTCCTGAAAAGGGTCAAAGTCTGGCGTCCATTTATTCAGATAGAGCCCTTGGGGGCCCATGAAATATGGACCATTTCGGAAAATGAGATCTCGATCTTCTACTAATTTGAAAACAAAAACATAATATCCTCTGCCTACCATGTGGCTTCATATTCCTTCAGAGACAAGGTGTCTCCAGTTCGTTGGACCCATCCTTTAATAGCTTTGGTAGAGGGCCATAGACCCGTGAATTGTCCTATGAGCCCTCGTTTAACCAAATTTAGTTTTGTCTGGCACGGTTTTCCACAGGGAGCTCTACCAAAGGGATGGATTCGGCTTTCTTAACAAATTTTTGCTGGTTCGTGCTTGCTTTCCTCTTGCCACAGGAGGCTACCAGTCTCTTGAAGGCGGCAATCTCGGGAGGGGGGGAAGAGGGGCCCCCTCCAGCGTCCATCCTGATTGGACTCAAAGTTTTGATAAAGAGGGTCCCTTTGCAGAATTGTCTTGACCCACTGGTTGGTCTCAGCAGCGGGAGGCTACCGAGAGAGCTCTGCAGGAGCGATGGCAGCTAGGGGCATGCTCCATAGCCAAACCCTAGGCAAATCATTCATAAAAAATGTTGGATTGGTGCAGGTATCAGCATCAAACATCTATAATTTGCAAGTAAAGGGACTGAAATAAATCTGTTTTTGTCTTTTTGTCTTTTCATGCAAAATCAAGTATGCAAACTAATTTCTTTTGTTTATGTGGCAGGTGAATTAAGGATGTTGGAGGATGGCTAGAAGGGTTAGGAGATGTTTGGATGGTGTGGGAGATCCTTGGGAGGCTTTTGGTGACTTCCTAGAGGTTTTCCCTCAATTTGGCCTCAAAACAGGCCATTTCAGGAAAACATACAGGATGTACTAGAAACCTACAGGATTCCCTGTAAACCTACAGGATACAGCCGAGAGCAAAATGGAAGGTGTTGGAAGGCTTATGGAAGGTGGTAGATGGGTGGAATGCAGTGAGGAAAGGTCTAGGATCACTCAAAAGTCAACAGCAAAGATAGAGGATGGTTTCTATTCGCTCAATGTACTTGAAATAATTTCTATGAAAAATGATGAAAACTAATGAAGCCAATGGTGAAAACAAGGAATGACTATGGTGGATGGAGTGGAAGGTGGTTGTTGGCTATGAAGTCTATGTCTCCTCTTGAATTACTTGCTCTGCATAAAACATGTATAATTCCCAAAAAGTTATGTAAACAAGAAGCATTCTCATAAGCTAGAAAAGCAGAATTAATGAATTAACTGCCTACATGATGCATGAGGAAAGTTTCTGAAAGGAATGAAAGCATGGATGAGATCTACTACAAGAGTGAAGATAGAAGAGATGGCAATGAAATCATACTTTGCAAAACTGATCAAATGCTAACTTAAATACAGTAAACTCTAAAGCTTATGCAAGAAATAGAAATCTATGTTTTTGGGGCTGCACAAGGATCCCTTCCTCAAATCATGATCCCAAAGGGAGGAAATGAGGCCAAGACACCCATTGAAAACCTTGTGGTACTCTTTTTATCCCTACTAACCTGCTACTGAAGTAAGGCACAAATGGAAGCAAACTAATAAACAACCAATCCAATCTACACTACTTGCAATGAAAACACATCTAAAAGAAAATTAACAATGAAGCTATGAGACTAATCTAAACGTACATATACAAGAAAGAGGAGCCTTGGCTTCTAGGGTTGGGCCCTAACCCAAAATCTTCAGCCCTCTGAGTTAACTCAGTGCTGGCTCAAAACAAAACTCATTCTTATTACCAAAACAAGAAATTACATCAATAAAACTTTCACAAGTATGGAGCTCGAAAATAGCTTAGACTTTTACAACAAAAATTCGAATCCTAATGAGGCTCTAGGCCTCTCTACTTATACAACTAAAGTCCCCAATGACTTCCTTAAAATTAGGGAGGCTCGGCTTTCGAACTCGAGATAAACTAGCTCTTTGTCTCTCACTTGCTCGGCTACCTTCTAATCCTCATGGCTTGGTTGCTTGCACTCCAAGCTGGTGTGATCGATGGAGTATTCGAATTGGGGATAAGTAAATGAGGAGGATATACCTCCTACAATCCCTCTCCCTTGTCCCATTCGAGTTTTAACCTTAGTATTTGCCAAAATTCCTTGATTTTCTCCTTCAATCCTGCATTCAATGCATATTAGTCCACTAGGCATCATATTTAACTCTAACTCATCTCATAAACAAAATATAATCAAAAACATGTAATAAGTTGCGAGAAAAGTTGGTTTGACTAATCTAGGAGGTGAATTAAGGCCCATATAATCACCCAATGATGAGGCTCATCATCACCCCCTACTAAAAGTGTTATTCATCCTCTGAGAAACTCAATTAATAGCCATATCCTTCATAGATCTAGTGGCCTCCCTGACATCCCATGCCTCAACTATGGTTTCCTCTTCTTGTTCATAAAAGCCTGCTTTCCTTTATACCTCCTGTCTAGTCAATTTAACATCTTAAATTTCTCTACATAAATTATCAATCCGGGTATCGTAAACTGATGAAGTGTGGTGCACCATATGTGCTTAGTTAACCTTTCTCTTACTTCATCGTTTTATAGTTTATGTTGTTTTTGGGGTTTTGCTCTTACATGCAATAATCAAATAATGAGAGAATGACTATGAGACCCAGTATCCTTGCTGCTTCAGCAAAAGGACAAGATGATTCTATCACGTCATTAGTTCATTAAAAGGCTATGTGCATCACTAATCTACAATCAACTTGAAAGCAATTTATGTACAATAATATACATGTTAAAAAGAAAATAAAATGCAGTAATTCAAACTGTACATTAATATACATGAAAATCAGAAAAAGAAATACAAGAAATTACAAGGCAGGGGCCCCCTACCACCTATGAAATCAAATGCTTAAAGGAAAATAAAGACATCAAATAAAGGACTAATGACATCGGCCCAGTATCTCTGTTGCTGATTTAAAATGAAAATGAAATGTGAAATCTAAGTGACACTACATAAAGAAGACAAATCACACTACTTTAACCTTTTCTTAACCTTTTTGCCTTTCAGCTAGTTATGAACAAGTCAGCAATGTGAGTCTTAAAGCAAACTAAACCAAGTTGTACTAAGTGATATTTTGGCTCCAATAAAGTTATTTGATTATGGAAAAAGAACCATCAATAGATGAACAACTTGATATCTAAGAGCAAAAAGTGAAGTGCAAGTTAAAGAAATGATACTAATGAAAACTACAGAAAAATAAAAGTCAGCAACATAGACAAGATGATCACACATGCCACTAGTCATGAAATCAAAGTAAAATTAAACACACTTGCATGAATTAAAATTGCATGAATGAAAATCTAATCTACCTTACATTCTACAAAGCAATATTTACAAAATGAAATCTACTCTACTTACATCCTAATATGCTCCATGACATCTACTTCACATCTCCTTCCATGTTGAGAACATCAAAGCTTTATTCAATTTCTTCAAAAGTACAAAGTACAAAAGCTTTCAAAAGCCATGGGACTAACAAGCTAAAAGGACTAAGAAAAGACTAAAAGGAAAGACTAGCAAATGAAGGAGAGAGATCTCCTATTTATACAAAAAGATGAGAACCATCTCATTAATGAGAATCCATGAATCTCTCCCTCTACCTCTAGAGTCCTAATCAGAATAGGAACTGATAAGACACATGTATTTTTAGAGTTACAATACAATTAGGAGATGTGACACATATCCTCATGATCCCATGATTCTTTCCAATCAAATTCGAATTTGGCCTTAGAGTGCCACATAAGGGTCTTCTAGAAGCCTCCTTTCAACCTACACATGTCAACAATCTCAACCCATTTGTTAGGTATAAGCATATGCACATTATTTTCTAATGTTTAACCACAAATTCACTTAAAAGGCTTAGAAATAATAAATATTGGAAAAACATAAAGGTGGCCCAATGATAATGAAAGTGGGATGAATGTGGTGACATAGTAGTAAAATGGAGGTGAAATGGAGGTGATATAATGGACATAATAGTGAAAGTGTAATGGAAATGAATGACATTTTCAAGACTCAACATACCCCCCAACTGAAGCTATTGCATGTCCTCATGCAATATATATTACATTGACTCTTTTGATCCTTGAGCTTTGGCTTAACTTTGCATGATATCATTTGATAACTTCATATTTCTGCTCACTTGAATTGCAACATGGTTGGTTCTTGTGTTACAACCATTTTTTTTTGTTGCCTTCTATTTTGATCTTTGAACTTTGCATAATGATATTTTGATTATTGTTGCAAAGTATATCTTTATTGGATTGCATGATGGTTGGTTCTTGTGTGACAACCATGATTTTGTTTGTATCCAATTTATCTTTTAAGCACTCTTTCAAAAGCCATTGTATGCTCATAATAGCAATGTAATAATTAATATATGTTGGAAGTATGTGAGCTTCTGAATATGATATGGACATGGAAAGATATGAATATGAATGTATTCCCCCCCCCCAACTGATGGTATTGGCAATTTTATGAAATGAGGAAGAGAAATGTTTTTCCAACAATTATCATTCTAGCTTTTTATGGAATTCTATGGTTAAAAGTTAGAAAATGCCGTACCTTCACTTACCCTTTGGAATGGATGAGTTGTATGTGTGGTGGCTGAAAACTTTTGATCATATTCTTCTTCAAGTGGCTGAACAAGAGGAGTCATGGATAGAGAGATAAGATGACTTTTTATTGCTTCTACTAAAACTTGCTGAATCTGCTCCAAAATGCTGAAAATAATAGTCTTCATGTCTTCAAAACTCATTGGCACAATTCCTACTATGTGAAAAGATGTTCTGATGTCGAACATAGTAGGAAATTGTTGGCTTAGTGGCCATTAATGGATGCCACTAGTCAACACGAGAACTCTCACCATTGATGACAATGAGAGTCAAGATGCCCAAACACATCTTGCTAGGTATGAATGAATTTGCTGATGTCGAGTCACCTAGAAGATCTAACGAACAAGGGACATTAATGTATTCCCATTGTTTGTCAGCATGAGGACTTGCCATTAAGGCATGCAAGCCTCAAGGTGTTTTTACAAAGAACTTAGACTCAAAGGACTATGGACTCAATAATTTGCATTGAAGCAGGGCTTATTTGCGGAATGAAAATGACAAGGAATGGAAAGTGAAAATGGAAGATGGCAATGGAGAATAGAAATGGCAATGGCAATAAGCATGTGAATGAGCCTCTTGCTTTTATTTGTGGGTTATGAATGGACAAAAAGAGATGGAAAGTGTATGTGAATGTAAGTGGAAAGTATGGAGGAAAATGAGATGAATGGTTTATTATGAAGTATGGATGTGATGGATGGATGTGATGGAGACAATAGTATCTGAAAGTTTTTCAAGTGTTTGGATCTGATTTTGCGTCAACATATTTCCTCTTTGTTGCTGATCATCCTCTTATGAAACAAATTGGTCTCTTGGAGGGACACCATTCTCTTGTAGTCATCTGTCCTTCCTCCTGGAACCTGCAAAAAAACTAATACTTCTTCTGCAATGGAATGTAAGATTATCAAAGGAAAGAGGTGATCAATCTCTCTAGTTATGATATTTACACACAAAACTAAGAATTTGTATTAATGAAACAAGTTCTCAAAGGAAAAATCAAAAGAATTTATACCTGCTTTGGAATTAGTGCCTCAAGTTGATGTTGCTTCTTTTCAGCAATTTATTTCATTATTTGCCATTTCAAACTCTAATGATATATTTCTCACTGTATAGATCTTGTTGAGATCTTCCCAATGGTACTTAAATCATCAAAATCTGATTTTGTATGAGAAAAATAGGCTGATTTGAACAATGAGGTTTTTCTGGCTGCGGAATTGGGGAATAGCTCTGTAGCTAAAAATCTTGAATAAAAAGTTAGCCATTCATCTTTCATTATCAGTCCAAAATTAATCAATACCTTCAGAAAAGTGAGAAAATAACTTGTTCATTTCATTGATTCAAAATTATTATTTTTTCTTGACATGCAGCGACTCAGTGTGGCGACTTAGTGATAACACACAATTTGACTTCCCTTTGACCGGGGTCTTTTTCATCAAATTTGGTCGAATGAATAGGACAACATCCATGTACCAACATTTCCCCAGCTACCCATGTGACTTGTTTTTCCTAATGACACCTGCAACCTAGAGTTTAACAAAACAGCTGCGGAATCTGGGATTGGCTGCGGAAACGCTGTATTGGCTGCGGAAAGTGCAGAGTGTAGAAAGTACTGTGAAATGGAGTGGCTGTGTGCGTGGAAAAGAAAAAATGTATCCCTTAACTAGTGCAATTCACGGTTCAAAATACTCAGGGGCACGTATTCTTCTCCAGAAATCCTCGTAGTCATTGTTTACTTCTGAAGCCAATAACAGTTCACAAACTTTTTCTTTGGTTGCAACATTCCGGCCTGCCCCACAGCCCATTGCTGTAGCACCACCAACAGCATTTGCCAATACTAGAGTGGTTATTATAGGCATCAAATTTATATAACCAACAACAATAGCAGCTGCAAAGCTATCTCCACATCCTACAGTATCTGCAACATCAACCTTCAATGCAGGTGCATAGAACAATCCTTTTGATGTCACCATCATTGATCTGAAACAGTTGTGCAAGCGGCTCACTTTGTTTTGACTGATTGTCAACTACACAGAAATAAGAATACGAGCCCATGCCAACTATAGCAATTCGGGGTTTAAAACAGAGACGTAAAGTTTACAGCAAAACGAGAGCGGAAATGGTGAAAGTGTGAAGAGTGGAAGACAAGCACGGGAGTAAGAGTTATACGGTGGAGAAGAGCCGTATCCAACCAAATCAAACAGAGCCGTCTTCGATTCAGACTGTTCAAAACAGGTATTAATGATTTGCAAGGGCAGAAGACGTGGGAGAGGTAGAGTTAAGAATGGAAGACGGGTGGCGGAAGACGTATTATTTCAAACAACCAAAGCGCACCGTGTATGAATAAAAATCTTTTTTTTTTTCATGTTCAGCGGCACCGTGGATGACTTGGCTGCCAAGGAAAATGGATCTGAGCAGATTTCTCAGGGAAAACGAAATATGGTCACAATTGTTTTAAAAAAAAAACACTGATTTTTTCACGCGCGGCAGTCAAAAAGGGACTCCAAAGAACCAAGGATTTCTCCCAGACCGCCACGAATTTTCTCAAACGGTTTCTGGGTTATCTAATTAACCCACCTGGAAAAAAAACCCATGTTTTAGTTTTTCTAAATTCGTCTCTGTTTGGGAGAATCGAAGGTGTGAAGTTTGACGTTTTTCTGCTGTTTACGTTTTCTGAGTTAACTGTTCTGTATTTTGATGAATTGCTGCATTCGGCTTTTTAAGAATTTGCATTCTCATTGTGTTTCTTGTGGCTTATGGTATGGATTTTGACAATGGTGACTCTATCTGTTCTCCCATATGCCCATCAACACATTGCCTTGCAACCAGTTCTCGACAAGACGGATGATGAAATCCACAACTTCCATGCACTTTTGTTTCCAATTGTGACCAGAAGGTAGGCATAAACTAGTCTGCGATTGAGGGAAAACTCCATGGTGACACCCATGTGGCTTGGACAGCACAATTTTTGTTTTGTAGCAGTATTCTATAGCAATATATCCTTAATTCTGCTGCAACTCTTTTGCTTGCATGAATTCCTGTAGCATATAAGGCTCCCCAAGCCTGGATATTGGGTAATTAGAGAAGGGCAGTGGGATTTCTTCTCATTGGTGAGGTCTATGCACATTCGAATGAAGAAAATAAAATTCTGTTTTTGCAAACAAGTTATCAGATTTGACCTTACAACACTACTCTCAATTTTTTTATTCTTTAAGAAGAAGAGTGAATTCCTCAAAAGAGTCCAAGTACTTGCCTGTTAAGCGTCTGTTGTTTACAAGAGACATGAAAACAACTAAAGGAGACATAATGCTTTTGTAGATTGGTTTTAAGGCCAAAGCTTGATCAGGGAGGCAGATTTTTTATTGAAGCCACAGAGAAAACTAGGAATAGAGATAGCCATAGATTGTTTTTTCCTCTGAAATTGTGAATTTTTGTATTGCTTAGTCATTCCTGCATTTTCATTTTGTTGCACTAACATCTTGACTGTAAGTTTGAAAAACAGAGTGGTATCAGCTGCGGAAACCTGGTATCAGCTGCGGAAACCAGTATCACAGCAACCACTTAGCTAAATAGAGATAGTTAGGCAATCTTAATGGAAATGATCATGGGGAAATAACTTTTATTGATGAAATGGATGGCATGGAGTGAAAATGGAAATGAAATGAAGTTTATTTTTTCTCTTCTCTTTTTTTTTCTTGAATCAATTAAAGTGATGAAGTTATTTTGTCTCCTATTTTTTCTTAACAATTCTTTTTCTGATCCTCCAGGTCACACAAAGTGCAGGAGGAGAGCATACTCAAGAATTATTGTTTTTCTTTTTTTTACTTAACAATCCTTTTTCTGATCCTCTAGATCACACAAAGTGCAGGAGGAGAGCATACTCAAGAATTGTTAATTTTTTTTCAGATGTAAGAAATAAGGTCTCCTAATTACACTTCCCCGGCAACGGCGCCAAAATGTCTAGTCAATTTAACGTCTTAAATTCCTCTACATAAATTATCGATCCGGGTATCGTAAACTGATGAAGTGTGGTGCACCATATGTGCTTAGTTAACCTTTCTCTTACTTCGTCATTTTATAGTTTATGTTGTTTTTGGGGTTTTGTTCTTACATGCAATAATCAAATAATGAGAGAATGACTATGAGACCCAGTATCCTTGCTGCTTCAGCAAAAGGACAAGATGATTCTATCACGTCATTAGTTCATTAAAAGGCTATGTGCATCACTAATCTACAATCAACTTGAAAGCAATTTATGTACAATAATATACATGTTAAAAAGAAAATAAAATGCAGTAATTCAAACTGTACATTAATATACATGAAAATCAGAAAAAGAAATACAAGAAATTACAAGGCAGGGGCCCCCTACCACCTATGAAATCAAATGCTTAAAGGAAAATAAAGACATCAAATAAAGGACTAATGACATCGGCCCAGTATCTCTGTTGCTGATTTAAAATGAAAATGAAATGTGAAATCTAAGTGACACTACATAAAGGAGACAAATCACACTACTTTAACCTTTTCTTAACCTTTTTGCCTTTCAACTAGTTATGAACAAGTCAGCAATGTGAGTCTTAAAGCAAACTAAACCAAGTTGTACTAAGTGATATTTTGGCTCCAATAAAGTTATTTGATTATGGAAAAAGAACCATCAATAGATGAACAACTTGATATCTAAGAGCAAAAAGTGAAGTGCAAGTTAAAGAAATGATACTAATGAAAACTACAGAAAAATAAAAGTCAGCAACATAGACAAGATGATCACACATGCCACTAGTCATGAAATCAAAGTAAAATTAAACACACTTGCATGAATTAAAATTGCATGAATGAAAATCTAATCTACCTTACATTCTACAAAGCAATATTTACAAAATGAAATCTACTCTACTTACATCCTAATATGCTCCATGACATCTACTTCACATCTCCTTCCATGTTGAGAACATCAAAGCTTTATTCAATTTCTTCAAAAGTACAAAGTACAAAAGCTTTCAAAAGCCATGGGACTAACAAGCTAAAAGGACTAAGAAAAGACTAAAAGGAAAGACTAGCAAATGAAGGAGAGAGATCTCCTATTTATACAAAAAGATGAGAGCCATCTCATTAATGAGAATCCATGAATCTCTCCCTCTACTTCTAGAGTCCTAATCAGAATAGGAACTGATAAGACACATGTCTTTTTAGAGTTACAATACAATTAGGAGATGTGACACATATCCTCATGATCCCATGATTCTTTCCAACCAAATTCGAATTTGGCCTTAGAGTGCCACATAAGGGTCTTCTAGAAGCCTCCTTTCAACCTACACATGTCAACAATCTCAACCCATTTGTTAGGTATAAGCATATGCACATTATTTTCTAATGTTTAACCACAAATTCACTTAAAAGGCTTAGAAATAATAAATATTGGAAAAACATAAAGGTGGCCCAATGATAATGAAAGTGGGATGAATGTGGTGACATAGTAGTAAAATGGAGGTGAAATGGAGGTGATATAATGGACATAATAGTGAAAGTGTAATGGAAATGAATGACATTTTCAAGACTCAACACCTCCTCCCACTGTTTCTTTTATTTTTCTTCCTTCCTTCCTTCTAGCATTCCTAAGAGTAGTGGTGGACTGAGTTTCAGGCCAATCCAATTGACTTTTTGCCTTTGCATAGATTACTTGTACATGGGTGTCCTGTTTAGTGCTTCTCTCAATCTTTGAGGAGATTGGTACTCTCTTATCTTTAATCTATATGGCAATGTGTTCCATCTCCTCAGGCAAGCATGTATGCTATCATCCCCTAACAGCCTGAACATGTCCTCAAAATGTGAAATTGCTTGCTCTTAGGCAGCAAGATACATAGATGTAAGCTGAGGATCATTGGTAATCAAATTATGGGTACTGATGAGGGCCATGGGATCTAACTGTTCAGCTCTGATCATAAGAGGTTTAGTTTTCTCTCTTGCTAATATCTTCTTCATCTTTGTATGCCTTGATTCCTCATGGTTCATCCATGATTCCAAAGCCATCAACTGTAAATCTCCCAGCTTGGCATTAGAGTCCCATACATTCATGTCTATTAATGCCATGTTGTGTAAATAAAACTTAGACATCTTGGCCCTATCTTCTAGTGTGCTCTGATCACAAAGATTAATGAACTGCCTGTAGTCCTAAAATAGCATGGTGCCTCTCTGTGCTAGGGTCTTGATCTGGAATTGCAACCACTATTCCTTGAGGTATAGGGCATAATATTTAGCTAGCATCCTACACTGGATTGCTTCCAAAGAGAGATTGGCCATAGATGCCAATTGTTTGTCTCTTTCTTGCAGTTGTTCTCTCAACCATGCATTTTCTATTTCTAGTTTATTTTTCATTATGGCCTCTCTGTCTCTCAAGCTACTTAGCTCTCTACCCATCTCCTTGAGCTTCTCCTCCATGTGCCCAATGTATTCCACCCCCTTGGATTTGGTGATCTGCATCCATCGGTGAGTTCTAGCTCTCTCCTTCTCAAGCTCAAAGAACAGTGGAATAACAAATTTTTGAGGTATGACCCTCCCTCCTTCAATAAACCTGTAGTAGAAGTCAAGGTTAGGTTGGGGGCTAGGTTATTTTGACTCTGGGTCTTCTTCTTTAGTTCCTTGTTGTTGGCCTACCTCCTTTTCCATTTTTTGTGTCTCTTATAGGTTTAGCAGAGTATCCTGTAGAACTGCTTATGCTTCCTGTAGATTCTGTTGTGTATCCTGTATGAATGCTTTTCCCTTGGAGGAGGTTGATCTAGTCATAGGCCTTATCACATAGGTGATAGAAGACTTAGGGGAAGGCATTTTCTCCTTTTGTTTAGGTGAGTCTTCAATCACGATGGGAATTATGGTTGGTTTTTGGGGTTTCCCCTGCCTTATTCTTGTGATTTTCCTTGTCCTGAAATATAAGGGGGTCTGCCTCTGTATTTTGCCTTTTTGCTTGATGGGGGTGCTAAGAGCAGTGAGGGTAGTTGTTGCCTCTCTCTCAATGGGTTCTGGAGACACCCTAGGTGACTCCTCCTTGTCTTCTACCCCCTCCTTCCCATTTCTTTCTTCACCTATGTCTTTCCTTTCTTCTTCCTCTTGTAGATCCTCATCATCTCTATCAGTTCCCTCCTTAACATCCTCCTCTATTTCTTCATCATCCTCCTTCTCTTTCTCCTCTTCTTCTACATCTTCCTTATTTTCTTTTGTTTCATCTTCTTCTTCCTTCATATCATCTTCATCTCCTTTTGTTTCTTCTTCTTCCTCTGCTTTAGTCTCTTCCTCTTCCTCTTCACCGACAGTAGGACTAACATCATATTTGAGAGCCTTGATGTCTTCCTCTGCCTGCATGTCTCTGAAAACTGACCATTGTATAGGAATTATGAGGTTTTGGAGTGCATCTTCTATAACGATTATAATTAACCCATGGTGAGCTAACTACTGGGAATTTCCCTCTTGCACTTTGATGCTTGAGTCTATCGGTGATTGCAACAGGAAGTATGGTATGTTGAGCTTGTGGTGAGGGGGTGTTTCTGCTCCAAATCTCAATTCTTCAAGAAGCCTAAAATGATAGCCATAGACCACACTATACCTACCCTCACATGAAATTTATTTGATAAGTTGGTAGCTTACCTAGTTCCAGGGATATGGCAGACTTGCTCTCCTTACTCCATTTTTGTCCTTAATGGGTTCCTCACCTTCTAAAATAATTTCCTTTTGAAACCTGGTTATATCCTTTGTCTTCCTTCCTCCATGGTACTCCTAGGGGAAGTTTGGTAACTCTGATGATGATTTCAGGGGTGAGTTCTATGGAGAGGCCTCTTACCACAACAGTGGCATGGACTCTGGTGAGTGGAATGAGGGAGAGAGCAAAATATTCAGCCACCTCATCATCATGCCCCCTTAATTTTTCGAAAAACCCCATCCAATTATGCCTTGTGAATATTTCTAGTACCTGAGGGTGTTGTTGGATTCTCACAATGTTAGTGGGCTCCCTCTTATTAAACCCTCCTGTCATCTTAGTTGGTGAGGTTTTGAGGAGATGAGATGGTTGATACAGTTTTCAAATGCAGAAGTAAAAAACTGAGATGACTGTGTGGACAATTCTCTTGCACAGCTGCCAAATTCACTCAAACTAGAGGGATTTTTGTTCAATTTACTTGGAAAGAGGAATGTAATTACAAATCCTAACTCTTCATAATGTTTTTTGTGGTCAATCACTGAGTTTTCCCCTCTGAAACTCCTCTCGGCCTATCCTGTAGACTATCTCTATGTATCCTGTAAGAATCTTGTGTGCAATCCTGTAGGATTTCCTGTGCAATCTTGTAGGAATTCCTATGCAGAAAAAAGATGGTGTCTTCCCTTCTGTAGGTTGCCTGGGTATGAGAGCGACTTGTGAGAGCGAGCCTCGAGGAAGTGAATGCATGAATGCATGGGGACAATGATTATTTCCTCTTATGGTCATTTGGGTTGAGATGGTGTGCTAGCAGTCGAGGTACGGTTTCCATTTTTGGACCATTGGTCCCCACTACCACCTCATCATTCCCCACTTCCTCATAATCAACTCCCACTTCATGCTTCCGTAGCCTTAACTGCTTTTTTCCTTCTCCTTTCTATTTTCGAGTTGACTGTTGCCACGTGTGAGAGGAAAAATTGTTTTGTCTTTGTTGACTAACTGAAGGTGGCCAAGTTAACTGGCCACCTTTTTCTTATAAACTAACTTACTCGTAACCTTTACATCTTTGACTACATTATGCACATGAGAGAGTGAGTGTGATACTTACCTGTGGTGCTTAATACCTTGTTGCAGTGGTTGAAGACCAGAGGTGCTTGCTGTGCGTATTGGCTGCATGCTATTCTTCTTCCCTTTTCTGTTGTTCTCTGGTGATTTTTTTGTGGTGCAGGTACTTGCTGTTGAAGATGATGGTGTTGTTGCTACTTTGGAGTCCCTTCTGCTCTTGGATCATCATGATGGAAGCTTGTTGTTCTTATGATTTGTATTTTGTGGGATAGGCTGCTATAGGATGTCCTGTAGTTGCTTCTCCCTCAGAACTCTTAATCATACCCTCTGTTGGGAGTTTGATGATGGTGACATGGATGGAGATGGAGACTAGGAGTGTGGAGGAATATTCAGGTGATGCTCCCTATTTCTCTTCGTTTCCTTCTTTTTCGAAGATTGTGAATTTTTTTTTTTGAAACTGATATATTTTTTTAAGGGTGAATGCAGGGGTGTTGAAGGTGGACATATGTATGGTCATGGAATGATGATGTATGGGTTCTATTTTATTGACATAGCAAGTCATTTTTTTCCTTTAGGGTTGCTTCCTATAGGATTTCTGGGTCATTGTGATTCCTACAGGATCATCTTGTAGGTTTTCAGGGGATCCTGTAGGTTTACAGGGGATCCTATAGAAAACACAGTCCCCTTGTAAACTAAAGGAAAGGAGTGGAAAAAATGAGAGAAATGGTAGAGTGATGAATGAAAATGAGTGGAAAAATAAAATGTGAGTGAAATAGGTCTCTTGGTGATCCTCCTTTGCTCTCTGATCGTCCTTCTTGCTGACCTGCAAAATAGAAATTTTCATGATCTTTCTCTTTCTTTTTTTTTTTTTTTTTTTTTTTTTTTTCTTTTTTTTTGAAAACAACTAGGCTGCCTTTGAGAGTTTTCATCCTAGTTGTTTGCCTTGGGTGCCTCAAGAGAGGTTTTCACCTAGGGATCTTCTTCTTCTTCTTTTTGACACCATTGGGCCGCCCCAAGATGTTTTCAACCCGATAGTGAGACTTAGGCGCCTCATGGAGGTTTTCACCTGAGTACTTAACTTTTTTTTTCTTTTTTCTCTTAGTGATTTGATGAGGTAGGAGATGAAAATTGCTCCACTACCATCATTATTTTATTGATATCATCAATGAATTCTTGTTTTGACAATGGTCTCTTGTAAATCTTCAGTCGGTGTCCATTAACAAGTAAAGGAATGGCATCTTCATCTATGGTTCTGATCTGTACTGAACCATTATCATGGCATCTTTCTACAACGTAAGGTCTTAGCCATCTTGTCCTTAACTTGCCCTTGAAGTCTTTATACCTAGAATCATATAACAAATCCCAATCACCTTCTTGAAATTGGTTTTCCTTGATTTTCTTATCATCCCATATCTTCCTCTGAAGTTGAATTACCTTTGTATGTAGGAGGGCCTGCATTCTGAACTCATCCAAACCATTAACCTGGAGAAATCTCTCTTTTTGTGCACTACTGAGATCTAGATCTAGTTGGGTTGCCATCCTTAATGTGTTATACTCAAATTCAATGGACAACAAGTCCTTTTTCCCATAGACCAACTCATAGGGTTTGAATCTAGTGGTGGTCTTCCACGTGGTATTATAGGCCCAGGTGGCCTCAACTAGTCTATCTTCCCAATCCTTCCTACTGTTGCTCACCACTTTGGTCAAGATGCCCTCCAGCGCTCTATTGGTCACCTCTACTTGTCCATTAGCTTGTGGATGATAGGGAGTGGAGGCTCTATGCTTGATCTTGTGCTGTCTGAGCAAGTCTTCAATCATGTTGGAGGTAAATTGGCTACCTTGGTCTGTAACCAGCTCTCTAGGGTACCCAAATTTGTAAAAAACATTCTCCCTGAGGAATTCAACTACCTTCTCTTCTGTTGCTACCTTAATTGTCTTGGTTTCAACCCACTTAGTCAGATAGTCAATGCACACAATGATGTACTACTTTCGTTTGGAAGGAGGGTCAATAGATCCAATGAAGTCCATGCCCCACTTGTCAAATGGCTGGAAATTCACCTGAGGCTGCAGAGGCATTTCATCTCTTGGAGTAGGCCTTCCCATCCTTTGGCATCGACCACACTGACTAGTATATCTTTTCACATCTTGATGAAGAGTGGGCCAATAATAGCCTGCTTGTAACACTTTGAATGTTGTCCTCCTTACTGCAAAGTGACCTCCACAAGGCCCATCATGACAGGTCAGAAGGATGTCAAAAACTTCCTCCTTCCTGACACACCTTCTCAAGATTTGATATGGGCCAAGTTTGAAGAGATTTCCCCCTTGTCTCTTTGGATGACAAGTTCAGTGGGAACTGTGCAGATACCAAATAGTTTGCCATATCAGCAAACCATTGAGAGAGAACTAAAGTAGCAAATAAGTGCTCATCCGGTAACTGGTCATCAACCATTCCTTCTTCACCTGCAGGCAAATTTAATCTGCACAAAAAGTCTGCAACGACATTTTCCTTACCTGGCTTATCAACAATAGTTAGATCAAATTGTTGTAATAAAAGTACCCATCTTAAAATCCGAGCATTCACATCTGGTTTATTCATTAAATATTTGATTGCAGCATGGTCAGTATGCACAAATGATTGATAGCATGTAATATAATGCCTAAATTTGTTTAATGAATGCACAACATCTAGGAGTTCCTTTTTAGTCAATGTGTAATTTAGTTCAGCCTTTAACAGATTCTTACTGATAAAGTAGATAGCATAAGGCAATTTTTCATCTATCTGACCTAGGGCTACTCCTATGGCTTTGTGTGAGGCATTCGCATGAATATGAAAAGGAAGGGCTCATTTTGGGCCTCAGAGAATTGGTGCAGTGGTTAACTTGTTCTTTAGGGTGTCTAAGGCCTCTTGACATCTTTTTGACCATATAAACTCAAAGTCCTTGACCAAAAAACCAAATAAAGGAGAGGCCAACTTGCTAAAGTCCTTTATGAACCTCCGGTAGTATCTAGTTAAACTTAAGAAACTTCTGACATCTCTCTACTTTTGGGGGGGTGGGACCCTTTGGATGATAGCTATTTTGTTTGGGTCCACCTATAGTCCTTGTTGAGATATTGAAAGATCTAGCATGGTCCCTGCAGTCATCAAGAATTCACATTTTTCGGGACAGAGAGACAGGTTCATTTCAATGCATTTCTGCAATAATTTGCCTAGGTTGGACAGAGCCTCTTGAAAATCACAGCCATAAGGTGTAAAATCATCCATATAAATTTCCATCGCATCATGGACTAACTCGGCGAAAATACTCAGGACTGCTCTTTGGAAAGTGGCAGGAGCATTGCATAGGCCAAAAGAAAGGACACTGTAGGCAAAAGTACCCCAAGGATAAGTGAAGGTGGTTTTATCCTGGTCTTTCGAGCTAATCTGGATTTGGTTGTACCCGCTAAATCCATCTAGGAAAGAGAAAAACTTTTCCCTACTAGGCCATCTAGCACTTAGTCAATGTGTTGTGGGGAAAAATGCCTATGCAGGACGATCCTATCCACCTAAGGTGTGACAGTGCCTTAGCAACAAACAGAGACAGCTATTCTAGTATTCTTCCTTTATGAATTAAGAATGAAGAGAGATGGATGGACTAACTGGTGTCTTCCGTTTGTCCCTCGATCCGGTTTCTCTTCTCTTTGGGAGTTCCCAGCTACTTGCCTTCTCGCTCGCCCAGCTTCAAGAGGTTTCTGCAAGATCACAAGAAGAGAACACTACACAAAGACATAGATTCATATTCATAACTAGTTCAGGATTAGAAATAAACTACACATACTAATGCAATCATACATCAAAGATACACCAGTATATAGGAGAAACCAAGATAGCTTTATTGATGAATAACAAGGTTCAGGAAGAGATACAACCCAGAGGGCTCCAATCCAGCATCTCCTTCCCAGCAAATGAAATTCCTATCTTCACCTTCCCTCAAAGCATTAAGCACCCAATGATTCCAATCTCAAACCAACAGCAATTCTTTGCAATAACAAAATTCCAGCCTCTAGATCTCATGGAGGAGAGATCCATATATAGATGTTTGGAGAGAGGATGAGTCAGCTTGAGATCTGACTAGTGTCCTCTCCCTCTGTCAGTTCTTGATTCCACTTGGAGGTTCTTGCTTCCACTTGGAGATTGGGAACCTCTTACTCATCACTAGTCGAATTCACTGAGGCAAGTGTCATTGAGGAAGATTCTGGAAGCTTCCTGGGTCTTGACACCTCTTGGAATGAACTTGCCATTTGTCAATTCCCACTCAGCGCACCCTGGTAGTGCTTCTACCTGCGTTGCAGTGCAGGTAGCCAGTGTTGACTTTTCATTTCAGCGCAGACAGCTAGTGGAGCCACTAAATTGATCCTAAATTGACTTGTTTTTGAGCAGTTTCTGGTGGAGAACTTCTGTGAATTACTGTGGTTTTTTAGCCTTGTTCCTCTAGGGGTAGGAACAACATGTTTAGGGACTTTGGATCCCTTAGATTATGGACATTTCATGCTTATAGTTGTAAGGCACAAAAATGTCTATAACAGTTGCCCCCTAAAGTATGAGGCCGTTTATCGGGTGAAATGCTTTATCAGGAGGATCTGAAGTTCATCCAATGCTGGGAGGAGACCTGTAATAAGATACAATACAATACATTATTTTTCACACTGCTTTCATGATCTAGCTGAGGCGCGCATTCCCATGCTCAGCTTTATAAATTCATTTTCCTGTACATAGAACAGACAACCGTCTGATGGTAGACTGATAATTTTGATGAAATTATCATCCTTTGGATAGGATGATTATCTGCTGCAATGATGTACATGTCAATGTCTTTATCTTTCCTGAATATATATCGCAGCCCGGATGGATGAAACTAGATCCGGGGTCTTCAAACTCGTTCGATCTTCACTCTAAGTACAAGTCGATCCATGTGAGAAATGTTCTGAAGTCGAACATGGAAAGACATCGCTTGATTACCGGTCAATGAGGTAAACCGTTAACAAGCGCGAGAGGAATCACCGATAATGATAATGACCCTCAAGGTACTACAGTACAATTCACGTGGTGTGAATAAAGGACTTGGCGTCGAACACCACGCAAAATCTTTCGGTCGAAGGTCATTGATGTATACCTGTCGCCGGAAGTGAGAAACTTGCCATTGAGGCATGCAAGCTTCAAAGTACTGAAGGGGTTGTTCCTAGATCAACTTCTTGGATAATGAGCTGATGTCGACAAGAAGCGATCCGTCAAAGGAGGGCCTTAATGAATCCCGCATCAATGACACGGAACGGAGCTAATGATTTTGATGGAGGTGAAAACGATCTGTGACATATGATTCAGGGTGGCGGTCATGAAAGGATGAAGGATAATGTACGGCAGTGGATGGGACACGGTCGACTTTTCTGAACGACTTCTCTTGAACATATGGCGACACTGATGCGATGGATCGGTAGCATTACCCCAAATATGGATGGTATGGTGAGACCATGGTGATGTGACAGGTGAATGAAACAACCCAACCCGATTGTGGTACGGAGGAAAAGTGTCATGTTCAAGAGCGACTTGCTACCATCAAAGTTTTCTCGAGTTTCTCCCAATTTTTCCCCAGTCATTGCTAACCAGTACCTCTTTATTTTTGTCAAGCTTGAGGAGGATAACATATGCTTGTTCTATAACCTGCCCTTCGGGCAAGCCCATCGCTATGTTTTAACGAGCCTAGCGATAGTGAAACTCGTTCTCGTCTAAAGACAAGTTTGTCGCTATTTAATGATTTTAACGAGTCTAACAACAAAGATAACTCGGTCCTTTTCATTTTTAGAGAGTCTGAAAAGGTACATAAAGTTAAATCCAAAAGTCCTTTTTCGTCATCTAATCCCTTAGGTCCGAAAAAGTATAAAACAATACAGAAGGATGAGTTTTTGATAGTTTCAACGAGCCGAATAAAACAAGCGCTCGATCTTTTTGTGCAATAATCCCTCAGGTCCAAAAAGATTAAAATCTAGAGGAGGGATAGCACTTCCTGTCCCTTTAACGAGTTGGAAGGCCAAGGACTCGGCAATCTTTTCATATCTTACGAGTCAGATGAAAAGAGCTTAAAGAAGACTCGTCTTTTGAGGAACGAGTGATAAAACGGGTTAGCAGCTGATTCCAGGTACAGGTTGGAATTTTCCAATCACGGCAGTGTCACAAGGATGGCTAGTGAAATCACTCTTCGCAGCTGTTCCTCAAAATGGGTAAACAAACATATGGAGGTGAACGATCGGCCAATGGAAAAGTGGAGGTGACGGTGCAAACACGACCAAGGATTTAATGGCTGATAATGTTACATTCACAGTGGTTATTTACTGGAATAGTTCATTTTTTAACGATCTTAAACGCGGGAAAACACTTGCTTGATCTTATGTTTATTTTTTAACGAGCATGAACTATGTGCTAAAACTGCTCGGATCTTGCGTTTATTTTTTAACGAGCATGAACTGTGTGCTAAAACTGCTCGATCAATCCAGTCATATGATAAGAATGTCTCATGTTAGATTCCATTTTTTATGGAGCTTGCGCCTTACCAAAGCTATGCCCCGCATCCTTTCGTTATGCAAGTTCGGAAACGACTAATCCTACGAGTTTAAAGGGTTAGACCTACAGGTTTAAAGGAAGGACCTAAAAATTTTAAAAATAAATAGCCGCCCCTTGCTTGCACTCCGAAAGGTATGCATGCCCCCAGGTATAAAACAGAGTTTCAAGGTTACCCCTACTTTAGTCCGGCAAAACAATTGTTTTACCGAGAGAGGCCTACCTCTTTCAGGTTACCAAAGATTGCTCCATTCGCGGCCACGAATAAAACACTTCTTCAGCGATGTCTACCGAGATAAACAAAGGTGAGCGACGAAGCCCGCCAACTCACATAACTTTGACAAAAGAATCTTATTCTAGAACAACCCCTCTTCCTAGACGGACGAGGTACAGACTAGTCATATTCTCCCGCGGAAACCTACCCTATACCCAAAGTTTTCCTGCCGAAGCAGACCAGGACGCATGCCCCCTGGGTTCCAGTCATATCCTCCTGGATTACTCGCGCTCATCAGGAGGACGGACCGTGGGTTGAGACACTTCTTGCGTGAAGAGACCATTTAGGGATGGTACATGACTATTTGCGATGCGTGGTCCAGGAAATGAAAGTTGGTCCACGAGCTTGACCACTCTTCCTTCATGCGGAAAACACATTACTCTAAAGAGTGAGGAGACGATGGCTCCCATGCAATATATATAGTCTCGTCCAAGGAGTAGGTTATAATCCAAGGGTCCTTGAACGACCATTACGTTCATTTGAACGGTCTTCCCTTTCAATGTTATGGGCACATTGGGGAGGATCCCTAAAGGTCGACTGGTTCCTTTATCAAAGCCTGTCAGATTTCTCATTTCAGGCAAAAGCGCTGGCGAACCAAGCGCTTTCCAAGCAATAGAGGAAAGGATACTCACAGATGCCCCCTCATCAATGATAGTGCCAGCCATTACCATTCTGTATATTTGGACGATAATTCTGAATGGTATGCTTGCTGGCAAACGGGGTCTGCCTAGTTGGTTCCAGTCGAACGAGACAACTAGGTTGCTTGGTGGTGGGACCGAATAGACGGCCGGGTATGACTCTGACGAAGTTCCTTCCTGCGATAAAGGAATGGGCAAATTTCCCCCTTGTTCGTCGGAGTCTGTGTTGATGAAGAGAATTTGGACGGTGTCGTCTTTATTCTCCTCTGTGATGGTATCATTCAAAGATAGAGCCTCTGAAGGCAAAACCGGGTCAACTGCCGCCTCAACCTTTTGACTTTCGTCAGGTATGGATTCAGACGGTTCATCTTCAATGATAGGTGCTTCGGCTGACCACCTGAGCGGGCCAGCCGGGTTCTCAACTGGTGAAGGACTTGGCAGGAGTTTTTGATATCCAAGAGGAAGTTGCACTGGTAAAACCGGGCGATCTTCCAAAACTCTTTTAGCCTCATCTAAGAAGGGACAATGGTGGATGGCATGGTTGCCTTCACACAGTTTGCAGGGAAATCTAGCTTTCCCTCTCTGTCCTGTGACTTCACTTCCACTAGTTGACGGTGAGCTGTCAACATGGCTATCAGAGGTTGACGCCACCGAATTGTGCAAACGGGGAGACCAGTCCCTTAGTATCTGAGGGATGCAGGGACAGTCTCTGTGGAAGTGGTCTCCCTTGCATATGACACATGGCGATCTAGGCCTAGTCAGTGCTGTGTGTGGATTTCTGTCAGACGCCACTTGCTTGCCCCCAGTCGTTTTTGGCTCCTTCTTCTTCTTCTCTTTCTTCTTCTTTTCCTTCTTCTCCTTAGGAACTTGGTTTTTTGTTTTACCAGTTCCGTCAAGCGAAGAGGAAGGAGGAGAGGGAGAATTAGATGAAGTAGAAGGCTGGTGGGTAACTCTGGTCTGGTCTGACTGTTGATTCGACTGTTCAGGAATAGTGGTGTTCTGAACGACATTGGTTGAGAATAGCCAGACCGGCAAGCCAATTGTCAGTCCTGGAAGCGACAATGTGGCCATATGAGGCGCACCAACATCTCCCCAAGAGGAGAAGGGACTAGGATTTCCACCAAGGGGAATTCCTTGGTTGGTGTGCTCCATTTTCTCAATCTAAAGATCAACGCAGGAAGAAGGGGTGATTGTTCTGTTTAAAATAAATTCTAACGACGCTTTAGACACAACTTGCTTTTTCACTTTTAAAGAGTCGAGAAAAAGCTAAAGATGACTCTAGTCTCCTTCGATGTTTTAACGAGCCCGAAGTGACAAATGCTCGGATGGACTTTTTCTGTTATAGAGTCTAAAAAAGGCCAAAAGAAACTGCTCTGGAGTTCTAGGCAGAGGGTGTGCCAAACTTTTCGCAAAACCGCAGAATACTTTTTAGGGTACGGGCGGTCGATCTTCCTGAATGCTGTGTTCAGTGCATTGCGATCAGTAGGGCGGCCGACACGGCTTCCTAAGGATAAAGGTTTTATGCCTATAGGGGTCTCCCAATATATACGCGACGGTACGTGGGAGCACAATCCGTACTGACGCTATCGTCCCTCAGGAGGAATCACCCACCATCAACGAGATCGACAGTCACCAGGCTTTACGACGCCGGAACACGTCTCTAGCCTAGACCTCTATGTTGTGCGTTATGTTGCAAAGCGTTGTTAAGTTTATTCAATTTATTTTAGGTTGATCTTTGTAGAAGTTTGCCTTTTGAGGTTCACCACGAGATGTATGATACAATTCCTAAATGCAGTCTAAAGATGATAAGCAAGCTTTATATCTTTTCAACTTATGAAAATCCTAGCTACAAAGGGAAAAGAAAGACACCATCTTTTCTCAAAGAGCAATCAGCACACTCTAATGCACTTTTCCTAAATCAAACATGCAAACTATCAAGATGCAAATGCACAATGCAGGTGTTTGTTTTCCACTTTCTTAGTATTGATGCCTACAAAGAAAGCTTTTTGTACAACTTTGAATTTGCTTTTAAATGACAAATACAAACAAGTTTACTTTTTCGAAATCAGAGAGGGTAGAAGAGATTACAACACTTAACGATTTCCGAAATGAATACTTGTTTCGACACTTAAAAGAGACAAACACAAACCAAAAGCAAAAGTAAATGTATAATCAACTGCAAACAGCCAATGAACTCTCTCCTAAGATCACAATCGACAGATCTGAATCAAGGGCTACAGGATGACTATTTCACTCTTGCAAAGGAAAACTGTAAATGACGCCACAAACACATAAAAACACTCACAGTCTTTTTTACAAAAGGAGGCGGAATTTAAGCAGAGAAAAGGAGTTATCAGACAGGTACCTATGCTGGTTACAGGCTGCAAAAATCAGAGATCAAAACAAGGCAAAACAGGGCAGAGAACCCCAGCTGCACAAGGCCTAACTGGATCAGCGCACCCTCAACACAGGGGTTTTGACATTCAGCGCAGGTAGCCTTCACGGGACCTGCGTTGAAATGCAGAACCTCTTCACACGGTCTGCGCTGAGGGAGAAATGAGAGTTTCTCACTGGGTTCTGGGTCACAGTTTGCTATTTAATCTATAGTTTCAGGCCAAATCAAAGCAACAAGCAAGGTACAATCAAAGGGATGCTTTGAGGAAGGGCTAAGATCTATCACAAAGGATCATCAAATCATTTGTGAATCCATTGTTCAGATCATAGACAAATCCAGTGATTGGATCAAAGCAGCCGCTGTCTACTTTGCATCTGAGAATAGCAGATGCAGTTCGATTGTTGCTGTTGAGTCTATGAAAAAAACAATGATAGAGACACAAATAAAATGACTAAACAGATTTCCCCAGCGGAGTCGCCAATTTGTTGTGGGGAAAAATGCCTATGCAGGACGATCCTATCCACCTAAGGTGTGACAGTGCCTTAGCAACAAACAGAGACAGCTATTCTAGTATTCTTCCTTTATGAATTAAGAATGAAGAGAGATGGATGGACTAACCGGTGTCTTTCGTTTATCCCTCGATCCGGTTTCTCTTCTCATTGGGAGTTCCCAGCTACTTGCCTTCTCGCTCGCCCAGCTTCAAGAGGTTTCTGCAAGATCACAAGAAGAGAACACTACACAAAGACATAGATTCATATTCATAACTAGTTCAGGATTAGAAATAAACTACACATACTAATGCAATCATACATCAAAGATACACCAGTATATAGGAGAAACCAAGATAGCTTTATTGATGAATAACAAGGTTCAGGAAGAGATACAACCCAGAGGGCTCCAATCCAGCATCTCCTTCCCAGCAAATGAAATTCCTATCTTCACCTTCCCTCAAAGCATTAAGCACCCAATGATTCCAATCTCAAACCAATAGCAATTCTTTGCAATAACAAAATTCTAGCCTCTAGATCTCATGGAGGAGAGATCCATATATAGATGTTTGGAGAGAGGATGAATCAGCTTGATATCTTACTAGTGTCCTCTCCCTCTGTCAGTTCTTGATTCCACTTGGAGGTTCTTGCTTCCACTTGGAGATTGGGAACCTCTTACTCATCACTAGTCGAATTCACTGAGGCAAGTGTCATTGAGGAAGATTCTGGAAGCTTCCTGGGTCTTGACACCTCTTGGAATGAACTTTCCATTTGTCAATTCCCGCTCAGCGCACCCTGGTAGTGCTTCTACCTGCGTTGCAGTGCAGGTAGCCAGTGTTGACTTTGCATTTCAGCGCAGACAGCTAGTGGAGCCACTGAATTGATCCTGAATTGACTTGTTTTTGAGCAGTTTCTGGTGGAGAACTTCTATGAATTGTTGTGGTTTGTTAGCCTTGTTCCTCTAGGGGTAGGAACAACATGTTTAGGGACTTTGGATCCCTTAGATTATGGACATTTCATGCTTATAGCTGTAAGGCACAAAAATGTCTATAACACAATGAAGGGTAGAGGGAAATGGTCCTTCTTTGTGGCTTTGTTCAACTCCCTGTAATCGACACAAATCCTCCACTTACCACTTTTCTTTGGAACTAACACCAAAGGAGAGACCCACTCACTGTTGGAGATAGGGTAAATGAATCCTGCATTTAGCAGTTTTTGTAGTTCTTCTTTGACTATATATTTAAGAGTTGGATTCATCCTCCTTTGGGGCTTTCGGACTGGCTTGCAACCTTCTTTGATGTATATGTGGTGAGTACACACTAAGGGGTGTACTCCCTTAGTTTCTTTGTAACTCCAAGAGAAGGCATCTAGGTGTTCCTTTAGCATGTTGCATAACTTCTCTTCTTGGAGAGAAGAAAGAGATGGATTGATTTTCAAAGTTCTCTCAAGGCCGAATTCTATGGTTTTGACATGGAGGGGGCTAGAATCAGCCAATCATAGGTCAATTGGATGATTGTTCTAGGTTTCCTTTACTACATCTTCTAAGGGAAATGAATTGGGAGTTGGACTTTGGAGTAGGTGTTCAATCATATCATCTTCATCCTATTGTCCTCCTCCCATTGTTGTTTCTAAAGTATAAATTTGGGTGAGATAAACTTCATCTTCTTCCTCCTCCTCCAACCATAATGGTAAATCATGCTCTAGAGATGGTTGAGCAAGAGGGTATAGGACTAAGTGCTTGGACATATGCCCATTCTTGATGGTCATATTCCCAGCTCTGCAGCTAATGTAAGCATTGGCAGTGGCCAACCAAGGTCTCCCAAGGATGAGAGGGTAACCAATAAGCTTAGCCTTAGGTTGGAGAACTAGGAAATATGCAGGATACTCCCAAGAGTCAATGGAGACCATCACGTCCTCCACAATTCCCTCAGGGGTCACTATGGAACGGTCTACAAGTTGCAGAACTGTTGTGGTCTTCCTCAATTAACCTTGGAGGTTGAGCTTGAGCATGGTGTCCTTGGTCATCACATTAATGGCAGCCCCAAGATCGATCAAAGTGTGTGGGACAATGGTGTCATTGATGTGCACATCTACTACAGGGCTTCCAGGGTTCAAATACTTTGGACAGATTACCTGCCCCAGCATTAAGTCGGACAGCTGTCTAATGACATTAATGGTAGGGGCATCCTTTCTTCGCCTCCCTGGATGCTTGAAGCACTTCTCCTTAATCAAATTATTGTCAATAGGAACATATTTTATTGCTTGGAGAAGTGGAATTTTTACACATATATTTTTCAATTCTCCCGGAAGTTTAGTCTCTTCTGGGGTAGGTTGGAGCGGTTGGGTTAATCCCTCAAGAAAGGGTGGATTCACTTTAAGAATGCTTTCCTATCTTTATTTCTCAACCTCCCTAGGTGGAGGTGGAGGTTGGTTATCCGGGAGAACTCTCCCAGATCTCAGGTTAATCTCCTGGATTTCCATAGCATAAGTTGGATATGATGTCTCTCTGTTATGAAACCAGCTCACAAAAAGATAGAAAAGAGAGATCCACGCCTTAGAATTCAGCCTATTCGAGGGGGCAACCTCCTTTACATTACATAAATGATCAATTCTTCGATGATACAAATGAAAAGACCTCCTTTCTACATATAGGAGTCTAAGGGGTCATAACATAATCAGAGCCAACATAACAATAATAATGTAAGGGCACAATAATAACAATAGTGGGCTTCTATGTGGCACAATAGTAACAATATGGGCACTACATGGGTACATCAATATAATAACTGGGTTGTACTAATAACAATAAGGGGTTACACTAGTAGTATAGGGGCCTAACATGCCCCTCTCCTCCAAAAAGCGTTGTCCTCAACGCTTGAGTAGTTCTTGATACTTTTGTATAAAATTCTTGTCCTCCCATGTGGAATATTCAATGGGTAAGTTCTTCCACTTGATGAGATACTCTGAAATTGATCGATTTCTTAGCTGTTGGGTTCTTGTTTCTATGACTGCTCCAGGTTCCAATATGATTTTTCCTTCCTCTTCAATTTCTAGCAATATTGTTTGAATTGGGATCTTTTGCAACTTTTGAATAAATGGCCATACTTCTTCGTCCTTCTTCCATTCATCCCTTGCTTCATTTATCCAATATGGTTGGATAATAGAAATAGCAAAAAACAATGCTTCCACATCCTCATCTGTTATAGACATTTTTGTGCCTTACAGCATTAAGCATGAAATGTCCATAATCTAAGGGATCCAAAGTCCCTAAACATGTTGTTCCTACCCCTAGAGGAACAAGGCTAACAAACCACAGCAATTCAAAGAAGTTCTCCACTAGAAACTGCTCAAAAACAAGTCAATTCAGGATCAATTCAGTGGCTCCACTAGCTGTCTGCGTTGAATGTCAAAGTCAACACTGGCTACCTGCACTGCAACGCAGGTAGAAGCACTACCAGGGTGCGTTGAGCGAGAGTTGACAAATGGAAAGTTCATTCCAAGAGGTGTCAAGACCCAGGAAGCTTCCAGAATCTTCCTCAATGACACTTGCCTCAGTGAATTCGACTGGTGATGAGTACGAGGTTCCCAATCTCCAAGTGGAAGCAAGAACCTCCAAGTGGAATCAAGAACTGACAGAGGGAGAGGACACTAGTCAGATCTCAAGATGACTCATCCTCTCTCCAAACATCTATATATGGATCTATCCTCCATGAGATCTAGAGGCTCGAATTTTGTTATTGCAAAGAATTGTTGTTGGTTTGAGATTGGAATCATTGGGTGCTTAATGCTTTGAAGGGGGTGAAGATAGGAATTCCATTTGCTGGGAAGGAGATGCTGGATTGGAGCCCTCTGGGTTGTATCTCTTCCTGAACCTTGTTATTCATCAATAAAGCTATCTTGGTTTCTCCTATATATTGATGTATCTTTGATGTATGATTGCATTAGTATGTTTAGTTTATTTCTAATCCTGAACTAGTTATGAATATGAATCCATGTCTTGTGTAGTGTTCTCTTCTTGTGATCTTGCAGAAACCTCTTGAAGCTGGGTGAGCGAGAAGGCAAGTAGCTGGGAACTCTCAAAGAGAAGAGAAACTGGATCGAGGGACAAACGGAAGACACCGGTTAGCCCATCCATCTCTCTTCATTCTTAATTCATAAAGGAAGAATACTAGAATAGTTGTCTCTGTTTGTTGCTAAGGCACTGTCACACCTTAGGTGGATAGGATCGTCCTGCATAGGCATTTTCCCCACAACAAATTGGCGACTCCACTGGGGAGATCTGTTTAGTCATTTTATTTGTGTTTCCATCATTGTTTGTTTCATAGACTCAACAACTACAATCGAACTGCATCTGCTATTCTCAGATGCAAAGTAGACAGTTGCTGCTTTGATCCAATCACTGGATTTGTCTATGATCTGAACAATGGACTCACAAATGATTTGATGATCCTTTGTGATAGATCTTAGTACCCCCTCAAAGCATCCCTTTGATTACACCTTGCTTGTTTCTTTTATTTGTCCTGAAACAGTAGATTAATCAGCAATCTGTGACCCAAAACCCAGTGAGAAACTCTCGTTTCTCCTTCATCGCAGACCCTGTTAAGAGGTTCTGCATTTCAACGCAGGTCCCGTGAAGGCTACCTGCACTGAATGTCAAAACCCCTGTGTTGAGGTTGCGCTGATCCAGTTAGGCCTTGTGCAGCTGGGGTTCTCTGCTCTGTTTTTCCTTGTTTTGATCTCTGATTTTTGCAGCCTGTAACCAGCATAGGTACCAGTCTGATAACTCTTTTTCTCTGCTTAAATTCCACCTCCTTTTGTACAAAAAGACTGTGAGTGCTTTTTTTTGTTTGTGGCATCATTTACAGTTTTCCTTTGCAAGAGTGAAATAGTCATCCTGTAGCCCTTGATTAAGATCAGTCGATTGTGATCTCAGGAGAGAGTTCATTGGCTATTTGCAGTTGATTATACATTTACTTTTGCTTTTGGTTTGAGTTTGTCTCTTTTAAGTGTCAAAACAAGTATTCATTTCGGAAATCGTTAAGTGTTGTAATCTCTTCTACCCTCTCTGATTTCGAAAAAGTAAACTTGTTTGTACTTGTCATTTAAAAGCAAATTCAAAGTTGTACAAAAAGCTTTCTTTGTAGGCATCAATACTAAGAAAGCGAAAAACAAACACCTGCATTGTGCATTTGCATCTTGATAGTTTGCATGTTTGATTTAGGAAAAGTGCATTAGAGTGTGCTGATTGCTCTTTGAGAAAAGATGGTGTCTTTCTTTTCCCTTAGTAGCTAGGATTTTCATAAGTTGAAAAGATATAAAGCTTGCTTATCATCTTTAGACTGCATTTAGGAATTATATCATACATCTCGTGGTGAACCTCAAAAGGCAAACTTCTAAAAAGATCAACCTAAAATAAATTGAATGAACTTAACAACGCTTTGCAACATAACGCACAACATAGAGGTCTAGGCTAGAGACGTGTTCCGGCGTCGTAAAGCCTGGTGACTGTCAATCTCGTTGATGGTGGGTGATTCCTCCTGAGGGACGATAGCGCCAGTACGGATTGTGCTCCCACGTACCATCGCGTATATATTGAGAGACCCCTATAAGCATAAAACCTTTATCCTTAGGAAGCCGTGTCGGCCGCCCTACTGATCGCAATGCACTGAACACAACATTCAGGAAGATCGACCGCCCGTACCTTAAAAAGTATTATGCGGTTTTGCGAAAAGTTTGGCACACCCTCTGCCTAGAACTCCAGAGCAGTTCCTTTTGGCCTTTTTCAGACTCTATAACAGAAAAAGTCCATCCGAGCATTTGTCACTTCGGGCTCGTTAAAACATCGAAGGAGACTAGAGTCATCTTTAGCTTTTTCTCGACTCTTTAAAATTGAAAAAGCAAGTTGTGTCTAAAAGCGTCTAAAAATTTCATTTAATTCAGAAACACACTTTCCCCTTTTGTATTTTGGTTGATCGAGTAATCCGCAATCATGGAAGAAAGTCAATTGAAACCCCGTCGTTCGCGGAGGCTTACGAGTCAACCGTCTTTGTCTCCGGAATCGAAAACAGTACGGACAAAGCGAACTCGTTTAACCGGTTCGAAATCTCCTATCAAAGTTAGAACAACTGTTCCAACGACATCTGAGATTCCGGTTACTCCAAACATTTCTGGAAACCCTGCCTCTACAGAAGAAGATCAACAGCCACACAGGGACAGTAACACTGATCCTAGTCTGGGAGCAAACACTTGTGTTACTGAACCAGTTCCATCTGTGACCGGTTCAGAGAGTCTTGCTCCTCAAACAACTGTCGTTGTCGATTCAACCCCTTCTTCGGCACTAGAAATATTTTACGGACCTGATGGTCTTCCCCTTCCACCTGGTTTGATTGCGATAGAGGAAATTGTAGAAGATCCGCAAGCAAGTACTCCAACACATTTTGGAGTCGGGGTCACTCTATTTCCTTCGACATCAGAAGTTAGTCTACCACCAGTGGAAGTTCCTGTAGAATCGCTAGGAAATCTATTGGATAGACTCAAAATGTCTGAACAACCGTCAACATCTAGGACTCTGTCGAATGACACAGCGACAGCAGAACTCCCTGCCGTCGTTCTGACAATGATTGTCGGCATACCATCTGTCCCAACTAGCTCACAACCGCTAGAAGGAGTCCACCCAGGGACTATTTCGACAGTGTGGTCCGTTCCAGTTTGTTCCTCCGGAATAATATCCAGCAACTCTTATGTTGAGACTCGCCAGATTGATCCATTTGGAGGTCAATTCGGGCAATCCAGTCCCCAAGGACAAACAATCCCCTTGAGTTCCGGATTGCCACCGTATGGGGGGCAGTATGCCTTTTCATTACCCCATGCCCTTTCATTACCCCCTCCGGGAGGGTATCCATACGGGAGTTCACAACAGTATTCAGGTTATACTGGAGTTACATCAAGTGGTTGGGTACCTATGCTACCTCAACAACCAAGGGTTGTGTATTCTATGCAACAATGTGTACCTATGTCGAACATCCCGACCACACCGGCTATTGTGACAGTGTCGCAAGTTCAAACGTTGCCTGTTGTATGTCAACCTCAGATTTCTCAGGTTGTAATGCAACAGCCCCTTGACCCTGTGACTCAACCACAATCGCCTACTGGTGGGGCGACACAGGTCCAAATGGGTAAAATTACCCCACACCTTGGTCCAACGGTTAGTATAGCACAACAGAGCATGGCTTCACAACCGTGGCTGGTGCAATACCAACAACCACAATTCTAGCAAATGTACCAAGGTTCTGAGCAGCAGATCTTTGCGAACAGTGGACAACCGTATATTCAAAACTGTCAAAACCAACCGCTTTACAGTGGTCAAGTCCACCAACCGTATCAGTCATACCAACATCAATTACATTATGCTGGTATGCAAAGGCCCACTGCTCAGGAAATTCCATCGTACCCTGGGTATGCTTCACCTAACCTGAATCAACAGTTACCATTCGTGGCAACTTTAGAGTTACCTGATTTACACCGGTTAACAAACGATCCAATTGCTTACGCCCCTTGGTGGCCAGCGATTCCTCACAAACTTCCATCTGACATTCCTAAATTCAATGGAAATCCAGGTGAAGACCCATCGAATCACGTGATGACCTTCCATCTATGGTGCTCATCAAACACCTTAAACGATGATTCGATAAGGCTTCACCTCTTTCAGAGGACGTTAACGGGTCCAACAGCTAAATGGTATATTGAATTACCTAGAGCTTCGTTCGACAATTTCAGCACCTTAGCCACGACATTCTTAACCCATTTTCAATTACCGATAAGGTATGAAACGGGAACGGAAATCTTAACCAACTTCAAGCAGACAACAGCCACTCACATATCTGATCATATACATGAGTGGCGACGTCGTCGTAGGATGGTAAAAACGTACGTTCCCGATCAGCTATTAGCTGAATGGTTTATCAAGTCGTTACTTCCTGCCATAACGGAAGATGTGGCCAAGGGGGGAGTCGTAACGGAGGAGCAAGTTATTTCTCATGCACAATATCTAGACTTAGTCTACACTCAGTCTGGCACGCTCTACGACAAAATACCTGACGCCCCTAGACCGGAATTCTCAATTCCTCCTCCTCCTAAATCAAATAGTGACTCTCATGCCGGCGATGGTGTGATTGGCACGACAAACACGAAATCGACAAAGGCTTCGTCTAAGAAAGCCCGTAAGACTTCAGATCAAAATGCAAAAGAAGAAATTGTTGCTTCGGAAGTAAATGTCGTATCAGCAGATATAGGCAAAGAAACCAATCAACCAGGAAGCAAGAAGAAGCAAAACAAAGGGAAGAAGAAGAAACAAGGTGAGTCATCTCCCGGAAAAACTTCTTCAAACCCTCCTGGGAAAGGGAAACCAAAAAATCCATGTCAAATATGTGATGAGGATCATCGGACAGGAAATTGTCCATACAAAGCTGAGCTTAAGAGATTCTTCAAAAGTTCGCAAACCTCAGTCGTGTTAACTGATCCGTTCCCAAATCCAGGTCAAAATCTGGTTGATAGTGGAAATGCTTCCCCGTCGCAAGTGCTAATGTTGTCGATCTCCAAGCAACAAAATGATGCTTTGATTTTGACAAGGAACAAAGATTACGGGAATCCGCAGCTGCCGAACGACAAAGGTAAAGATCAACCAAGTAGTTCGACAACAACTTCGACAGAAGTTGTACCGCCCATCATTCCTGAATTAACAATAAAACCGCCAAAGGGAGTAGTACACAAGTCGACATTTAATCCTCGCGCCAGAGCGGTGCAGCATTATAACATAGTGGAAGATTTGGCCCAATCGCCATCCGCTATGTCGACTCTTGAAGTACTACAAAATTGTCCATCCCAAAGGCAGGCTTTGTTATCGGCTATTGGTGGGGTTGATCCTAAGGATTCCAATCTTGTATCCTTCGATCACAAAGGATACGATCCTCAGTTTCCAGCTCAACTAGCTTTCCTTATTCAAGTGAAAGCCCTCAACAAAACTGTTCACCGAACAATCATTGATGAGGGGGGATCTACATGTATTATGTCGATGAGTTGCTGGAAAACTTTAGGGTCTCCGACCTTGTCGCGATCTTCGACGACATTGAAAGCATTCGACAAAAGGACCTATACCCTGTATGGTATCCTAAATAACTTGAAGGTTGAACTAGGGGGAAAAACGGTAGAAATAGATGTTGAAGTCATCGATGGGAATCTTGACTACAACATCCTACTGGGAAGACCATGGATATATGCCATGGCAGCTGTAGTGTCGACTTATTTTAGGAAGATCGCATTCCCTTTTCAAGGAGGGATTACGATCGTCGACCAACAAGACTTCCTCCCTAATGGTTCACAAGTTACAGGAAGCATTCCCATGATCCATGGGAGCAACCACTCGCTTCAGGATATCGGAGTAGGCCTACTGAAAGACCCCACATTAATGGGAACTTTCGCACTTCCACCTCCAATCTATATAGGAGAAGTAGCGTTGGTAGGAGCCTGCAACATGATATCTTCCACGAAGATCTCAGAAGACGATATCAACATGGATCATGAAATGGTTTTGCCCCCAAGCCCTATAGAAATATTGTAGCAATCAATGTTTCGGGCATGGGAGGCGAACCCAAATCAACGCTCATCAAGCGTTTGGGTAGATAGGTCTAGAGAATATGGTACCCCATTAGATCCTTGGTCGAGAGTGCATGGAACCGACGAAGGAATCCTACAACCAATGTTGATTGAGGGGGCACCATGGAATGATTGCCACCATCGTTCCCTTCTTCCGGATTATGAAGAAAATACTCAACATGACCTTTACCACCCTTCAGTTTTTGAATTCCTATCAAACACTGTAAATACGGTGGATTCCGACCGAAACTTATCCAATATTGAAGAGACTATAGCCATAAATATCTCGACTAAAACAAATGTTGTAGAGAATATTTATGTCGGCAAAGGTTGTTCTCCTTCAGAACTGGAAATATATAACGCTCTTTTTCACGAGTTCAGAGATGTCTTTGCTTGGTCATATGATGAAATGCCAGGCATTGACTCGAGTATCATTGAACATGAAATTAAGATGTATCCTGATGTCAAACCAGTAAGACAACGGCTTCGGCAGGTGCACCCCAAGAAAGCCGCTGCCATTAAAGCAGAAGTTGAAAAACTTCTCCATGCTGGTTTCATCTACCCGGTTCCTCTAACCGATTGGGTATCGAAAATTGTCCCTGTTATGAAGAAACAAGGGACAATTAGAGTGTGTGTCGATTATAGGGATGTAAACCAAGCTTGTCCGAAAGACAACTACCCTACACCCTTCATCGACCAGATAATTGATGAATGTGCCGGATGTGAAATCTTTTCATTCATGGATGGATTCTCCGGGTATAATCAAATAAATATTCGCCCACAGGACCAGTCAAAGACTGCATTCATTTGTCCGTGGGGCACATTCGCTTATCGAAAATTACCCTTTGGTTTAGAGAACGCAGGGGCGACGTTTCAGAGGGCAATGAATTATGCCTTCCATGACATCAAGAACATCGTTCAACCATATCTCGACGACCTTCCGGCTCATTCATGAAAGCAGACTGATCATCCGCAGCATTTAAGAGCGATATTTCTACGTTGCCGACACTACAAGATAAGACTCAATCCGCACAAATGTGTATTTTGCGTCGGTTCTGGTCGTTTACTTGGCTTTGTAGTCTCTAAGGATGGGATTCGTCTCGACCCTTGCAAGGTTCAGGCAATCATTAATTTGCCTCCACCTTCAAATTTGCTTCAGATTCAGAAACTCCAAGGGAAAGCAAACTTTCTGAGGAGGTTCATTCCAAATTACGCAGAACTTGCTAAAGGTTATACTCGTATTTTGAAAAAGGATGTACCTTTTGTCTGGGATCAGGTGGCGCAAGCTTCTTTTGACGCTCTGAAAGATTCTCTAGTAAAAGCATCATTAATGTATGCCCCAGACTATCAAAGAGATTTTAACCTGTATCTGGCTGCAGCGGATACGACCATTGCAATGGTTTTAGTTCAAGAAGTCGATGGAATTGAACATCCTATATATTATTTAAGTAAAAACTTGAATGATACAGAAAGCAAATATTCTTACGTTGAAAAGCTAGCACTCGTTGTTGTTCAAGCGATTCAAAGATTTCGACATTATGTCCTCTTTCGGAAAACTACCATTTTATCAGATTGCAACCCCATGACTTATATATTGTCACGACAGTTGCTGGGGGGCAAATATTCAAAATGGATAGCGATCCTTCAAGAGTTTGATCTGGAATTTGTAAAATCCAAATCAAAGAAAGCTTTAGTTTTCACAGAATTATTGTGCGATCTCCCATCATCGTCCAACGATGAAACATCCGAAGAATCAATCGTGGACGAGAATTTGTTTCTGATATCTGCAAGCAATGAGTGGTATGGAGATATAATAATTTATCTCCAAACCCAAAAATTCAGGCCTAACACCTCTCACTCAGAACAGAAATGTATACGATACCAAGCAAAAGACTACATGATCGTCGGTGATATGCTTTACCGTCATGGTATCGATACAGTTCTGAGAAGGTGCCTCACCCATGAGGAGGCCGAAAAAGCCCTGAATGACTGTCATTCAGGCGCGTGTGGGGGGCATCAATCTGGATATGCTACAACACAGAAAATCTTACGAGCAAGATACTTCTGGCCAACCATGTTCAAAGATTGCATAACCGCAGTCAGAAGTTGCCATGCTTGTCAAATTTTTGATAGCAAAACCAGAAGACCACCCGCACCTTTACATCCAATAGTTGTTGTTGGGCCTTTCGCCAAATGGGGCATCGATTTCATGACATGTAACCCCACCTCGACCAGGGAGCATGGGTATATTATAGTCACCGTTGACTATTTTACCAAATGGGCCGAGGCGATGCCTACATTAGATAACACTGGTGAAACAGCTGCCCTTTTTTTTTTAATCATGTAGTCGCCAGGTTCGGCGTACCACAGGCTATAGTTACAGATCATGGATCACATTTTCGCAATCACATGATGGTTAGCTAGGGCTATCTCACGACAGCTCTACCCCATATTATCCACAAGCCAACGGACAAGTTGAAGCGATCAACAAGGTCCTGAAGCGTATGTTGCAAAGGATGATCGGAGTTCACAAAAGAAGGTGGCACCTAATCCTGTACTCAGCCTTGTGGGCTTACCGAACATCGGTAAGGAATGCGACCGGGTTCACACCTTTCCAACTGGTGTATGGCCTGGAAGCAGTCTTGCCAATCCAGTGTGAAATCTCGTCTCTTAAACTCGCAATTGATCTCCTCCCCGTAACTTCAGAAGAAGAGGCTCGTTTCTTGGAATTAATCCAATTGGATGAAACCCGTCATGATGCCGCTTTGGCTAACGAAGCCCATAAGAAACGAGTCAAGGCGCAGTTAGACAAAAATGTCAAACCCCGTGTCTTCTCAGAAGGTGACTTGGTCTTGCTTTATGACCAAGAATCGGATAAATTGGGAGCAAGTAAATTTAATTCTTTATGGATGGGCCCCTATATTGTTAAACGAGTGTTAGCAAAAGGAGCCTACGAGTTAATGGATTATGATGGAATTCCACTGGCGCAACCCCGTAATGGGTTGTACCTCAAGCGTTACTATGCTTAAATAGTAACCTGTATGCTTTTGTTGTATTTTGTTTTCGCTAAAGTGTTTGTTTTGGTCGAGTAATCCACCTTTTTACATTTATTGCAGATGTCAAACCTTCTGGAGACATGTGTTGGATATGCCGACGGAGCGAGTCGTAGTTCGCGGAACCTGTCCTCCGCAGCCTGGGCCATTTTTGATCCAAGCGGCGAGTTAGTAAGTTTCAGAGGTGTATGTATCGGGCAATCAATGAATAACATCGCTGAGTATAGCGCGTTGATAGAACTACTCTCTGATGCCATCACCCATGGTATACGCCGACTAATCGTCAGGCTAGACTCACAACTCGTAATACTACAACTCAATGGTATATATTCCGTCCGCAACCCAGCTATTTATCGCATGTTCCTAAGGGTTAAGATTTTGGAAAGACAATTTGATTTAATTCAATACCAGCATATTTCCAGAAACTTAAACACATTAACCGACTCATTAGCAAACTATGTGTTAGATAGACATTTGCGACATTTATAAAAAGAGACACATCATCAATGTTGTACATATGGATCATATAACTCAACCAGAATAAACCCCGAAAATCAAAATATATATATATATATAAGTTGTTTATCGTTTATACATGATGTTCTGTAACCAAGACAAAAATCAGTCGCATGACCCAAAAACTCAAAATGCTAGGGGGCACCCTAGCCTAGTGATGCTCATGATAGCACGTCACAGCCTGTGCAATCATGCGTAAGAGACGAGTCCATCGTCTAGGTACACCAGTAGTATGCCGCTGCAACTGTAAAGGTAACTCGTCGATCCTCACATCGGGAATGCCGAGAGTAAGGCTCTCAACCTGCTCCTGTATAGCTGTGAGGGTCTCGGCCACATCAAGGTCGCGAAGAATAACCCTCCCAGCAGTCTCCCCTGCTGAGGCAACAACTGGCGCTCTCGGGTGAACTGCTGGATGTAGTGGTTCCAGCTAGGGTACTAGACTGGACTCTATATTTAATATCGACCGAGGTGCGTAAGCTTAGAGGCGTGGTCTAAAATATATAGACATAAAGAATTACAGGTGATTATGAGGTAGGTTACAAGGCTTCCTTACAGAAGACCGGAGTATGCAACCTATCATTCACACACCTAGATTATTCTACTGCTATACTTGATTACAATGCTGGTATGAGATGCATCTATCAAATCAAATCATGAGTCTAAGTACTGTGTATGACTGTGACAACGATTTTAACCTCCTTACAGAGGTATCACTCAGAAAACCCTTGTTTGGTAAACACACACAGCATGCAAAGATATTTACACTATCAAACTATATAAAGAGAGCATAAATTAACTGAGAAATGAAACAGAGTTTATGAGAATGCGTCTATAAGTCACACAGGGACCGAATCCCTTACAAGACTCCCTTCCAGATCCTAGTGCTGACCATTCAACATAACCATAAACCGTTCATAAGCGCACACCATATCTATGTAATGAAATTCAAAGGCTGTAGGAATCGAAAGCTTATATAAATGTTATGCAACCTGTATGCTATGTAAATCAACAGCTATGTAAATCGAAACTGTGATGCAAACCATGTGATATAGAAATCGAATCGAATATAAACGTTGTGCAACATATAAGAACTGAAATGTAACAAAACGAATGGACAGTATACCAATCGAAGAACGCAGGGCCCGTCCGCGTCCTAAGGATATACTGGTTATCACCGATCAGCAATCAAACCAATGCAAAAGGTATACACACTTCGTGACTGTAAATATGTCTTTGTATTAAAACTAAAACTCTGTTCTGAGAAAACGATTCAACGATTAACCTTCAAACATTAAACTAACTGTATTTACATATGCGTACGCACAGCCATGTCATCGATACAATGAATGTACATAGTGTTGTTGCCGCGTTTATTACATAGCCTTTTCAAAATGTTTCCATGCTATATGTTTCAAAAAGAACAAAAATAAAAAATGAAAAATAGAATGATGCTGTTGCTGCTTTTATTTTCCAGAGTACCCTGCTTTGACTTAAGTTGACCGCATGCATAGGAGGCTCGATTTGGCTGGGAGATAGGTGTTTTTCCATGCTTGGACATTCTGCTTTTCGCCCATGCCTTTCGTTCTAGCTCTTCTGCTGCGCCACATGTCAAACGGTAAGCTCATTACAGGATGTGGGTACTTCCTGTAACCATGTCATCAAAAACCTCTAATTCTGGAACATAAAACCCCTAAATTAATTTCTATGCAATTTAATAACTATAAAACGATTAATAATCAATATTCAAGGGTTTTGAGGAATATATGATGAAAATGTATGGATAAATGATATGTTTTTGGGAAGGAAAAAGGGTCTTAGGATGATACCAACATCTCTCCCCGACTTAAGGACTTAGCATGTCCTCATGCTACCCCAGAAGTACTCCCCTTGAACTCTGTGCCTGCATGGATCTCTGCTGCCTTGAGCAAGGTATCTACATTCTTCTTCACCTGGTGATCCTTCTGTCCCTTGAGCTCCTGCTTTAACTTTTTATATTTCTCTTTAAGAGCCTTCTTCTGATTGTACCACTTAGTGGCCCAGTTGGAAATCTCAGATTGCTCAGTCTCTAACTCACTGATTCTTTCCTTTAGCTTTTCATTTGTCTTCTGTGTTTCTTTGCTTTGCGCCCTGAGCATTTCATTTTCTCTTTTAATAACCTTTTCCAACATGGTAGCTTCCATGAGCTCTTCTTTCAATTCTTCAATTTGTTTTTCTAACTTCTTCTGTCTTTTGGTGGGAGGTGGTGAACATTTTTCCTGTTTGTTATGGCTTTCCACCTCTATGTCAACTTCTGGTGCTGGTGGTGAATGATCACCACTTTCAACATCCATTTGTGCAGGGGTATGAGATTCAAATTGGTCTTCTTGCAGCTGAGTTTTTGGTGTCCTCCTTGTTCTTCGGGAGTAGGTGGTAAAAATTTTGTCTTTCTCAGCCCTCTTGGCATCCTCTTTTTGCATGTTCCTGGTCCTTATGCTGCCCACAGGTTGAGGTGCTCTGCTGGCCTTGGACACTAGAATTTCCTCATCTATGTCCTTCATAAACCCAGAATCTTCTTGCACTTCTTCTTTTTCTTCCTCATCTCTGATTTGTTTGATAGCTAGGAATTCTTTCCATGGCTTCCCTCGCTTCTGCAACTCATGTTCATTGAGGATTTTAATCAGGCCAAAATGGTACAGGCTTTTGTCCTCATTCCCTTTTTGTTTCTGGATAGTTTTGGCCATCTTTGTTAAACTTTGCAGTAGAAAATATGGCACACTGATTACACATTGTTTCTTTAAATGGAGGAGTAGCTTGATGTGGTATAGATAAACAATGTTGTATCTACCTTCACAGGTTATAAACTTCTGAAGAATGTAAACCATTTCATCCCAAGGATGAACTAACCAGCTTCTTGGAACTCCCTTCTTCCAGTTTACTGAGGAAACTCTAGATCTGGACATGAACTGTGTCCATGATTTCTCCTTGAATTGCTTGGTTTTGAAGTACTTCTCTCCTTCAGGACTGATTCCAATTGCCTGAGCTATAGTATCCTCTGAGATTCTGAAGGAGAAGTTGCCTATTAGGGCCTTTTCTCCATTAAAGGTAAAGGCAAATTGTTTTGTGACTTCTTCATTACTCCCATGGAATTTTTCCAGAAAAGGTAGCCACTGTGTCTCTCTAAGAATCTCAATACAGTCCTCATGGTATTGTGAGCTATCGAATGTACTGGGTTCGACCCTATTAGTCATGGTGATGGCAGAGGGTTGTGCCTCTAACCCTTCTCTGTCTATACCCTTAAAATTTTAACACATAAATGTCAAGTTGGTTACCTGGCATATATCGCTTCCTTCAGTCTTCAATTATGGTGCTTGGCTGGTCGATGTGACTGTGGTGGGAGTTAGAGATAGAATGGTGATGCTTCCCTTTTCGGCGCTCACCGGTTTCACTGTGTAAACCGACCCCAAACATTGATACTCTCCTCGGCGCTCCTTGTTCAGATTTTCACTTTGTAACCCCACTCAAATGATATCAATCTCCTCGGCGTTCCTTGCTTCACTCTTTCACTTTGTAACTCTACTCGAATGATAACAATCTCCTCGCGTTCCTTGCTTCACTCTTTCACTTTGTAAGTTATGGGAACCTAGGGTGGAAAGGATGTGAAATAACCTGTACTCGCCTTACAATGTAATCATTCATTTAAAAACAGAGTGTTGTACGCTTGTATGCATGTTAGCATAAGAACGCTGAGAGCGTACCCATAGTGCTGAGCTATAATGCTGGGTGGCGAGGTTATGATTCAGGTGTGTGTGGTGTAAAACATATAGGCCGCTTGTTATGATTTGACTGTATGGGGTGAAGAATATATATATAGGCCGCTTCTATCTCATCCTTTGTATTTTTTTTTTTTAAACAAACACACAGCTCACCACGTGCCCTTTTCAATTATACTCGGTCATGTAGAGAATGTTGGTATGCCTGTAGGGTATATGAAATGGTGAATGTGTTGGTGATGGGTTTTAGGGATAGGTTGATGTAGGGAAATGATGAAACTTGGTGGGATAAGGGTGATAAGTGGATGTATGAAGGTGTCCTTGAAATCAATTACAACAGCTTATAGTCACCAAAATTACATTAAAAACTAATCTAGGAAATTAAATGCCCAAGAACATAAATACATTACTCTTTTGTTGATCATTTGACATGCTGAGTTGCTAATCCTTTTGACTGTTCTTTTTTACTGGTCCTCTGAGGGAGGTTGAATACACAGGTCCTTTGAGAAAAGTTTTGAAGATGTAACAGGTCCCTTTGAAAAATTTGAATGTACAGATCCCTTTTTGAAGACTAAAAATTTAATCGGTCCCTTGGAAAACTGAAGATGCAATAGGTCCCTTAAGAAAATTTGAAGATACAGGTCCCTTGGAAAAACTGAAGATGTTCATGCAGCTCTTTGTATTGTTACAGGTTCGATGAGCTTGCAATTTGCTGGAAGTCTTGGTGGAAGTCTGTTGAAGTAGCCTTTGATGTCAAGAATTTTTTTAACAGGTCCCAACTGAATGTTTTAAACAGGTCCCTTTACTGCTAGTTGGAATGTCTCAAACAGGTGTCAATTGCTTTAACAGGTCCCTTCTGAATATCTTAAACAGGTCCCATTGTTGCTGGTGTTAATAGCATAGATGTCTTGAACAGAACAGGTCCCCCTGCAAAATATTTATAACCAGGTCCCTCTGAAAATCATGACAGAACAGCTTATTTGTTAAATTCTGGAATGCTGGTAACAAGCTGCTATTGGAAATTTACAGTGAAATATAGAATAAGAAATCTGAAGAATTTACAAGGGAGAGATAAAAGTAACAGAACAGATGTCTCCCTCTCCCCGACTGAAAGTTTGACTTGTCCTCAAGTCATGATGCAACTAAGAAATGAAACAATGAACAACAAAAAGAGAATTCATACCCGCCAATAAATTGGTTTTCAGGTAGGAATTCGGGGTTAGATTGTGCCAGATACTGGTTTTCACATCTAACCCATTTTGTTTTTCTTTTTTTTTTTTTTTTTTTTCTTTTTTTCTTTTTTTTTTTTTTTCTTTTTTTTTTTTTTATTCTTGATTTTGAAATTGAAAGGAAATAAAACTAAGGCAGTGATACTGCAGCTGAGGGCTGCATTACCTCAACCTCTTCTTGCTGAGATAGTGTATGCAGAAAATCTTGCTTGCTGATGGGCTTGTTGTACAGCTTCAGGCGATGACCATTGACTGTGAAAGAATGACCTTTGCCATCAATAGTTTGGAGTTTTACTGAACCATTGTCATAAGCCTGAACAATTTCATAAGGGCCCATCCAATGGGTGGTGAACTTAGCTTTATGATCCTTGAATTTTGAATCAAAAAGCAGAGCCCAGTCACCTTCCTTGAAGTGCTTCTTCTTAATGTGTGAATCATGCCATTGCTTCCTGTGCTTTTGCATGAGGGTGGTGGTTTGTTCTGCTTGCTGCCTCATCTCATCCAGCTGGTTCAACTGCTGGATTCTCTCTTTTTGTGCTTGATCCAAATCAATTAGTAAATATGCAGCTAATTTAAAAGTGTGAATTTGGAATTCAATAGGAAGCATGACATCTTTACCGTACACCAATTGGTATGGTGTAAATCCGGTGGTATCTTTCCAAGTAATCCGGTAAGCCCAGAGTGCCTCTTTGAGCTTTTCTTCCCAGTTTTTGCGGTTCATTGCAATAGTTTTGGTAATGATCCCCTCCAAAGTCTTGTTGGTGGATTCCACCTGCCCATTGGCCTGTGGATGGTAGGGGGTACTTTTCCTATGCTTTATTTGGTACTTGTCTGTGATGTCCTTCATGAGCTTTGAGGTGAATTGGGTACCTTGATCAGTGACAATTTCTCTTGGCACTCCATACCTCACAAAGATCTCCTCAAAAAGGAAATTGACTACTGTGTGTTCGGTTGCTCTTACCAGTGCTTTTGCTTCTGCCCACTTTGTGACGTAATCAGTACATACTAAGATGTACTTCTTACCATTAGAGGCTGGGTTGATAGGTCCTATGAAGTCCAGAGCCCACTTATCAAATGGTTCCAAGTGAACTTGGGGCTGAAGGGGCATCTGATCGGTAGCTGTGGGTCTGCCCATCCTTTGGCAGCTGTCACAACTCTTTACATACTTCTTGGCATCCTTGAAAATGGATGGCCAATAGTATCCAAGAGTAAGAACTTTGAAGGCTGTCCGCTTCGCTGCAAAATGCCCACCACACGGTTCATCATGGCAAGATTTTAAAATGTCAATTACCTCATCATTTCGTACACATCTACTAATGATCATATCAAAACCAGTGTAAAAGAGATCGCCATTGAGCCATGAATATCTAACACTTTGTTTGATCAGTCTTTTCCTTTCCTTTGCAGTGAAATGTGGAGGTGTCCTACCTGTAGACAAGTAATTAGCTAAATCAGCAAACCAAGGAGTTACTATGGAAATTGCAAATAAGTGCTCATCCGTAAAAGAATCCTCAACAGGAACAATCTCACCTGGATTTTGCAGTCTAGATAGGAAATCTGCCACCTGGTTTTCTTTTCCTGGTCTATCTAACACTGTGATGTTAAATTCCTGTAACAATAGTAACCATCTGGTAACTCTGCCACTAGTTATTGGTTTATTCATGAGATGTCGAATGGCAGAGTGATCAGTATGTACAAAGACTTCATAACCAGTTATGTAATGGCGAAATTTATTCACAGCATAAATGATGGCAAGTGTTTCCTTCTCTATAACTGTATAGTTTAGCTCGGCAGGTGTGAGATTTTTACTAATGAAATAAGTTGCATATGTACAAGATTCTTCTTTTTGGCCTAAGCATGCACCTATGGCAGTGTCATATGCATCAGTAAAAATATGAAATGGTAAGCTCCAATTAGGCCCTCTCAGGACTGGTGCAGTAGATAGTTTCTTCTTGAGTTGTTCAAATGCATGTTGGCAGTTCTCAGTCCAATTGAAAAATACATCTTTGGCTAGAAGTTTAAACAAAGGTAAGGCTATCTTGCTAAAATGTTCAATGAATCTGCGGTAATAGCTAGCATACCCGAGAAAACTTCTTACCTCTCTCTGGTTCTGTGGAATAGGCAAATCGGCAATAATCTGTATCTTGGCTGGGTCAACCTGGATGCCTTGAAAAGAGATATAATGGCCCAACACTATCCCTTCATTTAGCATCATGAAACACTTTTCGTTGCTGAGGGACAGGTTAGCTTCAATACACCTTTTCAAAACTCTCTCTAGATTTTCTAATGCATGTTCAAAAGAATTGCCATATACTGAAAAATCATCCATATACACTTCAACACAATCATGCATCAAATCAGCAAAGATAGCTAACACAGCTCGCTGAAATGTAGCTGGAGCGTTACAAATTCCAAATGGAAAAACATTGTAGGCATAGGTGCCCCAAGGACAGGTGAAGGTGGTTTTGTCCTGGTCTTCAGAGGCAATCCGGATCTGGTTGTAGCCACTGAAACCGTCAAGAAAGGAAAATGATGATTTGCCGGCTAGGGTGTCTAACACTTGGTCGATGAATGGCAGTGGGAAGTAGTCTTTGAGCGTGGCTTTGTTCAGCTATCTGTAATCAACACAAATACGCCACTTGCCATTCTTCTTAGGCACAATAACCAATGGGGATACCCACTGACTGTCAGAAATAGGATATATAAAGTTGACTCTCAAAAGTTTTTGCAACTCCTCTCTGACAATGTCTTGGAGCATGGGGTTCATTCTTCTTTGTGGTTGCCTCACCGGTTTAATGGTGCTATCAGTGTAAATGTGGTGAGTGCATGTGTCGGGGTGAATCCCATGCATGTCAGTGTAATCCCAAGCAAAGGCTTTTTGGTACTTCGTCAAGAGTCTAATCAATTTTTCTTGTTGAGATGAGTCTAGGTGGTTGCCTATGTTCAAAGTTTTGCCTGGACTGATCTCTATGACTTGACTCTGTGTATTGGTGATGGATTGAACTGGAAAGATGTCATGAAATGTAGATTGCAAGGAATGGATAGTGCATGTTTCTTGAAAGTTTTGAGCTAGAAGTACATCTGCAGCATTATATTGTTCATTTCTCAAATTTTCAGATATATCAGGCTGTGAGAGAAATAATTCTACCAAATCAGTATTGTCTTCATGGAAATCATAGATCTGGTCAATGCTAAAAACAGATTGTACCTCCTCTTTGTCATTAAATTTGTCATCAAGCCACAAGTTATGTGTCACTGCAGGTGATTGTGCCGATGGATAGAGGGTGAGTTGTTTCCTTTCGGTCCCTCTAGAGATAATCATGTTACCTGATCGGCATCCAATAAATGCATCAGCAGTCGCTAACCATGGTCTACCTAGAATGATAGGATGTCCTCCTAGATTGGATTTGGGTTGAAGGACTAGGAAATCCACCGGATACTCCCAAGAGTCCAGTGAGACGATGATATCTTCCAAAATCCCCTCAGGAATGACTTTGGACCTATCAGCTAGTTCAAGAACAATTGTGGTATGTTGCAAATTCATGAGTTGGAGTGTTCTCATAGTTTCAAGGGTCATGACATTGATTGCAGCTCCAAGATCTATCAAAGTGTTTGGGATCCGTATGTTGTTAATGATGGTGGTCACTTTTGGAATACCTGGATCAACATACTTCTCCATGGAGATGGTATTGGTCATAAGGCCTGCTAAATTTCCTAAAACATGAATGGTCTGAGGATCAATCCTCTTTCTAGCAGGTTTCTTGAGACACATGTCTTTGATGGCTTTGGTGTAAATAGAAATGTCCTTTATAGCTTGCAGCAAAGGGATTTTTATGTAGACATTTTTAAGTTCATCCAAGACATCAAATTGTGGTGGAGGCAATGGTGGTTTTACTTGGACCAAACGGTCTGGAAAAGGTGGTTGCAGTGATTGCATCTGTTTGTCTTTGGTTTCACTGCTTGGTTTTGTTTGAGTTGTCATTTCATTTTCTTTTTCTAAGTTTTCTTCTTGCTGGTCTATTATTGGAGAATCTTTTTGGAGTACCCTACCAGACCTCAGATTAATGTTTTGTAAAGGCAGTGTGGAGTAGGAAGTTCCTTCCTCTACATTATAGGCTGGCCTCTCTGCTCTATTGTTCGGATTTGGGACAGTTTGAGCAGGTATTTGTGTGGGTCTGGGAGGTTGTGGATTAGTTGGAAATTGAAGTTGTGGTACATTTATTTGTGGAGGAGCAGGCAGAGTTTGTTGAGAAGGTTGGGGCTGATAAACAACTGGCTGAGGGTGCTGCTGATATGACTGTGAATGTGATGGATATGGCTGTTGGTACTGCTGATATGGCTGTGAGTAAGGTGGGTATGATTGAGGATACTGATGGTAGGATTGGGAATACTGTTGAGACGGTCTCCATTGATTTTGTGATTGGTTTCCATGCTGCCATGGCATAGGTATATTCCATGAGTTTTGTGCATACATCTGATCATTCATAGGAAATTGCATATTTTGATTAGGAAACATACCTTGGGGTGCTTGCCTTGGCTGCCATGGTCGCTTTGCACCCATGTAGTACACGTTCTCCATCTCTGTGCTGGCTGCCATGTTACAGTTCTGCACAATTTTAACTTTAGGACAGTTAAACATATCATGATGCTCAGTACAGAAAGCACATACTTGGATATTCTCTAGAGGACAGTCTTTTAATGCATGCTTCTTACGACACTTGGGGCAGAAAATAGCCATGATATTGTCTTCTTCCTCCTGTTTCTTTTTGGATTTTAAGGTATCAATTTGGTTTCCTAGAGTACTCAACAAATCTGTTTTGAACTCTTCTAAAAGATTACCAATTTCAACCCGGGTGACACTAGCAGAGGCAGTTTTTGTGACCCTAGATGACAAGGTTCTCTTTCCCATTTTGGCTTTACTTCTTGAATATTTTTCACACAGTTCATCTATTTCTTCAAAGGGTAAGGCAGAGATATCACCTTTGCCCATTAAGTTGAGATCATCCATGTATTCTTCCCGGATACCTTTCAAAAATATTGTGCGGACTAGATCAGGAGGCATTGTTCGGTGTTTAGATTTTTGCAAGTTATAGACGAACCGTTCTAGATATTCTTCTAAGGTTTCATCCTCCTGCTGACTCATTCTAAAGATGTCATCTTTAGAGTCTTTGGATCTGCAATAAGGCTGATATTTCCTCAGAAATATTCTCCTCATGCCATCCCAATCCACTATGGCATGCTCACCTAGCCCCATAAACCATTTCAAGGTTGCTGCCTTTAATGTGGCTGGAAACAATCTCAGTCTGTGAGCATCATCAGTATAGCCATAAGTTCGACACACAATATCGAACTCGAATAAGAATGAGTCCGGATCCTCTGAAGCCATACCATAGAAATTGGGTAGCACGTATGGGGGTATATTTTTCATTTTGATCTCCTCATCCTCCTGTGGTTCTTGTATAGGGAATTTAAAAGTTGATTCCTCCTCCTCTTGATGGGGAACTGATCCAGATCCCTCCTCAGCCATTCTACTTGGTCTCTTAGTGTCTCTTGGTGGAAAAGAGAGAAAGGAAGATTGTTTGGTAATGGTGCTACTTTTCCCTTGTGTAGAAGATTTAGGAAAGGGTTGCTGCTGTGATTTATGTGCAAACAGAGTTTCCCTCTCAGCAAGAGTAATGTGTTGTCCTGAATAAAATTTCTCAGCTATTGTTTGAATATCCTCCTCAGTTGGTGTTGTATTCCCTGGAGAGTCTGCTCCTGATGATGATGGGTTAGTGTTGAGATGGTGGGGGGGTCTTACAAATCTCCCTTGATTGTCTCTAAGTCTAGGCATAAATGAACATGATTTCTAACTGTGTTTTTGGTTGTTTTTGTGTATTGAAATTTTTTCTTTTTGTTTGAATCCTTTACGTACGCCTCCCCGGCAACGGCGCCAAAATGTAGTGGTTCCAACTAGGGTACTAGACTGGACTCTATATTTAATATCGACCGAGGTGCGTAAGCTTAGAGGCGTGGTCTAAAATATATAGACATAAAGAATTACAGGTGATTATGAGGTAGGTTACAAGGCTTCCTTACAGAAGACCGGAGTATGCAGCCTATCATTCACACACCTAGATTATTCTACTGCTATACTTGATTACAATGTTGGTATGAGATGCATCTATCAAATCAAATCATGAGTCTAAGTATTGTGTATGACTGTGACAACGATTTTAACCTCCTTACAGAGGTATCACTCAGAAAACCCTTGTTTGGTAAACACACACAGCATGCAAAGATATTTACACTATCAAACTATATAAAGAGAGCATAAATTAACTGAGAAATGAAACAGAGTTTATGAGAATGCGTCTATAAGTCACACAGGGACCGAATCCCTTACAAGACTCCCTTCCAGATCCTAGTGCTGACCATTCAACATAACCATAAACCGTTCATAAGCGCACACCATATCTATGTAATGAAATTCAAAGGCTGTAGGAATCGAAAGCTTATATAAATGTTATGCAACCCGTATGCTATGTAAATCAACAGCTATGTAAATCGAAACTGTGATGCAAACCATGTGATATAGAAATCAAATCGAATATAAACGTTGTGCAACATATAAGAACTGAAATGTAACAAAACGAATGGACAGTATACCAATCGAAGAACGCAGGGCCCGTCCGCGTCCTAAGGATATACTGGTTATCACCGATCAGCAATCAAACCAATGCAAAAGGTATACACACTTCGTGACTGTAAATATGTCTTTGTATTAAAACTAAAACTCTGTTCTGAGAAAACGATTCAATGATTAACCTTCAAACATTAAACTAGTTGTATTTACATATGCGTATGCACAGCCATGTCATCGATACAATGAATGTACATAGTGTTGTTGCCGCGTTTATTACATAGCCTTTTCAAAATGTTTCCATGCTATATGTTTCAAAAAGAACAAAAATCAAAAATGAAAAATAGAATGATGTTGTTGCTGCTTTTACTTGCCAGAGTACCCTGCTTTGACTTAAGTTGACCGCATGCATAGGAGGCTCGATTTGGCTGGGAGATAGGTGTTTGTCCATGCTTGGACATTCTGCTTTTCGCCCATGCCTTTCGTTCTAGCTCTTCTGCTGCGCCACATGTCAAACAGTAAGCTCATTACAGGATGTGGGTACTTCCTGTAACCATGTCATCAAAAACCTCTAATTCTGGAACATAAAACCCCTAAATTAATTTCTATGCAATTTAATAACTATAAAACGATTAATAATCAATATTCAAGGGTTTTGAGGAATATATGATGAAAATGTATGGATAAATGATATGTTTTTGGGAAGGAAAAAGGGTCTTAGGATGATACCAACACTGGACGAACAGGACCAACATCTGCATGCACACATGAGTTTGATTAAAGTCTTGATAGAATAAAGCACAAGGACATTATAAATAAAAACAGTAAACAGTGATATGGTCGAAGATTTTACCAATACCGCCCCACTGTTCGCCATCCAGCAGTACCAAGTCCGGATCACCTCGGAAATCCATGCCAACATATGGATACTCGGAATAGACCATCTCCTAACGCTCGAACCACCTGAAGAAGGTATCAGTGAAAGAAATCTGAGATTGACCAGCATGCCTAGACATGTGATCAACCCATCTCTGCATGCGTGGCTCGGTAGGAGAAGGCAAGTCGAGTGCGATATACTGAGGCTGCATCAGTGGTATCTTCTCCAAGGCAAAGGCAGTCAAAATAGAACCAAATCCAAAGTTCTTCAACTTCCCGTCCTTTACCTTGGTCAACTGACTTTTCATTTGAAGAAGTACTGCATCACACCAGTTGAATATTTTCGGTTGGAGGCACTCCAAGGCGTGCTACACATAGGATCTGTTGGCAACATGAAGAGATGCACTACCGGCCATCCTACCAATAGTATACAGAATGGACCTGAGAGACTTGTCAGTAATCTCACGAATAACGACCTTGCCATCTCTACTCGGCTGAGATCCTTCCCTGCAATACTGGCGGACATAATCTCTCACAGAGTCATTCCCTCGGGCCGAACCTGACATAGAAATGGGGGCACCCCTCCTCGACAAGCCAGTCAAGAAGTAAATGTCTACCACGGTCAAAGGGATGGATTTGCTCCTAATCTGAAATACTTGGTTGATAGGATCCCAAGCATCAAGCATATACTGCAGTAGGGAGATCTGTGCTCTCATACTAGAGATATGGAAGAACTTCAGCAGACCACAGTTCCGCAGCGCGTTCACCGTGACAGGATCATGAAGGGCAATCATGTCCTCTTCTTCGTGTTCTCGTTCTCGCCATGTAAGGGTCATTTTTCTCCAATAATCTCTGAAAAACAAACATGAGAGGAGTTAGATCCTGGATTTGATGAGAAACTGGCAAAAATTTTCATCAAAAACTGTGCAACAAAACTATTTTCTATGCCCAACGCAACTAGCCAGTGTTCCACCTGCGTTGAAGGTCAAACTGCCTTCATGCAGCTTGACATTCAGCGCAGGTTTCGAGTGAACCAGCTGCGCTGATGGCAGAGCGCCCTAACAAAACCCCAGGGGCTCAGGGAAGCAGGAAAACAGGCACAGAATGGAAAAAGGAAACCATGAAAAGAAAGAGCTAGGGTTTAGCTCCTACCTGGTCCAGACGGCGCCGAAAATCGTCCACAGAATCTCCCGGAATCAGCTGATGAAAATCAAGGGGGAAGAGGCACCTCCAAAGCTCCAACAAACCAAGTTCAAATGAAATGGCAAAATGAGAGGTAAAAACACTTTTTAATTGCTTTTTACGTAGTTCAAAGTGAAATATTAGGGTTTTAATCTCGTTTTCAAGCAAATGTTATTCATTTCTAATTAGTTTGATGCAGCAATTGAGGATACAGTACTACCTTTGAAAAGGGCAAAGCTAGTTATGGTAAAAAATCAAAAATTTGACCATATAATATCGAGTAGTTTTAGCACAAAGTTCATGCTCATTAAAAAAAATTAAACGCAAGATTCGAGCAGTTTTAGCACACAGTTCATGCTCGTTAAAAAATAAACGCAAGATCCGAGCAGTTTTAGCGCATAGTTCATGCTCGTTAAAAAATAAACATAAGATCGAGCAAATGTTTCCACCCGCGTTTAAGCTCGTTAAAAAATGAACTATCCCGGTAAATAACCACTGTGAATGTAATATTATCAGCCATTAAAGCCTTGGTCGTGTTTGCACCATCACCTCCACTTTTCATTTGGCCGATCGTTCACCTCCATATGTTTGTTTACCCATTTTGAGGAACAGCTGCGAAGAGTGATTTCACTAGCCATCCTTGTGACACTGTCGTGATTGGAAAATTCCAACCTGTACCTGGAATCAGCTGCTAACCCATTTTATCACTCGTTCCTCAAAAGACGAGTCTTCTTTAAGCTCTTTTCATCTGACTCGTAAAATATGAAAAGATTGCCGAGTCCTTGGCCTTCCAGCTCGTTAAAGGGACAGGAAGTGTTATCCCTCCTCTAGATTTTAATCTTTTTGGACCTGAGGGATTATTGCACAAAAAGATCGAGCGCTTGTTTTATTCGGCTCATTAAAACTATCGAAAACTCATCCCTTCTGTATTGTTTTATACTTTTTCGGACCTAAGGGATTAGATGACGAAAAAGGACTTTTGGAGTTAACTTTATGTACCTTTTCAGACTCTCTAAAAATGAAAAGGACCGAGTTATCTTTGTCGTTAGACTCGTTAAAATCATTAAATAGCGACAAACTTGTCTTTAGACGAGAACAAGTTTCCCTATCGCTAGGCTCGTTAAAACATAGCGATGGGCTTGCCCGAAGGGCAGGTTATAGAACAAGCATATGTTATCCTCCTCAAGCTTGACAAAAATAAAGAGGTACTGGTCAGCAATGACTGGGGAAAAATTGGGAGAAACTCAAGAAAACTTTGATGGTAGCAAGTCGCTCTTGAACATGACACTTTTCCTCCGTACCACAATCGGGTTGGGTTGTTTCATTCACCGGTCACATCACCATGGTCTCGCCATACCATCCATATTTGGGGTAATGCTACCGATCCATCGCATCAGTGTCGCCATATGTTCAAGAGAAGTCATTCAGAAAAGTCAACCATGTCCCATCCACTGCCATACATTATCCTTCATCCTTTCATGACCGCCACCCTGAATCATATGTCACAGATCGTTTTCACCTCCATCAATATCATTAGCTCCGTTCCGTGTCATTGATGTGGGATTCATTAAGGCCCTCCTTTAACGGATCGCTTCTTGTCAACATCAGCTCATTATCCAAGAAGTTGATCTAGGAACAACCCCTTGAGTACTTTGAAGCTTGCATGCCTCAATGGCAAGTTTCTCACTTCCGGCGACAGGTATACATCAATGACCTTCGACTGAAATATTTTGTGTGGTGTTCGACGCCAAGTCCTTTATTCACACCACGTGAATTGTACTGCAGTACCTTGAGGGTCATTATCATTATCGGTGATTCCTCTCGCGCTTGTTAACGGTTTACCTCATTGACCGGTAATCAAGCGATGTCTTTCCATGTTCGACTTCAGAACATTTCTCACATGGATCGACTTGTACTTAGAGTGAAGATCGAACGAGTTTGAAGACCCCGAATCTAGTTTCATCCATCCGGGCTGCGATATATATTCAGGAAAGATAAAGACATTGACATGTACATCATTGCACCAAATAATCATCCTACCCAAAGGATGATAATTTCATCAAAATTATCAGTCTACCATCAGACGATTGTCTGTTCTATGTACAGAAAAATGAATTTATAAAGTTGAGCATGGAATGCCCGCCTCAGCTAGATCATGAAAGCAGTATGAAAAATAATGTATTGTATTGTATCTTATTACAGGTCTCCTCCCAGCATTGGATGAACTTCGGATCCTCCTGATAAAGCATTTCACCCGATAAACGGCCTCATACTTTAGGGGGAAACTGTTATAGACATTTTTGTGCCTTACAGCATTAAGCATGAAATGTCCATAATCTAAGGGATCCAAAGTCCCTAAACATGTTTTTCCTACCCCTAGAGGAACAAGGCTAACAAACCACAGCAATTCACAGAAGTTCTCCACCAGAAAATGCTCAAAAACAAGTCAATTCATGATCAATTCAGTGGCTCCACTAGCTGTCTGCGTTGAATGTCAAAGTCAACACTGGCTACCTGCACTGCAACGCAGGTAGAAGCACTACCAGGGTGCGTTGAGCGAGAGTTGACAAATGGCAAGTTCATTCCAAGAGGTGTCAAGACCCAGGAAGCTTCCAGAATCTTCCTCAATGACACTTGCATCAGTGAATTCGACTGGTGATGAGTAAGAGGTTCCCAATCTCCAAGTGGAAGCAAGAACCTCCAAGTGGAATCAAGAACTGACAGAGGGAGAGGACACTAGTCAGATCTCAAGCTGACTCATCCTCTCTCCAAACATCTATATATGGATCTCTCCTCCATGAGATCTAGAGGCTGGAATTTTGTTATTGCAAAGAATTGTTGTTGGTTTGAGATTGGAATCATTGGGTGCTTAATGCTTTGAAGGGGGTGAAGATAGGAATTCCATTTGCTGGGAAGGAGATGCTGGATTGGAGCCCTCTGGGTTGTATCTCTTCCTGAACCTTGTTATTCATCAATAAAGCTATATTGGTTTCTCCTATATACTGATGTATCTTTGATGTATGATTGCATTAGTATGTTTAGTTTATTTCTAATCCTGAACTAGTTATGAATATGAATCCATGTCTTGTGTAGTGTTCTCTTCTTGTGATCTTGCAGAAACCTCTTGAAGCTGGGCGAGCGAGAAGGCAAGTAGCTGGGAACTCTCAAAGAGAAGGGAAACTGGATCGAGGGACAAACGGAAGACACCGGTTAGTCCATCCATCTCTCTTCATTCTTAATTCATAAAGGAAGAATACTAGAATAGTTGTCTCTGTTTGTTGCTAAGGCACTGTCACACCTTAGGTGGATAGGATCGTCCTGCATAGGCATTTTTCCCCACAACATCATCCTTTCTTGAGAGTGCATCTGCCACCACATTTTGCTTCCCTTTTTTGTAGATGATTTCAAAGTCATAACCCAACATCTTTGTGACCCACTTTTGTTGCTCTTCAGAGGATAATCTTTGTTCTAAAAAGTATTTAAGGCTATCATGATCCGTTTTTACCTTGAAGTGTCTTCCCATTAGGTAGGGTCGCCATTTCTTAAGTGCATGGAGTATTGCCAACGTTTCCTTCTCATAAATAGCTTTGTGTAAAAACTTTCCCTTGATTAGATGACTTTCGAAAGCAATGGGTCTTTCATCTTGCATTAAAACAACACCAATTACATTTCCTGAAGCATCACATTCCACAATAAAGGTTTTTGTGAAGTCTGGTGTAGCTAAGACCGGTGCTTGGCACATTGCCTCTTTAAGATGCTCGAAGGCCTTTGTTGCTTCTGGAGTCCATGAAAATGCATCTTTCTTCAATAATGTTGTTAAAGGTGCTGCTATTCTCGCATAATTCTTAACAAACTTGCAATAATACCCTGTCAACCCGAGAAATACTCACAGATGCTTTATGGATGTGGGGATTTTCCATTCCTTAATGGCTTTAATTTTTCTAGGGTCTACCTTAACTCCTTCATGAGATACAATATGACATAGATATTCCACCTCTTGTACTCCAAAGAAACATTTGGATCTTTTTGCATATAATTGTTTCTCCTCCAATAATTGTAGCACCCTGTCAACATGTTCAACCTGATCCTTCCAAGACTTGCTATAGATTAGTATATCATCAAAAAATACTAACACAAATTTTCTAAGGAATGGTTTGAAAATGGAATTCATCAAACCTTGAAATGTTGAAGGTGCATTGGTAAGGCCAAAAGGCATGACCAAAAATTCATAATGACCCTCATGAGTTCTAAATGTTGTTTTCGGAATGTCTTCAGTCTTCATTATGATTTGATGATATCCTAAACGAAGATCCAACTTGGTGAAGTAAATTGATCCATGCAATTCATCCAGTAATTCATCAATGACTGGAATGGGAAACTTATCTTTAATAGTGAGCTTGTTGAGCTCCCTATAATCCGGACACATGCACCATGGTCCATCCTTATTGTGCACCAATACTACTGGAGTAGAGAAAGAACTTTGACTCAGTTGAATTATACCAGCCTCTAGCATTTCTGCAACCATACGTTCAATTTCACTCTTTTGGGCATAAGGATATCTGTACGGCCTGATGTTTGGAGGAACACTTCCTGGAATCAGATGAATAGCATGATCATGATCACGAATAGGTGGGAGACCTTTGGGAGTCTCAAATACCTTGGAATGATTGTCCAAGACTTTTTGGAGATCTGGAGAAATAGATGATTCCAATGTGGAAACATCTAGTGAACATAATTGTGCAATTACACCTCTTTGTTCCCTTTTTAGAAGCTTTGTCATACCGTTAGAGCTGATTATCTTTCCCGATTTCCCTGTGATACCCCTTAATTCAACTTCCTTTCCTTCCACAAAAAAATTCATGAAAAGTTATTGAAAATTAAAAGCTATTGTACCCAAGGATCATAGCCATTGGACTCCAAGTACAACATCAGCACCTCCCATTGGAATGGAAAGTATTGGGCTAGTCAATACATATTCTCCCATGGAGAGCTTGATATTATGGCACTTTCCAGAGCAATTTATTGTTCCTCAATTTGCAACCATCACTTGACACTCTGGTGCTGGATATAAGAAGCAATTCAATTCTTTTGCTACCTTACAATGAATAAAATTGTGGGTACTTCCTGAATCAATCAACACTATTACCTTTTTCTTCTTGATTTGTCCTTCTATCTTGACGGTTTGAGGAGTGGTAATTCCTGCCAATGCATTACAAGATATGGTCAGATTCATTTCTTCTTTATCTAGGCTTTTTTCCTGAATTATATCCTCTTCTTTTGACCTTTCTTGCTCCTTTTCTTCTTCCTCTTCACAATCTATGTAGAATTATTTCTTCTCAGCACACTTATGACCTTTAGTGTATTTGCTATCACAACTGTAACAAAGCCCTTTTGCTCTTTTTTCTTCCAATTGTTGTGGTGTCAACCTTATAGGTTGTGGAAGAATAGGGGCAACAACACTTCTATCTTTATAGTTGTGAGTGGTATGTTTCCTGGTTGCCATAATTTTGCTTTCCATTTTTCTTGCTAACCTGAATGCCTTCTCTAATTAATCAGGTTCCCAAAGGCGAACATCATGTTGGATATTATCCTTTAAATTCCCTAGGAACACATCAATCATATGCTCCTCTAGAATATTTTTTACCCTTATGTTCAATTTTTGGAACTCCTCAATGTGCTCCATTATTGAACCCTTTTGTTTGAGACTTATCAATTGGCTAAAAAAAGTGTTGCTTTTTGTATCCTCATAATGTGCTGTCAATTCTTCCATAAAAATTGCCCAAGTGATAATTTTTTTACGAGAGCAAAGCCATTGATACCATACAAACTGATTTGGTTCCAAATATAAAGATGCAATACGTACCTTTTGTGTGTTTTGCACATTATTGAGATCGAAAAATTGCTCCATCTGTAATATCCATGTTGCGGGATCCTTGCCATCAAACTTCCTCATATCGCTTTTTGGAATATGGTGGGTCTTCGATCCAACATTAGAGTCTATGGAATCATGATTAACATTTCTTTTGTTCTCATCATGAGTTTCCTTTACTACCCTTTCACCATTAGTGACCATTTCTTGTAGCAACTTATTCATATTTATCTTCAATTCTTCCATCTTATCATCCATGCCATCAACTTTAGTGTCCATGCCATTCATCTTAGCTTCCATGCCATCCATCTTAGCTTCTACGCCTTTCTTTAAGCAATCCATCTTAGCTTCTACACCTTTCTTTAAACCATCCATCTTAGCTTCTACATCTTTCCTTAAGCCATCCATCTTAGATTCTGTTGCTTTTTGTGCAAGTGACACTTGTTGCACTTGGTCTCGTAATTTTGATATATCATGTTGAATTTCTTCCTCTTCTTCATAAGTCATGCTAGAGCTTTCAGGTTGCTTACTAGGTGTTTGCATTTTCTTTCCTCGGGGCATCAATTACCGATTCAAACTAATTTTTCAAACCAAGCTTATGCAAAAATTTAAAAAAACTACACACCTTTTTTCACTTTGTAGAAGCTTGATATTGAATCTGATGTATCTCTACAATTTCGGATCATCCAATTTTGAAATTGTGACCTGTAGTAGCCCTTTGTGTCCTCTTTCCAATTCCACCAGTCTGATCCAAGTTGGATTCTCCAAGGAAGAGCTATGCACAATCTCCCAAGATGACTTGATTATATACTAGTTCAGTAGAGCGAACTTGTACGACGTGCCACGAGTCACTGTTTCGACCTTTGGATCTGAAAAAGATATACAAGAAACTAAAGTCTGTCCTCTTTCTTTACCTTCTTATGAAATTTCAATCCGATTCTTAGAGAGAAAGTTATGACGATTTTCCCCAGGTCATCTGTTTGGAATGTAATTCAGGACAAAAAGACCAACTTCCTCACATCATATCTCCGCAAATATAGCGCGAAAATCTCTAAAATTCAGATCCGAGATTCAGATCGATTTCTTTTCAAATGGGTTTTTATTTAGCTTCTAAAACGTCGCAGAAAAAAAGTTATAGCGAAAATTCCACGATGACCTGTTTGGAGCAACGAAACCCTAGAATCCAAAGCTCTGATCCCAAATGTTATGAAACCAGCTCACAAAAAGATAGAAAAGAGAGATCCACGCCTTAGAATTCAGCCTCTTCGAGGGGGCAACCTCCTTCACATTACATAAATGAGCAATTCTTCGATGATACAAATGAAAGGACCTCCTTTCTATATATAGGAGTCTAAGGGGTCATAACATAATCAGAGCCGACATAACAATAATAATGTAAGGGCACAATAATAACAATAGTGGGCTTCTATGTGGCACAATAGTAACAATATGGGCACTACATGGGTACATCAATATAATAATTGGGTTGTACTAATAACAGTAAGGGGTTACACTAGTAGTATAGGGGCCTAACACTCTCCATTGTATACTTGTTGAGCCTGTCTGTTGTTCGGGTTTGGATTTGGCTGGGCAGGCATCTGGGGTTGCTTCGATGGAGAAGAGTGTAACAAATATGGTTGGGTAGGTGGTGGAGGCAGTAAAGCTGGAGCATTGTTGTATTGGGGCCTCCACCCCTCGGTGGTGCATTCCACTAAGGTTGTGGCAGAGCCTATGATTGAAATGGCTGGCTGGCTAGCTGGGAGTGATACTGAGATGCAAAGGACCAAGGAGGGGGTGTAGACTAGGAAGGATGAGCAGGGGGTCCCCAAGAAGGTATGGTTATGGTTTGGTTGGGGTTGTAATATGCATGGGATGACACTTGCATGCCCTGCTGGTATGGTCTAGGCCCATGAGGTCTCCTTTGGTTTATGTAGAAGAGATACTTAGTGACCCCTTCATCTCCTTGATATACAGCTTTGAGTCTAGGCAAAGAAGGGCACTTGTCTATGGAGTCGTTTTCTTCACAGACTGAGCAAATTGCAATAGAACTCAATGTACATTCATTCCTAGGGTACCTCCTAGTGCATCTAGGACAAAAAATGGCCAAGGCTCTCTCTGTTTCCTCCTGCTTTCTCTTAATGTGCATAATGTCCATTTACAACGCAAGGGTTTGCAGCATCTCACTTTTGAAATCTTCTAGCATGTTTCTAATTTCACCCTTGATGGATGAGCTGGAAGAGGATGTATTGATCATAGGTTGACTACCCCTACCCTTTTTCCTAGCTGCCCTAGAACGGTTTCTAAAGACAGTCTTGATATCCTCATAGGGTAATTGGTAGATATCTCCTCCTGCTAACAAGCGTAGGGTATCTAGAAGATCTTCCCTTACTCCCCTAAGCAGGACCAGCTTTAGTGACTTAGGGTCAAGTGTGCACCTGGCCCTTTTGTAACTAAGCTGGAATCTTTCTTCGTAATCCTCTAGGGATTCATCATTGCCTATGGTCATCCTAAAAATTTCCTCTTTAGTATCCTTTGACCGACAGTAGTCTTGATACTTGTTGTTAAAGTCTTGCTGCATCTAAGCCCAAGTTGTGATGCTATCCCCAGGTAAACCCATGAACTAGCGTAATGTTGCATCCTTGAGGGTAGATGGAAATAGTTTTAACTTCTACTCATCATCTGTATAGTCATAGGTTCGGCATATAACAACAAACTCAAATAGGAAAGTGTCGGGGTCTTCTGTGTTCAAGCCATGGAAATGAGGTAGGGAAAAGGTGCTTATATTTTTCATCTTAGTGTCCCCATTTTTTTCCCTAATGGGGAAGGCACCCTCAACTCTCTCTCTCTATTCCCTTTGTCATTTCCGTTTACAACCATTGGTTCAATAGGAATGGGTTCTTCTTCTTCTTCAACTGTAGGTTCTTCAAATATGTCAGGTTGCTCACCTAAGGGATCCTCTAGTTCACAGCCACCAAAGAAGAGGGAAGGTTGGTTGTTTGATGCATTGGGCGTATTTGGCAACAATTTCCCTAAATTATCCCTATTCCTACGAGGCATGAAAGGAAATGTTTTTGGGTTGGTTTTGTGTTCTTTTTTTCAAACTTGGAAAGTACTTTGCAGAATTGAAATTGCTAATTAAATGAAAACTATTGACTAAATGAAAAACTACTTGTTGAATTGAAATCTTACTTGCAAAATGGAAAGGGAAATAGAAAATGTAGAATGAAAAAGAAAGCAACTAAATTAATTTTGTTGAAAGAAGCTAATGGTAGAATATTAGAGACAAGAAGTAGAAGAAAGAAGCAGTATTCACATATTATTCAGACACCTCCCCGGCAACGGTGCCAAAAAGTGATGAGCACCAGTATTGCAGAAAGAATGTTGCAACTCCTGGGCTACCAGCTTTACTTTGTCAACCCGGGGTTCATACAAACTTGGAGGTGACAGTGTTGTATACACAAGTAAAAGTGATGGTTCTGCCTTTTGTCATGATTCAGCTGGCAAGAGACCACTGGGGTTTTCAAGCCAGACTTCTATGGAGTCAGAAGAAGCTTGGTTTCTTGATGGAAGAAAGGGAAATCTGCTCTAAGGGAGAGCTACTCTACTGTAATAATGGAAAAGACAGAAATTCAATGCTAAATCACTCCATTTCCTAATTAGCTGCCAAGAAACTATGCTTTCCAATAATGCTAAAATAGCATGAACCAAATGCTACTATCTAAGCATGGAAATAAGAAGCATCAAACATCTCTAATGTGCAAGTAAAGGGACTGAAATAAATCTGTTTTTGTCTTTTTGTCTTTTCATGTAAAATCAAGTATGCAAACTAATTTCTTTTGTTTATGTGGCAGGTGAATTAAGGATGTTAGAGGATGGCTGGAAGGGTTAGGAGATGGTTGGATGGTGTGGGAGATCCTTGGGAGGATTTTGGTGACTTTCTAGAGGTTTTCCCTTGAATCGGCCTCAAAACAGGCCATTTTAGGAAAACCTATAGGATGTACTAGAAACCTACAGGATTCCCTGTAAACCTACAAGATATAGCCGAGAGCAAAATGGAAGGTGTTGGAGGTGATGGAAGGCTTAGGGAAGGTGGTAGATGGGTGGAATGAAGTGAGGAAAGGTTTAGGATCACTCAGAAGTCAACAACAAAGATAGAGGCCGGTTGGATTCGCTCAATGTACTTGGAAGAATTTCTATGAAAAATGATGAAAACTAGTGAAGGCAATGGTGAAAACAAGGAATGACTATGGTGGATGGAGTTGAAGGTGGTTGTTGGCTATGAAGTCTATGTCTCCTCTTGAAGCACTTGATCTGCATAAAACATGTATAATTCCCAAAAAGTTATGTAAACAAGAAGCATTCTCATAAGCTAGAAAAGCAGAATTAATGAACTAACTGCCTACATGATGCACGAGGAAAGTTGTTGAAGGGAATGAAAGCATGGATGAGATCTACTACAAGATTGAAGATAGAAGAGATGGCAATGAAATCCTATTTGCAAAACTGATCAAATGCTAACTTAAATAGAGTAAACTCTAAAGCTTATGCAAGAAATAGAAATCTGTGTTTTTGGGCTACACAGGGGTCCCTTCCTCAAATCATGATCCCAAAGGGATGAAATGAGGCCAAGACACCCACTAACAACCTTGTGGTACTCCTTTTATCCCTACTAACCTGCTACCGAAGTAAGGCACAAATGGAAGCAAACTAATAAATAACCAATCCAATCTATACTACTTGCAATGAAAACACATCTAAAAGCAAATTAACAGTGAAGCTATGAGACTAATCTAAACATACAGATATAAGAAAGAGGATCCTTGGCTGCTAGGGTTGGGCCCTAACCCAAGAGCTTCAGCCCTCTGAGTTAACTCAGTGCTGGCTCAAAAAAAAACTCATTCTTATTACCAAAACATGAAATTACATCAATAAAACTTTCACAAGCATGGAGCTCGAAAATAGCTTAGAGTTTTACAACAAAAATTCAAATCCTAATGAGGCTCTAGGCCTCTCTACTTATACAATTGAAGTCCCCAATGACTTCCTTAAATTTAGGGAGGCTCGACTCCCTACCTCGAGATAAACTAGCTCTTTGTCTCTCACTTGCTCGGCTGCCTTCTAATCCTCATGGCTTGGTTGCTTACACTCCGAGCTCGTGTGATGGATGGAGGAATATTCGAATGGGGGAGAAGTAAATGAGGAGGATTTACCCCCTACAATCCCTCTCGCTTGTCCCATTCGAGTTTTAACCTTAGTATTTGCCAAAATTCCTTGGTTTTCTCCTTCAATCTTGCATTCAATGCATATTAGTCCACTAGGCATCATATCCAACTCTAACTCATCTCATAAACAAAATATAATCAAAAACATGTAATAAGTTGTGAGAAAAGTTGGTTTGACTAAGCTAGGAGGTGAATTAAGGCCCATATAATTACCCAATGATGAGGCTCATCAATCAGCAAACTTAGAGCATATGATTTTGAGATCGAGTATGTTAATGGAAAGAACAATGTGATAGCCAAAACTCTTTCTAGAGTACCACGCACTCTCTCTCTCTCTCTCTCTCTCTCTCTCTGTCACGGAGATTTCAGCAAATTGGAAATCTCTCATGCTAGTTGAGTACTCCAAGAACAAGTTTGCTTGTGATATCCTTGATGGACTAACCTAATATGATAGGTATTGTGTTATTGATGCCATCATTTATTACAAAGATAGGTTCTACCTAGTACTAGAATCTTACATTAAGGAAAAGATCATGCACGCAGTGCACAACTCACCATTGGCATGGCACCCTAGGTATTTGAAAAATTACAGGAAAATCTGGGAAAGATTCACATGGAAGGGCCTTAAGACAAATGTGTTGAGGTTCATGAGGGAGTGCAACATTTTCCAAATGAATAAAGCAGAACATACTCACCCGATGGGGTTACTTCATCCACTTCCCATTCCATAGCAAAAATGGAAAATAATTTTGATGGATTTCATCGCAGGGTTACCTTAGGTGCAAGGGAAGGACTGCATTTATGTGGTGGTTGACAGGCTCATAAAGTTTGAACACTTCTTCGCCATACCTTCCCAATATTCGATAACATGGGCAACGGATTTATTCTTCAGAGAGATATTTTGATTTCATGGACTGTTAAAGACCATTGTTAGCGACAATAAAATAGATTCTATTATCACTCAGGTTGTTCCCCAAAAATTGTAAGAAAGGGGAATACGGCCGAGGTAACCACTAACCAATCTTTTAGATGCAGATTCTAGCCTATTTGCATCTAGAGAGGGCTCTCTCTTTATGATTTAGCTTTGTTTTGGGGTATGTTAGGCTAGTTATGAAGTACAAGTATTTGTTTGATTTTTGGATGGTGACATTCAGTAGAACAAGGATGCAAAATATGAGAAGTTCAATCCATTGGGTTAATGGAGTCAATTAAAATGAACTACTGGGTATGGTTTCTTTGACAAAGGGAGGAACTACAGAGCAAGGTAATTATCCATGGAACAATTTGTAAGCTGGGATCAGATGGTATGGAATCAGGAGGTGAAGGGCAATCAAGAATCCTTCATCATGCTGACAGAGGGAAAGTGGATGAACATTGCCAAGGAACAGTCAAGAATTCCTTAGCTATATTCAAGATGTAAGAATCAGAGAAATAGGAGCAATTAAGAATTCTTGCTTATGCTAATCCTGAAGAAAACATAAATAATAATAGAAATTGAACACATAATACAGTTAAGTAAATTCTGGGTTATTCTTTTTCACTGTCATTAAGATAATGAACATATATGATATATTAAAGACACAGAAACTGTAAAACATGAGTTGAAAAGACTTATTGATCCATGAAATAATTCGAGAATTCTGTAACATGATCTTCTGCCATCAATTCCACAACCAGAGAGTTTGACAACAAAGCATTCCAGCAACCTTTTATTCAGAAGAGTTCTCAAATTTACAGCGCAGTTCCAGAATTGTATCACCAACCCCTAATACTTTGCTTGGGGAGGTATTTGTACAAAAATATTTACAAAATATCTCAATGAGATAATATCTAGCAATAAATTATTCTACCTACTCTACAGGAGAAGTAAATGATCTTGGGAACAGAGAGAAATGAATGCAAAAGTAAGAGATGCTGTGTTGGCCGCTCAGTTGGTGAGATGCATTGATTATTTGCTCAGCGAGTCGGCCGATGTATACTTTAGTGAAATTCTGCGCTGCTGGCTTTGTTTTCCTGGGTGCTTTTAATTTCACTTTAATAGATCATTGTCCAACGCTATTTTTTATCTGCTCTTTTCTCCACTTTATAATATCTATTGCATTCTGGGAAAATAAACAAAACTTTAACATCCGCCTAAAAAATTTCCAGCATACTCTGCCACCACTGGCCATCTGGTAATTGGTGCCTGTGCATTTTTATTAGAGTTTCATCAGCATCGGTGTACCTGAAGAAAGTAGGCTGGACTGTGAAAAGATGTCTTACTTCATGTTCAATAAAAAAAGATTTTCTAAATTGTCATACAGGCTCTGTCCAGATGGGAGTGCCTTCTCTCCTGCAGAACTTGATGATGTTGTGACTTGATTAGCCACATAAGTATTCAACCTGTGTACATAGTCTGCATTTGTCATCAGTCTACAGTCATTAGTTAATAAACTGGGCAGACCCTTTTCCTCCAAAGCTGTAAACTTCTGTGTGAAAGCATTTATCTCCATTTGCATGTCTTGGCATTTCCTCTCCAGATTTTGTATGAAGTTCCTCATAGTCAGAACTCTTTTAATTGTTAGGATGGTGCTGGTCCTATCCCTGATATCCAGTGATACCAGCTGTTCCTTGGTGTGGGTATTCAAAAACTGTATTAGCTTATTGGCCTGTTCATGCATGTGTCCCAATGAATCCCTAGCCTTTTGGATTTCTTCTTGAGCTACTGTCACCAAATCAATCTGCTCATGAATTATCTGTATTAATGTCCATATATCAATGATGGATTGGCCAATATTTGCCCACAAAATGCCCCTGATCTCTCCCAGAGGCTTGTCTAATAAGAGGTCCTTTTCCAATGCCTTTACTTTATTTTCCAATGCTTTTACCCCCCTTGTTTTTTCTGCCACAGTCATTTTAGACTTGTCATAACTTATTTTCAACTTGGCCAATTTCTCTTTAGCATCTTTTAACTCTGATCTTGGAGTCTTAGATCCTCCATAGCCTTTATCAGTTCCTCAGTAGTCATGGTAGTGTTGTTGCCTGGTGTTGTTGTTGAAGTACTTGGTGTTGTTGATGCTGGGATAGTAGGAGGGACTGTTGTTGTGACTGTAGAAGGATCAGTTGTAACTATTGGAGCTGTTTGAGATGGTTGGGAGGTCGACACTCCCTACTTTTCCTGTAATGCTTTCTCCAAAGCCTACTCTGTTTCTGCCAATCTCTCATTCATTTTCATTAGCAGGTCCATCGTATCCTCCTATGATTTTTGTTCAACAATCTATGTAGTTTGGGGATGCATGGTGATGGGCAGCTTGAGCTGCTTCCTTAAAGCTACAATGTCTTCTTCCTTCTTTTCTATTAATGCTTTGATGCCTTTGGCATCCTTGGGATTGTGTCCCAGCTCTATGATAATCTCTTCCAAGTTCTTGATTCTGTTATCCTTGGTAAAGAGGAATCTTTCTCCAACTCCAATTGGGCAGAGGCATTATTTAAAGAATTCTACAATTTGTGGGCTAATAATGCCTTATTTTCCAATGTAGAGTATACCATCTCTCCGGTTTGCTTATGCAATTCAATCTGGTCCATTGGCTAGATGTCTTTGGCTAATACTTCCAGATTGGTCCTGATGTAATCAACAGCTGACTGTGGTTGCTGCATTTTGGGCTTGAAGTGACTCAGGATCATCTTTCCTTCTTGAATGTCATATGCTGACATTAACCTTTGTTGATTTGTGGGGGCCATCTTCAACAAGTGATTATAAAGTTGAATTCTTATTGGCTCATTCTTTACCTTTATTTCAGTAAATGTTCTCTTAATGTCAGAGCCTTGCCTGCTTTGTGGCCTGGCAGAAGAGAATTCCACACTATGTTGTCTTCCAATCTCCTGCCTGTGTGAACTGGCCGATGTTTCTGTGACCGGGGATGTGTCCTGGCTAACTACTCTTTCTTCCCTTAGACTGTTTGTGGTGTCCTGAATAAACTCCTCCTCTGATAAGGGGTTCAATCTCTGCCTTTTCTCCCCTAGTTTCTCTTCAGGACTGCTGATCGATGTGTCTTCTTGCCTATCCCTTTTCTTGCCTCTTTCCTCATTTAGAGGAGTTTGTAGTACAGGGATTTCTGGTGCTTTTGTCTGAGCTGGAGGAACCTGCCCTTGGCCTTGTTCCTTTGATGTAGTTGGCTGGTCTGTCATTATGTCCTGCTCTGAACCTATTACCTCCTTGCCCTTTGCTGACCCTGTGCTGGCTTTTTGTGTGGGTTGCTGAGAAGTCCCGGCAAAAGATGTATCACCTACTGCGTGCTGAGGCAACTTGAAGGATACCTATCCAAAAGAGTCCAGGTCAAGCATTCTTTCAAGCTCTTTCATGGATTTTTCCAATTTTTCTTCCTCAGTAATCTCTTCAACTAATGTGCCTTCTACCCATTCTTGTTGGTTAGCATACTATCGAATTTCAGGGATCTTGTGGTGAACATATGCTGTTAGCTTGTTTTTCACTTTTCTATAACTTATGAAATGATCAGGGTCATAAGGTGCCCAATAAAAACTTTGTTTCAACTTAAGTTTCTCCCCTAAAATCTTGTCAGCCTCTTCCCAAGCTTCCCTTTTATTGAAGACAAAAGGGCCCAATTGATTTCTTATTTTGAGTTGTGCCTTTTTCTTGGCAGCATAGAAATCAGTCAAATCTGAGCTAATAAATTGCCTGAATTATTCCAGGGCAAACAATCTCATAGGAACATATTTTGGCAGCTTATAGGGGCACAACTCACAGCCATATATCCTGATCTCAGTGTGATTCTGGTAAAAATACCAGTCACCTATACTGTAGCCTTTTGATAGATGTAAAATTTTCTGCATTTCACCAGAGAGTCTGGCAGGAGGAGTTTTCATCAATAAAGAAGAATCTGGATGTATGAACAGGTCAATGAATTCACAATAAGTATAAGGAGAGTTATGGACTTCATGGAATACTGAGGTCCAGAAGATTACAGACCTGCGCTCTCCTTTGAGATCCAATTTTCTAAGGGGAATTTGAAAACTATCTGGTTGATTGTATAGCAGCAGATGATATATGTATGATGTGTATTTAAACACTCTTTCTCTGGCCAGGCTCATGAATTGCTCATGGATCTTATCAACTATAAAGGTGGCATAATCATATTTGACAGCAGGGGATTGTCCTGGAGTAAACATGGATAACAAAACTAAGGTAGTCTCATCAATATACTCACTGGTTTTAAATCCCAAGATGTAGGATATCATGTCAGTAATGAATTTTCCAGCTTCATTGAACCAGACCTGGTTAAAAGGAGGTGGTTGCCTGGGCTGGCGATCTGGTCTCATGAATAATTGAGCTATTCTGGTTATCTCTGAACTGGGCAGTTTGGCACCTTGGTCAAGCAAGAATCCCATGGAAAGGGGAGCCAAAGGCTGAGTTGGCTTAAAGTGTAGCATCTCATTGATGGATTCAGGGGTAATATAGAAGAGGACAGTCCCAGATGGAGCCATAACTGCTCTTTGAGTGGGATCATAATTGGCACAGCATAAGTGGATGATATCAGGAAGCACATTTACTGAGGGGAGGTAATATATGGGCATGTTGGACTCCCAAATTCCATAGACATCAGCATTGTTGCGGTAGCTATTCCTAATTTCACAAACTGCTTGGAGGTGAGGCTTGTCACCAATTAAGTCATTAATCTGGAAATCTCTGTCAGCAAGGGGCAACCATTCCAATTCTTTGTGTGGTGCATTGAGGGGGGCCACATTCAGGGCCACTGAGCCTCCATTATTCAATCTTTTGTGATTTTTGACTTTGAAGTTTGGGTTTTATGCAGCAACAGTAGGTAAATAACACTTTTGGATCCTCTCTGCGGAAATTGCAGGCCAAAATGACTTGAATTTAGCTTGGTGGGCGAATTTTGCAGTTGGGGACGGAGTTTGAGGGATTTCTCAGTAGAAATGAGCACAAACAAAGGTTCTAGTGTACAGGTTTGAAGGCAGCACAACATTTCTAATTCAAATTTGGGTGTTTTTGGCGAATTAACAGAGAAAACTAGAAAAAACGGGGTTTGGGAGAAAAATTTGGGTAAATACCTGTTTTAATGGGTGCCCTGTGCAAAATGTAAGTGGCAGACCAAGCTGAGGGGCCAAGCTGTGGAGTCAATTTAGCTGGGTGGTGGACTGTGTAGTCAAAATGCTGCTTTGGACGTGAAACAGCATGCAGAAGTCGTGTGGAAGAAACAAATAAAAATGAACGAAAAACGACATTTTACGCCTTTTTGATAAAAATTTTGATTTTGGCGGGTTTTGGCACACTTCAGTCGGGTGACGTCAGCATGACGTAACATTTGTCGTGTAGCGGGGTATGGTGGATGACGTGGTGGATGACATGGAGGTGGAGTGGCAGATGATGTGGGTGATGAGGTGGGCAATGACGTGGGTGGCGACGTCATCGAGGGGAAGCGAGGGGCGGTATATGGTATTATCCCGCACCGACTTTGGACAAAGGCTGTCTTGGGTGGAGGGGTCGCTATAGCACCGGGCAAGCGCCATGTGGTTCTTGTAAGGCAACAAAACCGCCATTTTCCCGGGCGCTATTGTTCGGTCATCGGAGGGGTTCTGATATTGATATGGGTCGTCCGATGGGAAAGCCCGGATCGGACGGTCGATGGCAGGTGGAGTTGGCGGAGGTGTATGGCGTGGGGACCCGCCATATAATTCGGCGTTTTGTAATGTTGCGCAGTGTATTTCAACTTTGGTTAAATGTTCGGGTGTGGTTATTTATTCAACCAAACGTTAAATAAATCCCAATGTTTATATGCGCGCGCGGGGAGGGTTGTCCATAAGGTTTCGGATAAACCTTGGACCCCCTTAAGAACATTAACATATGGCTTTAATTAAGCCCGGGGCGGAATATTAAAAACTTTGGGGTTTTTATGTATTTTATGTAAATAGGGGCGGGGAAAACATTTATATAGGAACTATATACTAGAGTTAGCATGTTAAAATGAGAAATATCTTCAAACAAAGCACTAAGTCAAAAAGGTGGAACTTAGGCTTAGGGGAGTGAAAGGTATCCAAGCTATGAACTTGGAGAACTTACCATAAATAGAAGAAAAACATTTTTACACAAGAAATGTGGCTTTGATATCCTAAGTAAACACAGAGTTTCACTTAGTCTTTCTCATGAAATGAAGTGAACTAGGAGCACTGAGCAGATCTCAATGTCCTTGAGGGGAGGTTAGTAAGTGTTTTTGGAGAAATGAGGAGGGAAATTAGCCATGCTTCATCTGTTTTGCAGCCACCTTGACATGGCATTTATGATATCCATGAGATAAATCATTTTCAAAAGACAAAATTGCTCACAAATCTGCTTCTCCAACATCAAAACTGCTTACCCAGCCTAACACACCTAACATTTTTTCTTCCTTTTCCTTGGGTGCATTTGAACTAGCAAACCCTTACTCTCTTGTTTTCTTTTAACTTCCCTCCTATCTAAGTCTGCCCTTATTTCTTCCAGGGGCTCAGATTTAGCTGGTGAGCTCCCTTGCTTCTCTACCTAACTACTTATCTGCCAAGCTTGAACTGTTTGGACAGATCTTATTCTCTAGTTCTAAAACAAGAAATTTAAACATGGATTGGCCAAGATTAAGTTATTTGGCCATCCATCCAGTGTGACAGAAGTCACCTACGTGTGCACATTGAACTTCTTTGCAAAAATAGGATAGTAGTGGCATTTTGGACTAGCACACGTCCTTGATCTTTTCTTTGGGGTTCATTTTCTCTCTTTTTGACCAATTCATTCCTTTTTGCCCTTTGATTTTTCTTTTAGGGCATACCCTCTTTTCACTTTTTTACATTTTTTATTTTTTTGAAAATATGGAACCTTTGCAGCATGGAAAGGATGAACATATTTGGCATTTTAACAGTCAATCATGAAATATGAGACCTATTGGTATAGGAACCTAACAGTTTCATGGGAGGATTTTGGTAGGACTTCTTCTTAGGTTGGTTGGGACAAAGTTAATGTCGAGTACTAGTTACCACCCATAGACATATGGGAAAACCGATATAGTCAACAAATTGTTGGAGGGCTATTTGAGAAACTGTGTCAGGCCAGCAAAAAGCCTGGATAAAGTGGTTACACCTAGGAGAGCATTGTTATAACACCACTTATCATATGTCGATTGGGATGACGCCCATTAGAGCCTTGTGTTCGCATGATGCACCAATGTTTGTTGATAGAGTGTTTGGAGAGCCACGACATATTGCAAATGTTTAAAGATAATTTGTAGATGGATCAGAATCAACAAAAGGTTTATGCTGACAAGCATAGAGTGGAGTGTATCTTTGAGGTAGGAGACTTGGTATATATTCATCTGTAGCCTTATTTGGAATCATCAATTAAAATTAAAGGGGCAAAGAAATTGAAACTTATATTCTATGGACCCTACAAGATTTTGATACATATAGGAGAAGTGGAATAAGAGCTAGAACTTCTAGAGGTGTGCAAAATACACAATGTCTTCCATGTTTCTTGCCTCAAGAAGGCCCTAGGGAAGCATGTTGTCACCTCCAATGAGCTTCCACTATTGGATGAAGAAGGGCAGTTGATTCTAGTCCCTAGAGAAATTTTCGAGGTAAGGGAATGAGAGCTAAGGAAAAAGACCATTAAAGGGTACTTGATTAAATGGAAGTATTTACCTATCAAATATGCCACATGGGAAGGAGAACAAGTGCTCCAACATCCTAGATTGAAACTACTTGAGGACAGGCAATCTTGGGCTGGGAGGACTGTAATGTCCCCAGTCATTTAGGAGACATAAAGGGAAAATTTTGTTATCCTAATTAAGTTCTTGTAGGCTAGGGTTGGGAAAATTAATTAAGGGAACACAATTCACCTAGGAGAAACCTTATAATATCTAAGTGGAGGAAAAGGGGAGATGTGTTCTAGGATAACGAAAAGTCATAATTAAATTATACAGTGAGAAAACCCACTAAAGTTACTTTATTAAAGTAAAAGGTAAAAGGGTGACAAAAGGGTCAAGCGAGTTATAAAAACGGGAAAATAAGGAGTCTCTCCTCATTCTTGCATTCGCTCATTTGAAAAATGGATTTTTGGAGAATCTCTTGAGAAAAGAGTCTAAGGTTTTTGGGAAACCCTCATTCTGGTTGCTAGTTTTGATGTTGAAACTATACACCCTAGTTAGTATTGGAGCATAATCACTTGGGTTCTGACATCGCACTTTGTTGTTGATGAAGAGAAGGTATTTACATAAAGGGAGAAATCATGGAAGTGTTGTCAATTGATTTTATAGTTGCCTTTTGGTATTCTTCACTCTCTATACAAGTTGATTTCCCTTCTATTTTGCGTGGTTATTCTCTAGAGGAGATAGGCTAAGTCTTAAGGGAAAATTTCTCTTAGAATTTTCGTGGTCCAAACCTATGTATAATGTTGAGCATTTTGCATTTGGGGGTGTGTTACGGTCTGTAATACTAAGAGGTTGAGGTAGCATTTAAAATGGGGTCGAGATTAGTTACAAAGAAAGAAGAGGTGCATACTTGCAAAATTTAATATTTCATCATATACCAGAGAGCACATTGTTTGTCCATGAGTATTATTTTTGGGTTTACATTCATTGTTTGGGAGGGTAAGTTTCATCGTCAAGAGGCTGAATTCCAAGTCATTGAAGGTTGATTTTCCAAATTGGTAGACTAAGTTTATATCGTACAGCTTAAGGGTTTGTTCAAAGTCTACTGTCATTTATCATCATATTTCTTTTAATATTGTTGTGGCAAGCTCTACCAGTGGCATGTATACTCTCACGAATTAATACCAAGTAGATATTGTTGATTTGAAGTAATTTCATAGCGTTTGTTTGGAACTGTGCATGCTTATTTAATAACAAAATACAAAATAATGCACCTATAACCATATGCATGCAAATTGTTTGAAAAAATGCCTCAGTGAACAAATTAAGCAAACTTAAAAATTTTAGTGGGAATTTCAAGATATTCTTGGGAGGGTATCTTAAATTTTTTAAAATTGATTTGAAGTGTGAACACCCTTCCTCTGCGATATCCTTGAATCTTGTGGGTTTGGAAGCATCTACCCAGGAAATATCCCCAACGGTATTAACATATTTTATGTGATTTTCAACCCTATGGAAGAATTTTGTGTTATCATCACCCACTTGAAACCATAGTACTCTACTTTTCAATCTCCATTCCTTTTCTCTTTCAAGCAGGATACTCCTCCTTTTCTCCTTTAGGGTTTTGAGAATCTTCTTTTGATCCTTCAAGAAAAAGGAGTGGTTTGAATTCACTTAGATGTCCTTGAGCTTGCTTTCGATATCCAAAAAGAGTTTTTCATCTAGTGACTTTTTCTCCTTTACCCAAAGAGATATGCTCTTTTACATCTTCTTAAGTTTTTCCTAGAATTGTAGAGAGGGAGATGATCCACAATCTAGATTGAGTGGAACCCACTCCATTTTGATCCTTTAAATGAGGGAGTTCCAGTCAACTAGGGTTAAATTTGAAGGGGCCCATAGGCTTAGAAGGTCTTGCTTCCAAATCTAGGATGATAGGCTTATGACCAGAGTCACCACCATAATTGGTCCATTGTCTAAATTGCAAATTCGTATAAAAAAAATTATTTCTGAAATAAGAAAATGATCCAACCTCTTTGCCACATATGCATCCCCTATTCTTTTATTTGACCATGTAGGTAAGATTTTTGTAGGAAGTGTATCTACTAAGGCAATAGAGTCAAGGCAGTCCACAAAATAAACTACCAAAGGGTCCAATCGGGTTGAAGGCCACCAAATTTTAGAATGTCCAACCATGAAATTTATATCTCTTCATAATACAACGAGTTCTACATTGAAACAAGGCAATTTGAAATTTTTTTGCCATAAATACTTCCTATCCAAGTAAGGACCTATTGTAGTGGCTACAACCACCCTCGAAAATTTTGCTTGTGCTTAGATTTTTTAGCCTAACCTTCTATTCACAGGAGCTTATCTTGCACTTTTATCAAGAATTCTTGCTTTGATTGAGACTTGTATTTTTACTTGTGCTTATGTTCACTTGTTTTCACACTTAACTGATCTTTCTAAGTCATAAGCTAACCTCCTAACTTGGTCTTACAACAGTTCTGGGATTGCCTCCAGAAACTACACAAATCTTGAGGACAAGCAGCCTTGATGATTGGAATTACGCAGTTCTGAATGGAAGTCTGACTTGAGCTCAAAAACTGCACAGTCAAGGAAGGTCTCCTAGCAATAAGCCCAGAAATTGTGTAATGCATCCCCTAAGCTCAAAAATTGTTCAATGCACTAAGCCGAAAAGTTGCCTAGTTCCCTATAATTGTGTAACCCCTCCCAGTAGCGTGCATGGCCAGTTTCCCTAAAAATAAGAAAAGATAAACAATCTAAAAGTATTCTTAGGAAGTAGGGATCCATTATTAGTTTCTCGAAGGTGGCACATTGTTATTTTTATAAGTTTCGTCGTGTTGCTTTTCCTTGATTTTAGTTTTGCACGTCATAAACCCTCATTTGCTAAAATCTAGTTAATCAACATCTCTAAAGATTATTTGTGCATTTGATCATGGAGCTCTATCATTCCCGAGGAGATCAAGGAACCTTCGGTGGAGTCGTCGTTGCTTTTCTAGGTGAATTTTGCTTTTATCATCTTTTGCCGCTTTTTTCTGTTGTTTTTTGTCGTTTCTCTTTGTGTGAGTGTTGTTTTTCTTGTTTGTTCTCGTGATTACTAGTGTTTCAATGTGTTTTAGCTTGTAGAAGTGTTGTTTGAAGTTATCATTTGCCTTTCACAAGTGTTGCATAAGTTTCTTTGTTTTTGCATCGATGGTCGTCGTTTCAGCAACTCTCCTCACTAATTTGATTATCTTCCCATTTATTTAGTTTTTGCACTTGATCTATCATGATTCATTCATACTTAGTTAGATATGGACTCAAGATCACACTATCTCTCAGATCTACTCGTTTTCCACACTACCCTTGGGAAGGTCTGCACTTTCCTTGGTCGGCTTCCGCTTTGCCCAACTAGGCACTACGCAATCCTAAGGCTCAAGCTGAGAGCTTGGCCTCTAGAACTATGTAGTGCGCAATAAAGGCTAGCCCAACTGCACATTGCACAGTTCTAGGTCTCAGCCTGCTTCCCTGGCCACTAAGACTGCGCAATGCACTATCTCTCCCAAACCACTACCCAAGCTAAATTGTGCACTGTGCAATCTCAAGCCACAAGCTTCATCCCTGGCTACTGGGATTGCACAGTTCCCATAGGAAGCCAATCCCTTTTGTCAATGAAAATTATAACAACTATAAAAAGTATAAATACTCATGAAATACAAGTGGAAAAGAACTCTTATTAACATATGCAAAAGCCAACCAAGTCAGGGACTTCCATGTACCACCGGACCATATATTAGGTTGAACCAAATATTTATTTTAGTCAATCACCCTTGCGTCATATTCCAAGCATGAATATGGGACTCACAACAAAAACAACCAGGGCTTCCTTAGGCTTTATTGCATATCCCACCATTACTAGTCAAGGGATTTATAGGCTCAAAACCTTCATTTATACCACCAGGCTTTACCGTGTATCCCGCCATTACCGATCAAGGGAATCCTAGGCCCAAACAAAGAAACATGCACTACATGCTTTACTGCAATCCCGCAATTATTGGTCAAGGGATTACTAGGCCTAAACAAGCTTGGATGCCTATGGATTTCTTCACCAATACCTTGAGGGATTTTCATGTCTCCACCCTCAAGATTTATCGTGTATCCCGCCTGTTACACTAAAAAATGTCACCATGACTATTTACAGTTAGTATGGCTCTATCAAAAGTCATGCTATCCTCTTAGGCAAGTCTTATGCCTCTGCTCTCCATGTCAAACTCCAAAAAGAGAGAAAGTCTTTATAAATGTATTTATCTCTGGGTACGCAGGTTCTCTCAACCTTACATGCGGGGACGCACCCAATGTTCACAAAAGCTGCGTCTTTGGACGCTCTGTATGTAAAGGGGCAGGTGCGTCCCCCTGTAAAGGTTAAAATGCGCAAGTTTCATCTTTAAAAAGTTACTTGTGGTCATTTCTAGAGCATCCTAGAAGGTTGTTCGACGTGTATTGAGCGCCTCCAGATGGTTCGTGCACTCCTACCAAAGAGGAACTTATCCCATCAATAAGGGAGCTATCCCATCCAAAGAGGGGATTATCCCATTGATGGTGGACCTGATTAACTTCCTCTTGAGCACTATAAATACAGGCATTGGGCCAGAAGGAGGAGAGGTTGAAAGCTAAACATTTCTAAGGGTAGATGCTGCAGGAATTAGGACTCCCATTTAGAAGCTTGTGAGGAGAGATTGCCATCTTTGCTTGTTCTATTTGGAAGTGGGTGAGCTTTGTCAAAGTAAAGGAGAACTCTTGATGGACCCTGGGAGGGACTTGCACAACACCAAGGCTCAGGTTGTATTTGTTCCTTTTGTTACCTATTAATGCAAATGAGTCCATTCTTCTCAATAACTTGTTATTTATGAGTTGTTTCATGTACTCCTTGGTCTATGTGTTAAATATTTTTTATTCCATGAGATTATCAAGTGCTATTTAATCGTTTTATTGTTAGTGTATGCAGGTTTCAAAGTGAAGGAGGAGCTCATCCGGATCAGCTGAGCTGGACTGCTACAACAGCGTTGGACTACAGGTAGGATCTAAACACTTGATTTCCCATATAGTAAATGCATGTTTAGAGAAGGATTGCTCTTGTTTGTCTTGTTTGTCACTAGAGAGTCTTAGGCTCCTAGGGAGGTTGGTTGTGTCCGCACAATCGACTCTTTCCGCCTGACAAATTGGCGACTCCGCTGGGGACTCCATTGATGTGAAAGTCTTTTCCTTTGTATGAACTTTGCTCTGAGAAAATTGGTTTATTTTTCTGGTTTTTGGCTCTGTGACTTTGTTTTTGGGTGGGTTAGCTTAGGGTTAGTTTCATTTTAGTCTTTCTTGAATTTTCCAGTAGGACGCACCCTCTGAGTATTGCACAGTGCGTCCCTGGACGCACTGTCGCTGTGTGCACAGAGCGAGCCCGCACCTGTCTTAACGGGTTGCCTGCGTCCCCTGCTAAAATTTAAGAAAATTCCATTTTTTTGCATTTTTTCTCTTAGATTTTGCTTTTTCTTAGTTTTTACTGCCCAGATCCATTAGTCTCCTGTCAAAGATCTTCACCTAAGCTTGTTTCATTGGCATTCCTGCTTTGAGCTTTCAACAATTGGGTGTTTTGAGTCTCTTTTTTGAGAAATTCTTGATTTGATTTCCTTTGGTCATTACTTGGAGGTTTGTCTCAGTCTTTTCACAATTTTGCATCTTTTTGCTTTTGTTTTTGCAAAAAAATTTCCCCCTCATTCGCCGGGGGGGACTAAATTGTGTATGAGTGTTAATCGCCTTTGAGTGTTTTTATTTTATGATCTTTGGAACTCTCACCCAATTTTCTCGACTTGCACTTGATTGGTTCTTAGATCACATTAGAATCATCTTGTGTTTGAGAATTCTCTTGCATAGATCATGTTTGCATAATTAGAATTCTCATTTTCAGAATATGGATGAAAAATGTGCATAGATTACATTTGCATACTTTTCAAGTGAATTGTGCATAGATTACAATTGCATAGTTTACATTCTGAAAAAATCAATCGTAGATTTAGATCAGTTTTCTTTTATTTGAATTTACACAAAAATAAAAATAAAAAAATGGTTTGGAATTGATTTGCATTAGTTTTTCTTGATGAAATTAGCGCATTAGAGAATTTATTATATTTTCTCTTAGTGATCAATTTTTTGCATTGTTGGAAGTGAATGGAAACTCTCTCCTTACTTTAGATAGGATTCATCGAATTGAAAGGATTACATTATTATATTCGATTGCATTCAGTTGAGTCGGGTCATAACACCATTGGTTTCGTATCCATTTACCCTTTGAGTAATAACAGCCTTAATAACACAGCGCTTAATTAAAATTCATCTAGTAATTTTTACATTTCTAGGGCTCTGATACACCAATATAGCTTAGGCTAGTGTCTTGGAGTAGGAGAGTAATTAACTCTCCAAGACAGCAAAACCAAACAAGTAGCTCATCTTGTGGTAGGATAAATCCAACTATTTCATTTGTACTCTGGGAAATCTCCTCTTAAAGGAGAAGCACGAGCTCGTGTCCGAACCAGTGAGGGGATCAATCCTCCCTCGTTGGGAACGACGCCAGACACGCACGTATTACAAACGGTAAACCTCGGATTAACCATTGTCGAGGAGCCAGGGGTCACTTGTCGGTAAACCTTGGATTATTGTCAAGGAGCCGGCAAGGGGATTGAGCTTGATACTCTGCCCTTGCGTGCTGTCGGAGTGTAGACTGTTCCCCTAGGTGCATTTGTTGCTGTTGGTGACCTTAGTGACCATTATCTTTAGGGTTCTACCCAAGGTGACGGTGGAGGGAAGATCCCACTGTACCTGGAGCAGACGTCGGCTAGACTCACTTGGATTTTCTGGGGGGTTCACTTCACTCGAGACGGTTAAAGTGGAGGAACTTGGTCTAGTCTATTCATTAAGCAGGTTGTCGGGGTAACTGTTCCGCCCACCACTTCTGTACTGAATTCGGCGATGTTGGATTTCATCACCAACTAGTGTTTTCGGTTCGGAAGGCTACTGTTTGTGTGTGGTTTGACACCTAGATTTGATAGCGCGTGTTAATTCGTTTGTTTTTACTTTTAGAGACCATAGGTGTGAATTGTGAATTTTAATTGTTAGGTGTGAATTGTGAATTGTTAATTTTAGTTTTAAAAATTGTTAATAAAATTCACTGAAGTTGAATATAATGGCAAATGTTTCGGAATTTACCAACCTAGGAACCCCTCCTAATGAGAATCCTAGTACTTTTCCTTACTTTGGAAATGTTGGTCCTCCTTATATGGCTACTTTGTCATTACCAGGATTTACAATAGGATTACCGATATGGTTATTTTCAACTTCGTTGGCCCAAAATACTCCAATTGTTCCATCTCAACCGGATGCTTCACCTCAACAGAGTTCACCATCTCAACATCACCAACCTTTTGTTGACCCTTTACCTTCTTCGCCTAATTTTTCTTCCTCCATTTCTTCCTCTTCGCCTGGTAAAAGCCTTGATGCTAGTAACCAGGAGGCTAAGAAGAAGAAGAAAGGGAAGAAGAAGAAGAAGAAGAAGAAGCAAGATAAGAAAGAAGTCAACCAACCAACCATGGCTGTAAGTGTTAGTCGTGTTGAGGAAAACTCTGACATGCATCGTAAACCCAAATACCCTTGCAGGCTTTGTAAGGGTGACCACTTCCTTGTCAATTGTCCTGGTATTCCAAAGGTCCTGGAAGTATGGTCAGAAAAATCTCATCAACTTTCCGTTGATCCATCAACCAGTGATAGTCAGGTTCCTGGGAAAAAGGGTAAAGTTAGGTTTCCTTGTAAGTTATGCAAATGGAGTCATCAAACTCACATTTGCCCTCACATGGATGAAGCCTCAACATTGTTGGAAAACCTTACTGTTCCACAGCAAGAATTTCCAACTGGTTACCGTAAACTTTCTCCCAACCTACCGTCAACTGACGGAGTGATTGATCTAAATTCAAGTACAGTCGATCACACTCTCCCATTGGAGAGTGAAACTCATGTCACTCAGGTTGATGATCCATTAGTTGATCAAGTGGTCGATTCAATTTCACATTCAGTCGATCCCACTTTCCCTTTAGAAAGTGAATTTCATACCGCTCAGGTTCTTCTTGTTACATCAGATTCTTCTACGCCAGGGGGCATTTCACCTGTTTCTATAGAACCCCCTCCAAGCACTGAGGTCTTTTCCTTTGATTGGAATAGACTGACAGAACCTCGTCTTCCTTCCTCCATCCCTTTCCAAATCATTGTCAAGGCTGGTGGTAGGGACATACATCGTACTCAGGTAGATGAGGGTGCTTCTGTTAGTATTTTATCCTCAACTGTTTGGAAAGCTTTGGGTTCCCCTCAGCTTGCGCCTATTACGCAGAATCTGAAAGCTTTTAACAGAACCATTAGTGAACCTTTAGGGATCCTTCCTAATTTTTCATTTACCTTGGGAGGTAAAACTGTCTGTATTGATCTTATGGTAGTTCGAGGTCCCTTGGATTTCAATTTACTCCTTGGGCGAGACTATGTTTATGCAATGAAAGATGTCGTATCGACACTCTTTCGCGTGATGTCTTTCCCTCACAATGGCAGTATTGTGACTGTAGACCAGCTTTCGTTCCCTAGTCTTGTTTCAACTACCAATAATATGACACCCCTAAATGTTCCTGATTCTAAAGTGGTATCTACCCTGCCACGGGTTAATTATGTGGCAACTGGTCCCATGTTTTCAGTTACCGATGTAAGTGAGCCTCTCATTGATTGCTCATCTTCCTTTGATTTAGATCCGGTAATTGACATGGAAAACTCTATGGGATTACTTGAACACGATGTTCTTATCCCTTTTGAGTCCCTTGACATGTGTTCCTTCCAAAGAAGTATTCTTCCTTCTGATGAAGACCTCTTGGAAGCCATGATCAAGGTGTGTCCATTGACATGTCTTTCTTCCAGTTGGAAGCCATGATCAGTGAGTGCGAGGATAGTTCCTTTTACTGTGTCAACCTCATTAAAAAATGAATCAGTGAGTGCGAGGATAGTTTTTTCTTGTATCAACCTCGTTAAAAAATGAAACTGGATGTTATGAGGATAGTTCTTTTACTGAGTCAACCTCATTAAAAAATGAATCAGGTAGATTTTAGGTTAAGTAGGTAGATTGTAGAAAGTAGGGTTTCGAGGATAGTTCCTGTTACTGAGTCAACCTTGTTTAAAAAATGAATCAGGTATGAGGATAGTTCTTCTCTTGTGTCAACCTCCTTAAAAATGAAACAACTCCCTTTTCAAGTTAAATATTGAAAATAAACCTTCATTTCATCCAGCCGGTTGAATGCAATGAAGCCTGGGGGGCATGTACCTCGCTTTGTATCATTATGCTAGGGGCATGCGAACTTCTTGAGCATAGTTCCTTGTCTTGTGTCAAGCTCGTTAAAAATGAAACAAGGGTAGGTTAACTAGGTAGATTGTAGAGAATAGTTATGAGCATAGTTCCTTGTCTTGTGTCAAGCTCATTAAAAAATGAATCAAGGATTTTAGAGCATAGTTCCTTGTCTTGTGTCAAGCTCGTTAAAAAATGAATCAAGGTTTTTTAGAGTAAAGTTTTTTGTTAGGTAGATTGTAGAGAGTACTTACGAGCATAGTTCCTTATCTTGTGTCAAGCTCATTTAAAAATGAAACAAGGGTTTTGAGGATAGTTCTTTTCCTGTGTCAACCTCACTAAAAAATGAAACAACTCCCACGAGTCTTTCTAAGATTTCGAAAGTAAAGCTTCATTCCATCCACCTCATTGAATGCAATGAAGCTTGGGGGGCATGTCCCTCGTTTTGCGTCATTATGCTGGGGGTATGTGAACTTATAACAAGCATAGTTTTTCGTTTCAAGCTTGCGTAAACATGAAACTGAATCCGAGCATAGTTCTTTTCCTGTGTCAAGCTCGTTAAAAAATGAAACAAATCCTCCTTCAGTTTTGAGTCGAGTGTTTGTTAAGTTGTATGTTTAGGTTAGTTATTTCAGTTTTAGGTCGAGTCTTTCAAATGATCTCGTAACTGAACCTTCATTTCATCCAACTGGTTGAATGAAATGAAGCTGGGGGGCATGCCCTCTAGCAGTTATGCTTAGGGGGCATCAAGCACAGTTTTATCTCTGTTTCAAGCTTGTGTAAAAATGAAACTACTTTGAAGCATAGTTTTTATCTGTTTCAAGCTTTTGTAAAAATGAAACATATCTCGAGTCAATTTCAGTTATTTTCAAGACTCGTTAAACTCATGAAAATCTCGAGATTATTTTGCTATCTTTCATTCTCGTAAAACAAATGAAAATGTCGAGTTCTTTCCGTCTTTTCCTGCTCGTAAATTAAATTGAAAGTCGGCCATATGAGTACATTTTTATCATTTTTCGAACTCATTAAAACTTACGAAAAAGTGAAAACCATGAGTACATTTTTATCATTTTTTCGAACTCGTTAAAACTTACGAAAAAGTGAAACCTTGGAGTTCTCTTTTAAGCCCTTTTCAGACTCTCAAAATATGAAAAGATTGACGAGCGTTTCTTTTACACTCGTTAAAACGGAATTAAAAGACGGTCCCCTTATAGCTCTTTTCTGACCGTAAAATCAGGAAAAGATTGCCGGGTTTTTGTCGTTTCAAACTCGATACAGAAATAAAACGACGTGTCCTTGATCGCTTTTTACTTTTCAGGTCAGTGACACTAATTATGAAAGTACTCCTTGGTCGCAAGATCAAGCGGTTCCCCCAGGTATTATTTTATACTTTTTCGGGCTTGAGGGACACAAATCTACGAAAAAGTTCAACTTGGAGTCTTCTTAAGTTTTTCAGACTCTCTAAAATTGAAAAACGCCGAGTTTCTCCTATACTGGGCTCGTTAAACATTTCACAGTAAAGGACCTGTTCAATTACAAACAGGAACGAACCACTCCTTCCTAGGGTTCGAATCAAAACTAGGTTGGACTCATCCGAAGGATGAGCTTATAATCAAGCATATGTTATCCTCCTCAAGCTTGTTAAAAATAAAGAGGTACTTCCCAGAAATGGTGGGGAAAAGAGAGAAGAATGAGCCTATTTGTTATCTTTTGTCTCAGAAGAAACTTTATTACCACTCTTGAACACGACACTTTTTATTCACCTGGGTTGGGAAATCCTTTACCTCACAGTTGATCAAACCACTTTGAAAGTCTTCAGCCGGGTTCCGGGGATTAACTTTGAGTTATTCATCACCAAGCCATCTGTCGTGTCGTTATGTGTTCAAGAGGTCTGCAAGCAAAACTTTCATCTGCAAAATACTTGTCATCCATTTGACCATCCCTGAGTCAGTCCTTACAGCAACATTTCTTCAACTTGAACAATGATTTCGTGTTGTGGGCTTGCCTGCAACGGGTCGCTTTCTATCGACATCAGCACATTATCTAGAGAGATGACTTAGAAATCGTCAGTACCTTGAAGTCTGCATGCATCAATGGCAGGCTTCTCGCCTTTGACGTCAGTTTACATCATTGACTTTCGATCGAAGGATTCCGTGAAATGTTCGACATCAACTCATTCATTCACATCTCATGGATTGTACTGGGTACTTTGAGAACCATTGACATTACTGGTGGTCTCTCTCACACTTGTTAACAGTTTACATCATCGACTGGTAATCGAGTGGTTTCTACCATGTTCGACATCAACTCATTTATTCGCATGGCTAGAATCGTACCAATTCGGGAAGCGAAACGAAGACCCTGGATCTAGTTTCCACCATCCAGGCTGCGAGGAGTTTTTATTCATTATCTAAGTAGACTAATCATAAACAGATGGCTGCGCCATACTGTGTCTACAAAAGTCTATGATTATGATGTACTGCAAGATCATTCCTGTATCAGAGTAGTTAGTCTGTTAGTTAAAGTTTTGATCTGAGTATGGGAATGCCTACCTCAGTGATGATATAATCTTATACATGTATTTTGTGTTGAAAATTGCAGGTTCTGACCAGGCTCTCCACGAGATAATCTTTGAAATGATAAAGCGCTTCACCCTTCCTAGATAATACAAAACCCTAATCTATTACATGCTTCGCACTTTAGGGGGCAATCTGTTACACTAAAAAATGTCACCATGACTATTTACAGTTAGTATGGCTCTATCAACAGTCATGTTATCCTCTTAGGCAAGTCTTATGCCTCTGCTCTCCATGTCAAACTCCAAAAAGAGAGAAAGTCTTTATAAATGTATTTATCTCTGGGTACGCAGGTTCTCTCAACCTTACCTGTGGGGACGCACCCAATGTTCACAAAAGCTGCGTCTTTGGACGCTCTGTATGTAAAGGGGCAGGTGCGTCCCCCTGTAAAGGTTAAAATGTGCAAGTTTCATCTTTAAAAAGTTACTTGTGGTCATTTCTAGAGCATTCTAGAAGGTTGTTTGACGTGTATTGAGCGCCTCCAAATGGTTCATGCACTCCTACCAAAGAGGAACTTATCCCATCAATAAGGGAGCTATCCCATCCAAAGAGGGGATTATCCCATTGATGGTGGACCTGATTAACTTCCTCTTGAGCACTATAAATACAGGCATTGGGCCAGAAGGAGGAGAGGTTGAAAGCTATACATTTCTAAGGGTAGATGCTGCAGGAATTAGGACTCCCATTTAGAAGCTTGTGAGGAGAGATTGCCATCTTTGCTTGTTCTATTTGGAAGTGGGTGAGCTTTGTCAAAGTAAAGGAGAACTCTTGATGGACCCTGGGAGGGACTTGCACAACACCAAGGCTCAGGTTGTATTTGTTCCTTTTGTTACCTATTAATGCAAATGAGTCCATTCTTCTCAATAACTTGTTATTTATGAGTTGTTTCATGTACTCCTTGGTCTATGTGTTAAATATGTTTTATTCCATGAGATTATCAAGTGCTATTTAATCGTTTGATTGTTAGTGTATGCAGGTTTCAAAGTGAAGGAGGAGCTCATCCGGATCAGCTGAGCTGGACTGCTACAACAGCGTTGGACTACAGGTAGGATCTAAACACTTGATTTCCCATATAGTAAATGCATGTTTAGAGAAGGATTGCTCTTGTTTGTCTTGTTTGTCACTAGAGAGTCTTAGGCTCCTAGGGAGGTGGTTGTGTCCGCACAATCGACTCTTGAATCCGAGCATAGTTCTTTCCCTGTGTCAAGCTCGTTAAAAAATGAAACAAATCCTCCTTCAGTTTTGAGTCGAGTGTTTGTTAAGTTGTATGTTTAGGTTAGTTATTTCAGTTTTAGGTCGAGTCTTTCAAATGATCTCGTAACTGAACCTTCATTTCATCCAACTGGTTGAATGAAATGAAGCTGGGGGGCATGCCCTCTAGCAGTTATGCTTAGGGCGCATCGAGCATAGTTCCTTGTCTTGTGTCAAGCTCGTTAAAAATGAAACAAGGGTAGGTTAACTAGGTAGATTGTAGAGAATAGTTATGAGCATAGTTCCTTGTCTTGTGTCAAGCTCATTAAAAAATGAATCAAGGATTTTAGAGCACAGTTCCTTGTCTTGTGTCAAGCTCATTAAAAAATGAATCAAGGATTTTAGAGCACAGTTCCTTGTCTTGTGTCAAGCTCATTAAAAAATGAATCAAAGTTTTTAGAGTAGAGTTTTTTGTTAGGTAGATTGTAGAGTAGTTACGAGCATAGTTCCTTATCTTGTGTCAAGCTCGTTTAAAAAATGAAACAAGGGTTTTGAGGATAGTTCTTTTTCATGTGTCAACCTCACTAAAAAATGAAACAACTCCCACAAGTCTTTCCAAGATCTTGAAAGTAAAGCTTCATTCCATCCACCTCATTGAATGCAATGAAGCTTGGGGGGCATGTACCTCGTTTTACGTCATTATGCTGGGGGCATGTGAACTTATAACAAGCATAATTTTTCGTTTCAAGATTGTGTAAACATGAAACCGAATCCGAGCATAGTTCTTTTCCTGTGTCAAGCTCGTTAAAAAATGAAACAAATCCTCCTCTAATTGAGTCGAGAGATTGATTAGATCTCGTAAATTTTAAGTTGTATGTTTAGGTTAGTTATTTCAGTTTTTTGCATAATTTTCTTACAGTTTTAGGTCGAGTCTTTCAAATGATCTCGTAACTGAACCTTCATTTCATCCAACTGGTTGAATGAAATGAAAATGGGGGGCATGCCCTCTAGCAGTTATGCTTAGGGGCATCAAGCACAGTTTTATCTCTGTTTCAAGCTTGTGTAAAAATGAAACTACTTTGAAGCATAGTTTTTATCTGTTTCAAGCTTTTGTAAAAATGAAACATATCTCGAGTCAATTTCAGTTATTTTCAAGACTCGTTAAACTCATGAAAATCTCGAGATTATTTTTCTATCTTTCATTCTCGTAAAACAAATGAAAATGCCGAGTTCTTTCCGTCTTTTCCTACTCGTAAATTAAATTGAAAGTCAGCCATATGAGTACATTTTTATCATTTTTTCGAACTCATTAAAACTTACGAAAAAGTGAAAACCATGAGTACATTTTTATCATTTTTTCGAACTCGTTAAAACTTACGAAAAAGTGAAACCTTGGAGTTCTCTTTTAAGCCTTTTTCAGACTCTCAAATATGAAAAAGATTGCCGAGCGTTTATTTTACACTCGTTAAAACGAAATTAAAAGACGGTCCCCTTATAGCTCTTTTCTGACCGTAAAATCAGGAAAAGATTGCCGGGTTTTTGTCGTTTCAAACTCGATACGGAAATAAAACGACGTGTCCTTGATCGCTTTTTACTTTTCAGGTCAGTGACACTAATTATGAAAGTACTCCTTGGTCGCAAGATCAAGCGGTTCCCCCAGGTATTATTTTATACTTTTTCGGGCTTGAGGGACACAAATCTACGAAAAAGTTCAACTTGGAGTCTTCTTAAGTTTTTCAGACTCTCTAAAATTGAAAAACGCCGAGTTTCTCCTATACTGGGCTCATTAAACATTTCACTAAAAAGGACCTGTTCAATTACAAACAGGAACGAGCCACTCTTCCTAGGGTTCGAATCAAAACTAGGTTGGACTCATCCGAAGGATGAGCTTATAATCAAGCATATGTTATCCTCCTCAAGCTTGTTAAAAAAAAAGAGGTACTTGCCAGAAATGGTGGAGAAAAGAGAGAAGAATGAGCCTATTTGTTACCTTTTGTCTCAGAAGAAACTTTATTACCATTCTTGAACACGACACTTTTCATTCACCTGGGTTGGGAAATCCTTTACCTCACAGTTGATCAAACCACTTTGAAAGTCTTCAACCGAGTTCCGGGGATTAACTTTGAGTCGTTTATCACCAAGCCATCTGTTGTGTCGTTATGTGTTCAAGAGGTCTACAAGCAAAACTTTCATCTGCAAAATACTTGTCATCCATTTGACCATCCCTGAGTCAGTCCTTACAGCAACATTTCTTCAACTTGAACAATGATTTCGTGTTGTGGGCTTGCCTGCAACGGGTCGCTTTCTATCGACATCAGCACATTATCTAGAGAGATGACTTAGAAATCGTCAGTACCTTGAAGTCTGCATGCATCAATGGCAGGTTTCTCGCCTTTGACGTCAGTTTACATCATTGACTTTCGATCGAAGGATTCCGTGAAATGTTCGACATCAACTCGTTTATTCACATCTCATGGATTGTACTGGGTACTTTGAGAACCATTGACATTACTGGTGGTCTCTCTCACACTTGTTAACAGTTTACATCATCGACTGGTAATCAAGTGGTTTCTACCATGTTCGACATCAACTCATTTATTCGCATGGCTAGAATCGTACCAATTCGGGAAGTAGAAATGAAGACCCTGGATCTAGTTTCCACCATCCAGGCTGCGAGGAGTTTTGTATTCATTATCTAAGTAGACTAATCATAAATAGATAGTTGTGCCCATACTGTGTCTACAAAAGTCTATGATTATGATGTACTGCAAGATCATTCTTGTATCAGAGTAGTTAGTCTGTTAGTTAAAGTTTTGATCTGAGTATGGAATGCCTACCTCAGTGATGATATAATCTATACATGTATTTTGTGTTGAAAATTGCAGGTTCTGACCAGGCTCTCCACGAGATAATCCTTGAAATGATAAAGCGCTTCACCCTTCCTAGATAATACAAAACCCTAATCTATTACAGCTTCGCACTTTAGGGGGCAATCTGTTACACTAAAAAATGTCACCATGACTATTTACAGTTAGTATGGCTCTATCAACAGTCATGCTATCCTCTTAGGCAAGTCTTATGCCTCTGCTCTCCATGTCAAACTCCAAAAAGAGAAAAGTCTTTATAAATGTATTTATCTCTGGGTACGCAGGTTCTCTCAACCTTACCTGTGGGGACCCGCACAATGTTCACAAAAGCTGCGTCTTTGGACGCTCTGTATGTAAAGGGGCAGGTGCGTCCCCCTGTAAAGGTTAAAATGCGCAAGTTTCATCTTAAAAAGTTACTTGTGGTCATTTCTAGAGCACTGTAGAAGGTGTTCGACGTGTGATTGAGCGCCTCCAGATGGTTCATGCACTCCTACCAAAGAGGAACTTATCCCATCAATAAGGGAGCTATCCCATCCAAAGGGGATTATCCCATTGATGGGGGACCTGATTAACTTCCTCTTGAGCACTATAAATACAGGCATTGGGCCAAAGGAGGAGAGGTTGAAAGCTAAACATTTCTAAGGGTAGATGCTGCAGGAATTAGGACTCCCATTTAGAAGCTTGTGAGGAGAGATTCCCATCCTTGCTTGTTCTATTTGGAAGTGGGTGAGCTTTGTCAAAGTAAAGGAGAACTCTTGATGGACCCTGGGAGGGACTTGCACAACACCAAGGCTCAGGTTGTAATTGTTCCTTTTGTTTCCTATTAATGCAAATGAGTCCATTCTTCTCAATAACTTGTTATTTATGAGTTGTTTCATGTACTCCTTGGTCTATGTGTTAAATATTTTTATTCTATGAGATTATCAAGTGCTATTAATTGTTTGATTGTTAGTGGATGCAGGTTTCAAAGTGAAGGAGGAGCTCATCCGATCGGCGGAGCTGGACTGCTACAACAGCGTTGGACTACAGGTAGGATCTAAACCCTTGATTTCTTATATAGTAAATGCATGTTTAGAGAAGGATTGTTCTTGTTTGTCTTGTTTGTCACTAGAGAGTCTTAGGCTCCTAGGAGGTTGGTTGTGTCCGCACAATCGACTCTTTCCGCCTGACACCGCCATTACTGGTCAAGGGATTCCTAGGCCCTCAGGAATTTTCCTGAGACCACCTCACCTTGTTCCAAAACCATCCGGAAATCCAAATCTAAACCAAATGAAAGAACCCCATCACACCATGTCTATCCAAAAATGGCAAGGCATGGTTGAAACCACTGTCACACCTTGCAAAATCCATGCCAATGACAGCAAGAGAACCAAATACACAAATGTATCTACCATTCATACCATAACTAGCAAGGAAAACGTACATGCAACTCAATACCTGCAAGTAGTCCCGTTGTAGCCACTTGATCCAACTCTTCCTCGCTTGATCTTTGCTTCCCTTTGCTTTCTTATCCTTCCTTTTCCTTCCTTTCTCCAATGCTAGAGTGCTCCAAGAATGCCCTAAGTGTGCAAGAGTATGAGAGAGAGAATAGAGAGAAATCTCCAACCCAAAACTGTCAAAAGGCTATGAATTAATCCTCATAAGCCTTTTTATCATTGAGGCCTCTATTTTCTTCAATTTTCTTTATCTTTCCTTTAATTTCCTCCTCACATGCAACCTATGATCTTTCACCTTCCTTTTCTCCTATTTTCTATTATTTTCATAAATAAAATGTCAATTAATGCCCCTTTGTCTTTTCAAAGCCTTTGTCAATTTCCCCTTAGCCATAATAAACCAAATGAACACCCACTAGGATGTTTTGCCCAACATTCATCTTGGAATATGTGCCCCATGACCTTTGTCTTATTTTTCCTTTATTAACTTTATTACATGAACTTTTAACATTGGGTTGTTACAAACCCCTCCCCCTTAGGGGAACACCGTCCTCGATGTTCTATGACACCTACAACCAACAAGACCGCTGAAAACCAAAACATATTTCCCATGGAGCTTTATAACTTAGCTTGGTGCAGTATTTATAATAAACCTGTTGGAAAGAAAAACCAACATGACAATCATAACAACATGACATCCATACCACTTATTGGAGCTTTATAACATAGCTCATTGCAATATTTATAATAACAACTATACATAAATATGAAAATATACCAAAACTCGTTTACCTTCACCGGAAAATAATGAAGGATACATAGCCCGCATTTGATCAGCCATCTCCCATGTAGCTTCATAGGGCCCAAAGTGCTCCCACTGCACTTTAACTTTCTTGATTGCTTAGTTTCAGAGCATGAGCATCTTTTGCTACAAAATGCACTGAGGTTCCGACTAAAATTTTCCTTCTTGATCCACCTGAAATACAAACCAATCAATAACATGATCAACATCTTTTACATATCTCTTAAACAATGAAACATGGAAAACATCATGGACTTTCACATTCGGAGGCAATGCAAGTCTATAGGCCACTGGTCTAATCCTGTCAAGGATCTTGAAAGGCCCACAATACCAAGGTGCGGGCTTCGCACATGACCCAATCCTCAATGAGCTCTTCTCGGGCTCGATTCACAAGTACACATGTTCCCCAACCTAAAACTCCTTAAATGCCCTGTGCTGATTTTCATAAATATTCTGCATGTCCTATTTTTCCTTTCAATTTTTTTTGATAACTTGCATTTCTTATTCCATCTCTGCCAATATGTTTGGTCCTATCCACACCTGTTCACTAGAATCACTTCAACTGATGGATAATTAACAACTCCGCCCATAAAAATTCCTAAACAGACTCATCCTCATTGACTCTAGATACCAATTGTTGTAAGCAAATCTACCAGTGGAAGACTACACTTCCACCTTCGTTGTTGGTGCATAACATACATTC